>JAVJAQ010001977.1:0-411967 GCA_032362365.1 Zygogramma bicolorata
TATTATTATCAGGTGGTAAGCATTATCCAATAGAACGCTTGTTGCTTGACTGAACTCGGTTCAATTGAACCACAGTTAACAAGTCTTGTTACAACCCTCCCTTAACTGATGAAAATAAATCGTTTTGTTATTTTTTTTGCTCCCCAGACATTACGTGATGGAATGCCTATTTCCAGTTTGAGATTATGTTTCTCAACGGTGATGAAAACGATAACGTTACCAATGGCCGCGTCGCACAGCTTACACAAAATTTGACATTTCACCATGGAAAACTTTCAAATTTTGTGCAGCGGCTTTAAGCGCTGTACGCTGATAGACGCAGCCATTGACATTGAAATCATGATTTGAAATTTTGAAATAAAGAAGAAGAATTCCATCGCTGTGGCATAGAATTTTCTATGAATTATTTTGAATTTTTGAATCCACAAACAAAAACAACTGACCACTACTAACTAGAATCGAAGGTATGTTCTAGTGTCTTAAATGAAGAAAAATCAGCAAAATTTTTATTTCAGGATTGATATGACAAGCTTAAGCCACTACAAGGAAAATGAGGCTAGAGTGCATGAGCAACTTCATGAAAATTTGTGTAGCCTAATGTATTTCTACCCACCATCTCATGACTTCAAACAAGTTTTCAAAAAAGACATGTTTATGAAGAGCAACAAATCTGCTTTTCATGAAGTAGTCTATTATTTGCTGAATATTCTCAATCCTGAACTCACAAAGCAAAAGATAACAACTTGGCCTCCATATGAAATCAGAAGAGAAAACAAATTCCGAAGTGAGGTATTACAGTACATAAACGAGCTCAACCTGCTGTATGAAAATATTGATATACCCCACATGATGCCTTCTCATCTTATATCTCCAGGTGGTTTCAAATTTGCAAAGTTTATGTTGAAGTTATCACAGTTAGTTATTTACGAACATTTACGTAAAACTAAAGAATCAACTTTATTTTCCTGTCCAAAACCGAATAAGAATATTACAATAACAAAGGCAGTCATCTCCAATATAAAAGCAGCTTCTTCTAAGATTGAAAGTCACACAAGAGATTATTTGGAGAAATACAATCATTATTTAAATGTACTGAAGCAGCAGGCATTGGATTTGACCACAAATTTAGCGAGACTGGAGGGGAAGATTGATGAAAGTAAAAAAGAGCTTTCAACTACTAAAGTGGAATTCAGTGAGAAATACTCGTCTTATCCTGATGTAACTTCACTCGAAAACAACATAAAAATCCTGCAGAAGGAAAGGGATAGTCTCAAAAACATACATCACCTAGCGTTACAATGTAATAACTTAATGTCTTATCTTGCCAGTAATAATTCAGTTCTTGAACATAACAAGGAAGAAATGAAGTTGTCCAGTAATATACTCAGTTGCATGGACAAGTTGGATTTGACAGAAATGTTTCATAGCTTAGATATTTTAATAGAACAAAAATCGTTGGAACTTCCAAATCCTACCCCTTCTTTCATCAAAGAAACTGCGGATAAAGTTGGGGAACTCCATGAAAGGTTCTCTGTGTTAAAAGAAGAACTTTCAGAAAGGAAACAACTGACTCAGATGGTGATGAGCGAGTTACAAGATAGTATTAAATTGGTAGAAAATCTAATAACATTACCATCTGAAACTGAGCCAAAAATTACTATTTCAGGAATCAGTCCTTTAGATACATGATGTATTATAAATAGTTGTAACTGTTTAAATTTTTGTTTCTGTTTTACCCTCGAAATATATTTTGTAAATTTTTCTAAATGTGAGTTTCTATATCATATAATCCCTTTCAGTATTTTTTATGAATTGAGGCATTTGATTGAATATATTTTGGCGTATGGAATAGAATGGATTCTGCAAATCCAGTAAATCAGAATCAACTGCTATGGGTATGATATCAATTACTACTCAAAAGTGGGAGTTGATTCTGATCATAAATTTAACTTAGTAGACCAGATAGATGATTTCTGAAATCGAATAAAAATAGTAGGATGATACCCATTGGAAAAATAAGAGAAAATAATAAAAATAAAAGGAAAAATAATTTACGAGCGATATGAGGTCTGGAACTGTAAAGAGCTCGGTTTTTAAGGGTAAAAAATAGTTTGTCTTCATTTCCGGCAAAACTTCAAGTCCTATGGAAACAAGTCAAATGGCAAGATCCCCTACTTTATTTGTGTTCACACTTTTTTCACATAACCTCAAAATTTATGGAAAAAATTCAAAAAACAAAGTTTTTGTTTTTTATTTTTATCTTTTACAATTTTTTCTCACGAAATTTGGTGAAAACTTACCTTCCTATGTCCAAATACACTGTAATTTACTTGATTGAAAATATTTATTTCTACACCTTATTTTGACTTAATATCGAAAAAGCACCCTAATTTTTAATCAAAAATTTTCCCGTCAAAATATCAGATTTTTTCAAAATGTACAAAAAAATATAGTTTGATGTTCCCAGAAAATGCTAAAAATCGAGGAAAAACAATCGAATTTGCAAACTTTTTTTCAATCATTATGTACAATTTCATCTAAAAAATGTTTCTGCTGGAATTTTTTCAGTTAAAAAGTTGTTTTCTTAAATTCTTATCGCACGTATGCCATAGAAAATCTCATAAATATATCATTACTATTGAATTTAGATAGGTACTCAATTCTGATTACCTTATTCATTATAATATTTTCAAATACATCAATTTTGTTATTTATCAAAACGCTATCTTGAATTTAAATTCACTATACTTTCCTTTTTCCGCCAAATCCAGATGTATCGCAACCAGAAAAACAATGCAGAAATGCAACAATGTTTTTGAAGGATTCACATCTGAAACTATTAGACGTGAAAGATAGATCTTTTACATTTCGAGAAAATAAATGTTATGATTATTAGAATTTAATTGATTCCAAAAGATCAATATCTTGACCCACAACAATGACAGTTTTATTAGTATCTCAGGCAATTTCTATCGAGCTCTTAATTATGTCAGCATCAGCATCTTCTACTTGTTTACAGGAAAGGATGAAGTTATCTTGAAATAGCAATGTATAGGCATCGTACGCATAAGAAGATTCTACAACTTTCTCAAAATATTGTAGATGACATTTTGAATATCAGCTTTATTGATTTATTTGTTAATTATAGTGAGATATTCCGATTTTTTTGTTTATCAATGTAACATGTGAGTTAAGTAATTTAAGTTCAAATTTCAATAAATAGCTCAAAATTTTACATAATGAAAAAAATTCGAATTTGAGTTTTTTTCGATTTTTTGCATTTTCTGAGAACATTTAATTATAGCAATGTATTTTCTTTGCACCATCGAAAAGTAGAGATTTCAACTAATAGTAAGCACACCAACTTTTTGAAAAAATCTGATATTTTAACGGGAGAATCACGATTGAAAATGATGGTGCCTTTAGGATATTGAGTCAAAAAAAGGTGAAAAAATAAATATTTCAAATCAAATAAATTACAATGTATTTGAGACATGAAAAGGTAAGTTTTCTATTATAATTGCACGAGTGCATAAAAATTACCGATAATTTTGCAAGAAAGCGTGATATCTAAAAATTGCAAGAGTTTATTTTCATATTTTGGCGAAAGTGCCCGAGTCCGATAGAAGGACGAGGGCTCTTTTACAAAATATGAAAATAACCGAATGCAATCTGTATAAGATATCACGTTTGAATGCAAAATTATCTGGTCATTTTTATGCAAGAATGTAATTCATTGGAATATTTCACGAATGAAGAAATTCTCAAGGAAATGTTATTTTTTGTTCATTTATACTTTCCTCTATAGATTGTATGGAGCACTCACCTAAACGCGAAATGTTTTTCTATTTTTGAAGTCTATCTGACATTTATTTGTGTTGTTTACTGACGTCTAGCGATACGGTTTCAAATGTGTTGTTATGGTGACTTGATACAATGCACTTACCGCTG
This sequence comes from Zygogramma bicolorata, assembly GCA_032362365.1. Taxonomy (NCBI): domain Eukaryota; kingdom Metazoa; phylum Arthropoda; class Insecta; order Coleoptera; family Chrysomelidae; genus Zygogramma; species Zygogramma bicolorata. The sequence goes on from JAVJAQ010001977.1 coordinate 3,952, forward strand.
TGAGTTTTCGATAATTGCATTGCTCTCATGGGACATTTTATATATGAGGGAAATATTCACCAAAACTCATCCCCTTACATTTCCTGACCTTAATCGCTCGTGAATTATTTTTCCTTCCATGTTCATTATATTGAAAAGGGAACGAAAGTTATTTTGGGGGTGAATCAATGCACAGCCTTGACTGACCGCTCTGATCGTAGACATCTGAAACTTGGAGGGTGTGTTATTTAAATGACGAAGGCATCCGATAAGAAAGGGTTTTCCGAAATTCCACCGTTAAGGGATTGATAACGGGGTCAAAATTTATATGGGACAACGTGATTCCTAGGTCCAATCTACTTCAAAGTCTGCAGAAATATTCATGAACAGAATTGATGAAAGACGTGTTTCGTATTTAATTGAAATTCATTGAGTAACGGGGTAAAAAAAGATTTATAAAATTTTCGACTTCTTTCAAGCGCTCCTTCGAGTTCGTCCAGAAGGGAGAGCTATGATGAACCTGATGGAACTTACGTCTTCAACTCATTCAAAACTCTTGTGTTCGTCTCATCTGCGGCTGGAGAAGTCCTAACCACATAACAGGTCCGTTAAAAGAGCTAGGTTGGCTAACCTCAGAAAGAAGGAGAATCTAACATTCGTGTATTCTTTTTCATGAAATAATTGTAACGCAGAAACCACAGTATCTATATAATAAGATTACTTTCCGCACTGATGTCCATATCACCTCAATGTGAGGTATAAATCTAGACTAACCCCACCTCTACACATGACTGCTCAGTTTCGATGTTCTTTTTCATATCAGATCACACGGCTATACAATCGCATACCCGATGAACTTAAAAAACTAAATTCTTCTAGCTTCAAGAGGCAGATTAAAAAAAAATTCGAATGCGACCTGAACTTCTGAATCACTTTAAATTTAAGTCCACGCGTGCTTTTGAATATATATATATATATATATATATATATATATATATATATATATATATATATATATATATATATATATATTTAGACCAAAGCTAACTCTGCCTTTTGGTAGACGATGTTGTTACTGTTATTTCTATTACTATTATATGCAGTTTGTAATTTTCTCTACCAATAAAAACGTTTATTATTATTATTATTATCTCTAAGAACTACACAATTGTATCTCAAAAATAATTAACGCCCAAGGAAATGGGCACCGGTTGGATAGTATGCTATAAACAACTTGAAAATAAAGAAAGCATACCTACCTTGTGTTCACTGCCGAATGACTCTTCACTTCTATAGGTACGTTATGGGAATATGCTTCTGGTACAGGACTTCCTTTTCTACTGCCAAACAGACTGAACGTGTCGTCCAGAAGGTCGTGAAATCTTTTTCTCATCTTTGACACGTTTTGGGCGACGGACATGTCATGCATTCCTTCGTCAACACTAACGCCTGCAAATTATAAAATGTTCATTGACTCCTAACTGGTAGATTATTGAATATTTTTTTTGTCTTTATATTCTTTGGGACTCCTCTAAGTTATTGTAGTTTGCTGAGAGTTTTAGCCAAGGTAACACAGTTTTCTCCGCGATATTTACGAGAGGCGAAAATTAGGGTGTCATGCGAACTCCTATTGCGAGATCTTGGCGATTGCCATGTTCCGTCACCAGTCGACATTTTCACGCGCTCACACTACAACTGCTATGTTTCATCTGATAGCGAATCCCTTTAAGTTATCCTGAATACAACCACAATAAGAACTTCGCACTGGTGCCCTCATGGGAAATCTTGGTGACCTCACATTACAACTGGTATGTTCCATCTTATCACGAATGCAACTAAAACAATAAATTCGCACTGATATCCCCATGAAAAATCTTGAAAACCTCACCACACAACTGCTTCGTTTCATTTTTTGGGAGTTTCCTAAGTCATTCCGGATACAACGAAAACAACAAACTCACACTGTTGTTGTTCTTGTATATAAATAGCGTATTATAGAATAGTGATTTATTTATCTTGCTTGAAGAAGCTATTGTAATAGCGAAACACGTGTCGCGGTTTTGTAAACCCATTGTGAGTGAAAATCATACAGGAAACTGTAATTTTTTTTTTTTGACTGTTGTTCCTATAAGAAATCTTGGCCACCTCATATTACAAGGGCTATGTTTTATCTTCTTGCGAATTCCCCAAGACATTCCAAATACAACCGAAACAAGAAATTCGCACTGACGACCCCGTGAAAAATCTTGGAGACCTCACATTGAAACTGCTTTGTTTCATCTCAGTGCGAGTTCTCTTAAGTTAGCCCATATACAACTAATTGGTTGAAGTAGAAGTTTGAGTCTTTGGTTGTCATTCAGCAGATGGCGTTGCACCCCAGTAATTTACACCATCTGCCCCAGATTCAGATTTTAATTCCGAAAGGAACAGATCGTTCGAAAGGTTTTATGTTCGCAAGTCCAGCCGATTATCACTAAGGAGAAAAATGGCGGATATGGAAACAGCTGTCTAGCATGGGATTTGTGAATGCATACATAGAAAGTCAACTAATGCAATCGAAGTATATTTCTCAAGTGACTCACCGAAGGATATTCGGGAATATCTCAAAAAAGTCGCAGGGGCACTACTTACGACAATCATATAGGTAGCCTTCTTGTGAGCTCGCGGAGAACTCGCCACAAGATATCACAGAAAAGTCGCTAATTTGTACCGTTCGAGAACTTCCACACGGACTAACGCAGAGAACTCGACACAAGACATCGCAGATAGTTCGTCACAATAAATTTCCCCACGGGAACACGTGAAGAACTCGCCACAAGATATCGCAGAGAACTCGTCACATGATATCGTAAAGAACTCGCCTGTTAGTACTGTTCGAAAGTTTCCACACAGTACAAAGCAGAGATCTCGTAGAGAATATCGCGGTGGCAGATATTTGTGGCAGGTATAGAGAACCTCTCTGAGATCTTCCAAAATTCGTGAAAGTTTTGATGACGGAAGTGGATTTGGTTTCCGAAACGTCAACGATAAGTATTTTGGTAAATATTAGTTCTTGTAATTTTTTATAGGCATATTTAAGAAGAATTGCTAACTATAATTGAACGTGTTCCATTCACAAGGAACTGTTTTTGAGTTATCACAGCAGCTTCTCGGGGTAGAGAGAAAAATCTGCCCTTCTACACTTGTAAAGGTTCCAATATTAATTCCTATCTTTCCACCACAAAATAATGACATTCAAGCAGTACATGCCAACTTGTTTGGAGAAAATCGATTCGAGTGCAGAGAGACAAAGCAAAATTATCAGTGGTAAAATGAATGTTTCTCACGGACGATGGAATCCAGAAAATATTATTTTTATTCTCGAAAGGGCTTTTTTCTAGAAACAATAAATCTCACCGTGTTGAAGTTTCTGGCAATGTGAATTCCAGACTATCGGTCCGATCACTCCTGGATCCTCGACAGCTCCTAGGCTTCCATGTCTCACCAACCCCGATCGTCCGTACTTCTCGAGGGTGCTTTCTCCGTGTTGAGGCTGATCATCGACCAGGTCCAGGTGAAGGATGCTCACCGGTTCCAGAACTTTGTTCAGAGGAACGGGCATGTTACCTCTGTTGGAAAAACATTGAGTTACTCTTTCATTTCATAATGTTTGTTATATTATTCCAAAAAAGGAAAGGCAGTGATAAATAGACAGATGATTGCAAAATATAAAAAATCAATCAAATCTGAACATAAAAGGATGTTGATATTCAGCTCTGGAGCCAAAAAATGGGAAATGAAAAAAATGCTGTACGTACGTTTCAGGATATTCCTCAATGTATGTTATTAGCACATTATGTCTCGAATATTCTACAAACATTGCTTACGATACATATAAAACCTATTCACCTTTTCAATGTTCTGCAAAGTATATGCTGGGCACGTTTCTCGTTGGATGTTTTAGGAAGGATATTCTCTGGGTTATGCCTGGGATATTTTAACAAGGATGTACTTTGACGCACATGTGCTGCATATGTATAGAACATACTATTACATACATATTTTTTAACAAGCTTGATGATTTCTACAATCTACCACTGACCTTGGGAATGACTTGACTGAAGGCATTGACAGATACGACTTCGGGCTCACGACTCCCGGGTCGTAGTTGTCAACGAAAATGGCGTCCGGCGACTCTTTCCTGCTGCTATCGGAATCGAAGACTTCGGGGGGCATTTTCCTGAAGCTCATAGGCGCCGTTTTGTTGAGGGATGCCCTCGGCCTGTGCGCCTTTTTCGGGGGAGTCCTGTGGTGCTTCTTAAGGGTCATCAGTGGGGAAATGTCCAAACTGCTGGAGCTAAAAGTAGGCAGGAGAAGTTTTCGTTAATTTGTGGAATTCGTCTTTGTGAGTTCCATCGCGGTTAACCCGACGAGTGGAGTCCTCCCGCTATTTTGCTGTGAGATCTTTAACCTCATTTTCATGTCGATCATTTATGGAGAGAACAGACAAGCTCTTCTGCCGAGGCAGATGTTCTTAAAGTTCCTAATACTCCAAAAAAGCTATTTTTCTCCATAGGTTCTGACAGAATTACAAGTACTTTCCTCTAATATGAATCTCAAGATAAAAAAGACTGCGTTCTATCACTTGATTATCGGAAATATCGCAAAGAGTAGTTGTTTTAGGTGAACGATTTACAGCTATCTTCAAGAAAGAGTATTTTTTTGAATATTTGATATATCTTCATTCGTAGAAGTTTAGTATTTCGTTTTTTTTTCAATCGGAGAAATCTCCAGAAAATAGTTACTCAATCTTAATTCTCTCCATGAAAATACAGGAGTTCCTAAATTTTGATTAACGAATTATTCAGGAGAACCAACATATCTGCAGATGGTTTAACTATATAATGTAAAAAAAAATGGTGGAGAAATTTTCATCCTGATTTATCAATGATGAATTGACTTTGAATTCAGTGAGGATTTGTTCATGGTTACGGAGGGAAAGAGATTACTAAACCTTCTTTCGAGCTGATTGGCCTTCCTCAGTACAGTGTGTGGTCGAATTAAAAATCGGCAACAATTACAAACAAGTCAAATAAACTATACCAGCTCCTGAAGCAATGCACAGAACGATTCTGCTATATGAAAGATCTTATATAGCCCTTTGCCGTAAGTTTTGGATACTATCATTGGCTATGTACAAGAAAGATAATTTAATTTTCCATTCAAAGATGGAAAATGAACAGAAATATTCTTATACGGCTTTCTTCAAGATGATTTATTCTAAAAAATAATCACGAAGAATCTAGTGCCTTACGACACCATATGAAATCATAATTATCTGGACTTTTTTCTTCTCTAGTACCGATTGAGATATAAACTAATTTATTTTCCCGCCTCCATCTATCCAAAGTATACGTTTTCTGGCCTCATTGTAGGGAGCAAAGTTGTGCTTTTCTTACCTAGGGGGAAAAATTTAAGTGACGTTTGATACGTCATCAATGAAATAACTTATAAAGCATTGGCGACCTGAACTTTATTCTATAATATAAGTATAATTTCAACGTTCATTAATAAAACACCCCGTATTTTGTAAAATAGTAGAAATCAGTGAAGAAGGTGAGATAATTTCAAGAAGTGAATATATTGAAAGAATAAAGCTAAAACGTCAAATATTATAACAGGGCTACAACAATACGCTCATTAATTCATGATTCTGAAAACAATTTCTGTGAATCTTCATAGCGCAAAGTTTTGAAGGAACAAACATTGTTGATGATAGATTTGGAGGCATATGTAGGTGTTTGTTCGAATCCTGCGTTTATTTGTTTTGTATGGTGCGTCTTGTAGGTTCTCCCAATTTTTGGAATTTCACGAGCATGCTTTACCTACTTCTTAGTTTCAGTTCTTATTGAATTTCAGTTGTTAGTTTCATTAATAATTTTTGTTTCAATGACTTGTTATTCAAGGGAGGCGGAAAAGTCATATGTATAACAAGGGAGGAAAATGTCTTTTCCTTCCTTGAATGATGACTGCCTTACGCTACGCGTCGGGCCTTGTTATACCAATAGCTATTAAGAGGTATTCCTTTAATTTAATTCTCAGAACATAATATAAATTAGAATATAATTCATGAGTATTCACGAAATGGTTAAGGCTTTCGCGGCCGAGGTTATTAGTATAACTACTTTTCTTCGGGCTTGAAGGCCGTCTTTCTTTGGAATTTCTTCCTTACGTTTCGCTAGCGCGAGTGTCCAGCTTTTTCAGAGGCTTACTCATTTCCGATGACTGAACGTTTCGATTTCTCAAGGCGTATTTATATTGATGCAGGTAGTCTGGAGTGTTAATTAATTTCAATGGACGGGAAACTTCTATGAACATTTGGATGGAGTGGCGATGGGAAGTCCACTGAGCCCAGTGATAGCCAACTCCTTCATGGAACGTTTTGAAGAGAAGGCAATCGACGCCTTTGATTTGAAGCCGACCTTGTGGCTACGTTACGTGGATTACACCTTCGTCGTCTGGAAACATGGAAGGGACGCCCGACGCCCTGAACCTTTATCTGGACCACCTGAACGCTCAACACCCCAGCATCAAATTCACCATGGAAACCGGACAGAACCAGCAGATAGCATTCTTAGATGTTCTGATTGAACGATATGGTGCTAGACTAACCCACAAAGTATACCGAAAACCAACGCACACGGATAGGTACCTGCACGCATTATCGAACCACCATCCCAGTCAAAAGAGAGGAGTCATATCTACTCTAACTGAACGTGCTCGAAGAATTTGTGAACCAGAACATCTAGAGCAGGAACTGGAACATCTTCAAGTGACCTTGAGGTCAAATGGGTACAGTGTATCTGAGATCAACAGGGCCATGAAACTGAAGAGTCCCACGGTTCGTAACAGGGAGGACTCTCAGGTAGTTGCGAATGCATATCTGCCATATATCTCGAGGGTCACTGACAGAATTGGGAAACTCTTGGGAAAATATAACATAAAAACGGTTTTCAAGCCGACCAAGAAGATCCAACAAAGCCTTAGGACGGCTAGAGACAAAAGAGAGCCACTGTCAGCGGCAGGGGTTTACCGCATACCGTGCACCTGCGGGAAGGTTTACATCGGTACCACGAAAAGATCCATGGGTACAAGGCTCAAAGAGCATCAAAGGAACTGCAGGTTGGGGCAAACCGACAAATCGGCGGTGGCGAAACATGCACTGAGTGAGGGTGAACACAGGATTCTGTCCGAAAATGCAAAACTGATTGCCCCCAACCAGGGTTACCATAGCCGACTGGTACGGGAGGCAATAGAGATCCAAAACATGCGGATAATTTTAACAGAAAGGAAGAAGCGTTGGGTCTAAACAGAATTTGGAATCCCATTCTGAGGAAATCAAGAATAACTAATGAAATCACGGCAGGTAGTGCGGCAACTAATAATGATAATTATTCCTCGAACCCGACAGAAGTAATTAATACTCCAGACTACCTGCATCAATATAAATACGCCTTGAGAAATCGAAACGTTTAGTCATCGGAAATGAGTAAGCCTCTGAAGAAGCTGGCCATTCGAGCTAGCGAAACGTCAGGAAGAAATTCCAAAGAACGACGGCCTTCAAGCCCGAAGAAAAGTAGTTATACTCATGAGTATTCTTCAGCACCAGCTTTTGAAAATGCTTCATCATAAAATGAGGGTGAAAATTCAAAACTTCTGATACCATAATTTTTGTAAGGCACAATATAGTATTGTCTTTCTCTATTGTCTTTTATAGAATTTATCATATTCAATGAAGTCGTCTGAATCATTTTACCGTCATTTTTCATCTTTGGGAAGGAAACTCAATATTTCTTGTACTTACATCACCCTAGGATAAATGAGTTATGAGATTGGAATCTGAAACAGTTTCTTGCAATTGATTTTCTTCTGTTTCCAAAAACTAACCTTGAGGACATGGAGCTGATGGAACTTCCCGGCCTGGCAGCTACAGCCACACTTCTCGTAATTGCGGGATTTTCATTCTTGTAGTCTATGTAAGTAGGTGACGTTCTTCTTTTGTCGTCCTCTGTGTATCCTTTGTTGTCATGGCCAGCTCCCCTTTCGAAAATGTGCTGTCTGTTTTCTATTCCTAAAGAATGGATGGGAATTTCAGTCGATTTTTTTCAGAAGCCAACTCATTTATTTGCAATTGCAGGGTGAAAAGTTACTCTTCTGATGGCGTGGGTACTTTTTGACCCGTCCAAGTTTGTTACTAAATTCTTCATTTACTTTTCTATTGCATAATTCTCTACTGCCACTAATAATAGAGGAGCCCAAGAGGGGAAATTGGTCATCTGAAATTCTCGAGCACGTCAGATAAAGGTAGGGTGAGTTAGTTACATCTTGAAACGTGTATATTCCGCTAATCTGGCTATTCGAGAGTGACCTAAAGAGGGAGGAGGGCTACAAAGTTGTAAAAAAACGTCATCTCGACATCCTCGAGCGTGGCTAATTTTTTTCATTTTGAAGGGAATAATTCGAAACTTACAAAAAATATGTAATCTGATGATTTTCACGAGCCGAAATAATAAAAACTCATCGATAAATTTTAATGCATGCAGCTACGTCATGCCTATATTCCCTTCTCCGCATTTCTATTTCTCTCTCACTTTTTCTTTATCTATTGCTCTCTAACCCCGTCCCCACTCTGGTTTCTGTTGCCATGACGCCATGACAGTTGATTACACAGACTCGTTCGTGGCATGATATTGTTCACAACGAATATCCAACGTTTTAAAATTTTTAAAATTCAATTGCTTATACTTATTTTCTTATAAACAAGTATTGTACTAAAAAAACGTGCATGGTTTTTCCTGAGCTTTTCAATTAGTTGAGTTCAATGATATGCAAAAATAATTAAAAAAAAAATTCAAATTGACAGAATAGGCGAATCCCTCCAGATAATCGTCAGATTATGATTCTAAAACGTCTAGGGCGTAAAGATGAACCATATATATCTCAATCTGACGCGCTTGGGTATTTCAAAATGACTAATTTTTTTTTCACATTCTAATAACGGCCATGAATCTGCGTCACATCCAAACCGTCAGATTATTATATAAGAGCTCTCTTTAGGTACACTTAACATCCCCTTAGAAAATCTGACGCGCTCGAGAAAAAAATATATTTTGTTCATTTTCAACCCTTACGTACGACCACCCCCATCATGGAAACAATCAGATTAACATACGTACATTTTTAAAAATATGTGGGACATAGATGATATCAATATCTGACGCGCTCGAGAATCGCGCTTGAAAATCTACAGTCGCTCCCCCCCACCGATGAAATATACATATACATTCTATATAACATTTTTTCCTTTTTATCATCTAAGCTTCGCAACCCTATAGGTCTCTATGACGCTTGAGTAAATCCCGATGTAGAAAGATTTAGTGATTTACATTATGAAAACATGCTATTTTCAGTGCCGTAAATTTAATGAGAGTGATTTACCCCATTAAGAGATATCACAATTGAAAAAAAAATCATAATACACACTGAGGAAAAATATTTTTGGAAAAACCTAATTTTCCACCCTTGTGTATTTCCCCTTTGTGTATTCAGGTCACAAGCGGTTATGAAACCCTTAAAACAAAAATTTATCTCTGAAAGTGGTAGATAGTTGAAATGTATTCAAGTTCCAGGAGTAGTCCAAACCTACAAGATTGAATGAGTTAGATGAGAGAAAGGGAGAAACATTTTTCACCTTGTAAACTTGTGGGAGTCGATACTTTCTTCTTCTTCGTGCAGCCGAGAATGAGGAAGGCTAGCACCAGTAGAAAAATTATCAGTACAACGATAGATACTCCGATGACCATCCAGGTGTTTTTGGCACTGGCCAAGCCTTGGGGTTCTCCAGGTTTCAAGTAAGCTACAACAAATGAATTCATGAAATTCACGGTACGAATTACCTGACGGGTGTTTGGGTACTGAGTTTTTGTAAAGGTGCCAGAGACATTATACTTCATTGTTCAATGAATATAAAATTCTTGCTAGCGAAAAGTTGATATGTTGTGAAAACCGACTATAAAATATGGGTGCGTATCACTACGTCGAATTCCCATTACGCCAAATTCCCACTACGTCGAATTCCCATTACGCCGAATTCCCACTACGTCGAAAAGCATCCCCACCACTTACGTCACCAAAACACGATCGTTATCGAAGCTGGATCCCATTCGACGTAATGGGAATTTCGCTGTGCTGTTGATATTGAAAGTGCATGGTGTGGCACTACGCCGAATTCCCATTACGCCGAATTCCCATTACGTCGAATGGGATCCAGCTTCGATAACGATCGTGTTTTGGTGACGTAAGTGGTGGGGATGCTTTTCGACGTAGTGGGAATTCGGCGTAATGGGAATTCGACATAGTGGGAATTCGACGTAATGGGAATTCGACGTAGTGACACGTCCCGTAAAATATGATAATTCAGTTATGAGATTGATAATTATAATGAAAAGGATAAAAAAAGCAATCCCCCGGAAATATCAAATTGATCCCAATGCTTTGTTTTGTACCGATATACCGGGTGACCCGGAACCAATTCACCCCCTTGTACCTACGTTGTTATTTTGTACGGATATTTCATATTCGGTACTTCAATTTGAAGCAATGAGTGTACAATTTAGCAAGTATCAAACTATATATATGACACTTCCGGTTTGATCGGAAGCGCATCCAATTTTCATATTTCAAATGGATTTTATTATTATTTTTTTTAATTATGATTCCGATGATATATAATAATCATACCTCAAATTCACAATTTGTTGGTATAATTTAGATTTTATAAAAAAATAATTTTTGTATTTCCCTCGTAGAGGAACATTTTCTTGAAAGTATGCCATGGAATATTGAATAATATCATGTGAGTAAGAAAAATTAATGGCCAAACTCTCCACACAATATTTATCAGCTATTTCTATAATTAAATTTTCCTTCATATTTCGACATCAAGTCTATCATTTCTTGAATGCTGTCATAGGAAAATTTTCAAGTTGGTTATAAACTCCAATGGAATCCATGTTTTGTATTTCATTATGTATTGGAGTTTCTCATCAAATTTTGGCCATGCTATTATTCAATTTTCAATAGCATACTCTCATGAAGATTTTTCTTTACGCGGGGAATACAAAAACTAATATTTATAAGACAAAAACTATATCAGGGGATTGTGAATTGAGAGTATGATTATGATATATCATTGGAAAGGTAATTCTATACTTGACCGTTATTTCCAAAACAAATAATACTTTCCATTTGAAATATGAAAATTGGATGCGCTTCCCTCAAAATCAGAAGTGTCATATATGGTTTGATATTTGCTAAATTAACATTATGACAACGAAGATACAGGGTGATGAATTGGTTCTGGGTCACCTGGTATTGGGGTCATGGTCCAGACTAAAGGAGAAGATGTTGATGATTTCTGATGCAAATGTTCATATAACATGAGGTTCGGGGTAAAGAGTGTATCTATAGTCACCACTTACGTTCTGCTTTGACTAGAAACGGGTATCCCAGTTCTCTTCGTACTTCGTCATCTGATACCAGATGCATGTCGTTCGCTGCCGTGATAGCCGACACTGGTTTGCCAGCAACGGACACGTGGTACAACACCTCGATTTTCTTGTCCCCGTTCAACCTGGTCCTGTTCATTTCGTGGATGTAGACGTTCACTGGACCCTCTATGGGTGCACGCTTGATTCTGCGGTTCGTGATTCCTAAGTGTCGTTCCTGCTGCCTAGGAAAATAACATGAGTGGTTTTATTCCTTCCAGAACACCGAAATATTGAATTATATTATATTATATTATATTATATTATATTATATTATATTATATTATATTATATTATATTATATTATATTATATTATATTATATTATATTATATTATATTATATTATATTATATTATATTATATTATATTATATTATATTATATTATATTATATTATATTATATTATATTATATTATATTATATTATATTATATTATATTATATTATATTATATTATATTACATTATATTATATTATATTATTATAGTTTGGGAGAATTCCTGCATGAAAATGTGCTTAAAATGTGTGTTTCTGTAATCTATGGTTTTATCTTTTCATGCAGTCGAGGAACATAAGGTATAAGTTTGTTACATTAAATGTGGTTTGTGTACGTTGTATGTCTTCACTGTTGAATGTGATAAAACATATCGGCAACAGGTATAATGTTAGAACAACATTCAAAACAACAAATTCGAATTTCGAAATTCGAAAGCACCGTGTCCTGATGAAAATTCTCCTTCGTATCCCCCCATCCCCTGACCTGCTTTTAATCACTCACCTTTCAAAGGCAATTTTGTACAATTTCGCTAAACTATTCTTGAGATCGATAATCACAGGGTCTTTTCCGTCACTCTTCAACACTGTCAATATCCAAAATTGTCTGTCAGCATCGAAGAAATCTTCATCGAACTCCCCCTCCCCGGGGCCTTCGGTGCCTTCGGTGCCATCCGATTTGAGAGTTGGACTAGGCTTAATGTCTCCTTCTGTTGCTGGTGTAATCGGCTCTGTTGCGCAGTCTCGAATACATTTTGGTGTTGTGGTCTCCTTGGAAGTCTGAAAATTTCAATGATGGTTACTTCATTGAAGATATTTCAATACTAGCACATTCGCCTATCAAGCGAAAGACCGGGGTTCGATTCCCCTCCGGGCCACCGTGCTGGGTAATCACACGTTGAAAGGTAAGGCCTCGTTAATCCGTTGCTCGCTCAAGTTTCGACTTCTGAGGTTTGACGTTAGTCAGTTAGTTGACAGAAACGAACAATTTTTTTTCAGGTACGAGTCAAGCAAGCTAGTTAGATAAATGAGTACTGTTGGACAAGGCGTCTTTTCTACAACAAAAGTTTCAATAATTATTATATCTATGATTCGAGTTTTTTTTACCATGAATATTTTCTAGGAAAAAATCGGTAAATATTCGTTCATCGTTCCTATCGATTTTGGTACAAAACAGGGAAGTGACATATGTTCTTGTGAAGGTGGGGCATCACATCGGAACGAAGGGAGAGCGCCGCTTTCTGATTTCGGACTCGTATGCCCCAGCTCAAAATATGTAAGTACATTTTTCCCGAAAATGGGTGCCGTGCAATAAACGAATATTGATTCAAAAATCGAATATTGATTCAAAAACCCAACCACGACCTAGTGTCTTGCAATAGGGGTAGCCCTACACATCCTCATTTTTACGCCACTGGTCCATACAATTTTTCAATTCTTTTATGAGTTCTGCTCGAATAATGTATCTACGAATATAAAAAAAAATATTTGAAGTTCTCGAGGGTATCGACTGTCAAAATAAAGTTGGTTTTCCATTGGCGAGAAGATACAGCCAACTTTCAGGTCGTTTCGCTACTTTCGGAATCCCCTTTATGCTGTGGAATAACTTCAGTTGAAAAATTGTTTGGAAAATAATAAGGCCTTCAGAAAAATTCCAAAAGAATTTTGTACGTTTTATGTTGCCACCTCTCGGACGATGGCTGAAGTTCCTTCCAATTATTGGCCTTACTTTGGAAATCACTTTTTGTTTTGCCATCTAGTAGACGATAGCTGAAAATGAATTCCAGATGCTGTCCTTACTCTGGAAAATGTCTTGTTCTGCCATCTACCGGAAAATAGACACAGCTAACTTCCAGATTTTGTCGCTACTTAGGAAATTACATTTTTGCTGTGAAAACACTTAGGAATCCCCTTGAGATATTCATCATTCAAATTTCTCCCTTGGGGAAGCCTTCTTTCGGACCGAGAAAATGAAATTAGTGTTCTTCGAATGTACACACAAAATAGTATATCGACGAGCAAATTTCAAATTCTAAAGAAAATTTTCTCTGTCTCTTCTGGATCGCAAGGTCGATTTTTATAGGGAGATATAAATTCCGAATTTCATGGTTCTCCGCTGTCACAAAGCTCCACGAAATTGGGAGCTCTTGAAGAAATGATTCTTGCTGCGAACTTCCTTTTTTTTTTGGTCAAAGAAGTTTTTTGGAAATGCGCACAGAGGAGCTTTTCGAAGTATATATTTCAGAACTCATACCGATTTTTCTCTATATATTTCGGTTCCAGAGTTATTTATATTTTTTGTATAGATAAATCATTTTTGAATTTTATGGTTTCCTACAATAAGGATGCTCCCGGAAAGCTCCACAACAAATTTGGGCTTTCTAGAAGAAAGTTGATTTCATCCTCAGAATAGTAATTTACGTAACAAGTCCGGAAAAAACTGTTTTCGATCGTGTTGCGTACACTATTTTTCGGTACGTAGTTCCCGGACTTGGCCAGGAAAATGCTACTTTCTCAAAGAAAAAGCGTCCGGAAAGTGGGTACTTCCCGGACGGTTGCCGAAAAAGAACTTTTTCGGTCCAAAAATGAAAAAGATATTTCCTTGAGAGTGCGCACAGGAAAGCATCTCGACATGAAGATTATAGTACCCGAAACGGGTTTTCTCCATATCTTTCAGCACCCGAGACTTTTTGATCCGTTTGGAAAAGAATAATATCTTCAGAGAGCTTCAAAATTTCGGTACGTTTTGTCTTGCCGTCTCTCGGACGATAGCTGAAGCTACATTTCAGTTTTTGTCCTTAATTTGTGAATCAAAATTTGTTTTGCCATCTCTCAGACGATAGCAAAAAATAAGTTCCAAATGCTGTTCTTACTCTGGAAAATGTCGTTTGTTTTCGCCATCTATCGTAAAATAGATAAATAATGATTCCACGTCGTGTCGCTACTTTTGAAATATTCATGCTGTGATGATATAATTGAGAAATTTCCTGTGTATATATTTTTTCTGTTGAAGATAATAATCTTGTTAGCGCAACGCGCGTATGGTGTTACAGAAAATGTTCTCAAAAAAAATAGATCATTTTTCACTGAAGGTTCCAATCTTATCTGTATCTATATCGTTTGGATAACAGGTGAGACAACATACCTCATTGTAAGAAGTCTGTGGGGATTCGATGAACATGGTGGTGACGATTGTTTTGGTCTTGTAAATGGTTGTGGGGCTGCCAGAGCTCCGGTATTCGTCATCTTCAGGACCATCGCCAGAGCCTGTCCAAAAAAAGTCTTCGAATTTATATGCGGTCTGTTGGTCCCTGTATCGGTTTTCTAGAAGAAACAGTTCTGAAAATAAAAAATTCCACTGTTCAGTTTTAACATATTTCTTCAATTAGAGGAGAGCTCATGATCTGATGTAAATCGTGGTGTCAGCCAGCGAAGTTCATTTCTAATGGACATTTCCATCTGATTTCTAGTTTATAGGATATTGAAGTGAAGGTTATCTGACTACGGTGAAAAATTATCTGCCAGAATCCACAGAAAAACGTGTTTAGTATACTGGAATCTGTTGTGAAATATCACACTTTGATTTATATATTTCAATATGAAGTGTTCGAAACTCGACATCAGAAGAGAAACACAAAACAATTAGTTGCTGGAATGTCGATTATTCTTTGTCAAGGAAATAATCCATTCAAATATGCCAGAGAAGTTGAATGAAATATTGAAAGAAGAAAGCGATCTGATCTGATTTCAAAATATTGATGAAAGTATTGAGATCATAGTATCAAGCTGTGCTCACTCTTCGGAACTGAGATGGAAGAGAATCGAACTCTAAGATCAACGTTTAGATTCATCTCGAAACTGTTAAGCCATAAGTATTTTTCTGCAATGCAAATGATTCTGGGTTTATTGTTTTAGATTAATCTGTGCATTCAATAACGTCGGTCAAGAGAGGTTGTCCAGATATTGATTAAAATATTGGAACCTCAGAATTTCCTCTTATCCCCACTCTTTTATTATATTGTACTGTCATTATAATGATTGAATTTCTGATGGGATTCGTAATTTCATCCACGACTTGAATGAATATTTTTTTTCATAATATTTCATTTAATTCCTTTATTCACATTTTTTTGACTAGTATTTCACATTCGACACCTCAATTTTCTTGTCACAATATTATTTCATTTATTTCGTTATTTAATTTTTTTTGACTCAAATTTCATATTCCATATATCGATCTTTTTATAACAACAGTATTTTTCTTTGAACAATCAATCCCTAATTTCCGAGCTAATTTCATTAGTGACCAAAAATTTGAATTCGATTCGATTTTCTCACTTGATTTGTATTTTAATCCTTCCGTCCTTAGCAACAGGTTTCAATTGACTTAATAATATAAACAAAGGAAGTCCGAACCATTACCATTCAACGATTAATTACTATTATTGTGTTCAATACATTTATAAATATAATATTTAGTTCTTCATTATTTATAGCGTAGATAAATAGCGTATACAACTCTGATGTGATGGTTATTAATACATGATCGTTGTGTAATATACTATTTACTACTGAGAATGAAAAGAAAAAACAAAACAGTGTCCAAAGTCCGTGATACAATGTTGATGTGCTTCTAGGAAGCTCTGAATGAATTCACGGGTCCTTGTTTTCGTTTCATTTGTTACTTCACCAAAAAGTTGTGGCATGGGTTGCTAAGGCTTTAAGTTATATCAATTCCCCGGGTTTTGTTTTCAGTGCCATGCACCGCCGGCATGTCTTGATAGCGGAAATCCACGCATTTCTTTGTTCGGTTCAATTTCGGCAGGAACATGCCATCGCTGGGTGCGTTAGTGATTTGTTTTCGTCCAATATATGTCATTCGAAACGAATACATTTCCATACCGATATCACCATCCGATGAAGAAATAATCACAAAGTATTATGACTTGAATTTGAAATAATACGCATTCGTGCTCATGGATTCAAGTCGGAGTATTTTTTTCTCAATGACTGATGTTAAAGATGCTGATTCACTTAAAAAATTATGAACGAAGTGTTACCACTATAGAGAAAAATTAGGAACCTATAGTAGCTATTAGATCTTGTCTGGTATCCGTTATTTGAAAATGTGATTATTTTTTTGGGAATACTAAAATTTTCAACAAGTAAGAAATGATAGTCATTTCCCGCGAGTATGAAGTTTGCAGCATGAGGAGTGGGAAATTAGAATTTCATGCGAGTTATACACTATACTTTTTCTACGGCTATATAACAGATATTAGCGACATGATTTAATAAATAACATAAACTTCAAATTAAATGTCATTCAAAATTTCCATTTAAGTACAATTGAATGGGTAAATGGTGCTGTCATTGCTTGAAATTTGACATTCCATGGAAGACCTGATTTAATTTTTAATGATAACTACAACTATAACACAATGAACTCCCGATGTTATTATAGGTAAGGAAATGAAATTGAAGACATACAATGTAAGTTATTGTTCTATCAAGAACTGTTAAGATGAAACAGTTTGCTGTTATAACCGATGTTTGAAGAACCATCCTTTTGACTTTCTCTTCTCCAGATGAAAAAAAAGGAAATAAAAACTTCCATGGAAGAAATATCACTATCTGTTGATTGTTAACAAATGACTTATACATAGGCGTTTTAATCCCTCATGAATACGAAAAAAGGAAGTATCTAAAACTACTTTCCTGAAAAATGGGGCTACAGGCATTGAATTTTTGCTCACTTCATATACCAATCACACGATTATCGATTGAAATGTGGATAGCACTTATAGGAAGTCACCAGACAAAGAAGGAGAAATAGAGAGTTGTTCGTAGACAAATCTCACTCACCAGGATGATTTCATTCAAGCAAGGAAAAATTTACGATCTGTACATGACGTCACAATAACGTAACGTAGTGATAAAGATTTAACTGTGATAACAAAACAACATCACCCTTAACGTTTGATGTTAGTCACAAAACGTTATTGATTTTTCACGTTTAAGGAAAAACTCAGTTTTTTGTATATACAGATTCATACGGAAGGAAAGCCCTGTAATGTTCAAAGAACACTGTGACAATAGAGGGACAGGAGATTATCAAAGAACTCCGAATTTTTGAAATATATAAGCCTAAGGCAAAAACTCCTTCGGAACGGAGTTCCAGAGTTCAGCCGTTCTATTGAAAAATGATCCCTGAGAAAAAGAGGTCTCCAAGCTCAAAACGAAGAGGTGGGAATCCTGCACTCGTTGGGTCATCCGTGTTAATACTGTCAAGGATGAAAAGTTGTTTGAACTAATCTTTTTTCAATCATTTGAGCTCGGAATCTCACGTATCAGTTGTTCATTTGAATATTTAATAGTCTTTCCCGACCAAAGACTCGCATTGTAACCTAGTTAAATAAATGCAGGTGTTCCACAGGGCTCAGTTCTGGCGCCCACTTTGTTTCTGCTTCATATCAATGATTTGCTCGAGAAAACATCTTGTTCAGTACATAGTTTTGCGGACGACAGTTCTCTTCATACCAGTTTCTCTTCCAGAGTCACCATACCAGCTCGAGAAACAAAAAATCAAAGAAACATTCATGTCAATAAAATTAACGATGACTTGCTAAAAATAATTTAATGGGAAACATAACATAAACTTGGTGGAATTCAATGCTATGAAAACCCAGTCACGTCTCTTCTCAACGAAAGCCGATCTAGTATTCAGATGTAAGGAGTTACTATACCTACAAAGTACAGTATCTCGATGCTAGGAATTACGATCAGTGATAATCTCTCATGGGAAAAGCATGTGAGATCGATCGCTTGAGGTTCGAAGAAATACTTCACTTCTCGTCAACTTCTAATGATCTACAAGGCTCAGATACGACCTGTCTTGGAATATAGTTCTCATGTGTGGAGTTCGGCACCAAAACATTCATTGAAGCTTCTCGATTCTATTCAGAGAAAGGCAATCCGTCTTGTTGGTGATTTTTCGCTCACAGACTCGCTCACTTCATTGTAATATCGTAGAGGGGTCGGAGACTCGTCTCCCTTCTATAGATATTTTCACGGTAGGTGCTCGTCTGAATTGTTTTCAGTCGTTCCACCCTTGTCAGTATCTACACGGATAACTCGACCCCTTTGTTGTGAATTTGGAGACCTGTCAAACCTCTCTCTTTTTTTAATAGAACATCTGAGCTTTGGAACTCCTTGCCGAGAGAGATTTTTCCTGATGTTTACATCCTTCGAAAATTCAAAGTGAATGTTAATTCGTATCTCCTGTCCCTTGATTCACGAAGTGTTCTTTGAACATTACATGGCTTTCCTTTCGTATGAATCTGCACGTGAAAAAAATAGTTAACTGTTGCCTCTTTCACTCTGTATTGAATTCATCAATCCATATGTATCCATGTAGTTATTCAAAAATGTAAACGAGAACAGGTCGTATTTTTATTATTCATGAATGTATGAAAGAGGCCTAATCGATAGGATGGATAGGAGATCATAATCTGAAGGGTTCATTGCCCAACACTGTCCGTGGTCCGATAACGTTTTATTTGCATCCGATAGCTAGAAATACAAATGAAATAGCAATCATCACCACGATATTATATCGATTTGTAAAGAAAAGGGCATGTTTACGAGGACATTTCCTTCAGATAACCAAAATGTGACCCACTTTGACAACAATTTGACTATAAATAGTATTCGAAGTGTATAGGTATATACAAATATCCAAATGTTTTTTGTTAATGAGAATATGATACTCAGAGTGCAATAAGAAAAATATCCCCTTTATACTCCAATGTCCCCCAAAACATATATTAAGGGAGTAGGTACAGCTGTTTCAGATCAACGTATTCTTCCTTTTTGTGTGTAAATGTTGATATGATGAATGTTTAATGTCTGGTTTAAAGACATAATTTTTCCTTTTACTTTATCTTTTACTTTTAGTTTAAGGACGTTTTCACAATACTAATCAGTGGAGGGGTTCATACACAAAATGCTAAAGAAAAGTGAAGTGTATGAATGCATTTATTGGCATTCTCAGAACTTTCTTGAACTAAAAATAAAAGATGAAGTGAAAAAAAAGTTAGGCATATGAAATTAAAATAAACCTCCTAATATTGTTATACGCATAATTGAGTTGAAGAGACGACATCAGAGGATTTACAATGTGAAATTAATAAAATTGGCATATATAATCGTTAAAGTGATAAAAGATGTGCAGATGTGAATGGTTCTGTTGCGAAATCTTTTTCAATCAGGTATCTCATGTCATGGCCCTAAGTAGAGGAAGACGAGGCCATTTCTTATAGATAAAGTCCGGTCAACATTGGTTACTGTTACCATTACAACTCCTGAGAATAAAACAGAAATTTAATGAAGCCCCCAACTTTCTTGAAAACCGTTAAACTTTTACAAGAAGGTATATTGCAGATAAAAGACCAACAATCTCGCTACTCACTCCTAAAAAAAAACTTTCTCGGGCATTCTCAATATTCGTTTTTTAGCGAAAATATGTGTTCTTATGAAATCAGAAAAAAGGAAACTAACTTGAAAACGGCGAGGAAATAGATCACATTCCTAATGAACGATTTTCTCAGAAATGGCCTCCTCTATAACCTCCCCCAGATCGAACCTTGATGAGGCTACCTGTATATGGCTGACTGAATTAGTCCTGGATAATCTGAATTTAGATGTATGTAGGGCATGTCGAAATGAGTCGAAAAATCCTCATAGATGTAAAGTATCTGAGTTTGTGCCAAGATGGTTTGGATAAGCTGTACATTTATAAATTGACTTCTGTATTTGGTGGCTTGAACCTCGGATGTACCATAAGCATAGTGTATGCTTATATTATCATTTCATTCATTTGTCGCGGTATCAAAGCATCAAAAATTACTGTTGCGTAACACCCAAATATATACGAGAATCCAAACACTGACCTATTTCCTTGGGCTGGTTCAAATCGTGCATTGTTTCTTTCAACAAATAATACGTTCATGATGTGAACATGAATTCGTCAATAATTCAGGTCCGGCTTTGTTGAAATATTATTCAGTCACATGAGTTTGTGAAAGAATATTTTCATCGTAGGTTAAAAATCCCATATGGAGCGGGAAATTTTCGATCAATTACAGCGATAAATTCCCGGCGGGACATTTTCGGGCTGGTAAATAACCGGTAGGTATCGAAAAATACCCGCCCAGTCCGTGTATCTATAGTAACGATTGTTAAAATGTACATTTGTCATCTTGACAGGCATAAATACTGAATTTCAAACGTCGTTGTTTTAACTCCGGAAATATTCTACTGAATTACACTCGTGCATCAAAATGAACCTGATAATTTTCCATTCAAGTATGTTGTCAGTAAAAAAACTGCATTCGGTTATTTTCATATTTTGCTAAAAGAGACCTCCACCTTCGGAGTCGGGCTCTTTCGACAAAATATGAAAATAAACTCATGCAGTTTTCAGACAACATGCTTTCATGGAAAATTATCGGTAATTTTTAAGCACTTGTGTAATTACTCCCGATAATGGTATTTTGTCAATAGTGTGATATTGTTTTTCGTATCCTAGATTATCAAACACTAGGTAGAAGTTTTATCAACTGGATGTGAAGCGATTACTTGATATTAATATGGTATTCTGGTGGTTCATATTATGGTGTCACGGTTTGAATTGATTGGATCAGCATTACTGTTTCTGGTATTCGCGATAGTGAATAAGATCGGAGTGCTAGCGCGGAGAAACGCGGAACTGTCCATGGTTACATTGTAATGTTTACATTTTTTTTTTAATGGCCTTGGATAGTTACCCATTCGGCCAGTTAGAACTTAATTGGATCACTATAATTAGTAATGTTTACATTTGCATGTGTATATATAGAGTTTCGATTTTCTGTGTGAAAAATGACTCAATCGACAGTTGAATACTTGAAAACCATTTCATTGAACATATTCGAAAGTTTTTCATCATCAAAAGATTGTAAAATTCGAAATACTCGAGGTTGTTTCCAGATGAGACTTGGATTTATGACTGTACTGCTATCAAGTCGGACTTACTGAACGAATATTGCAAAATTCAATGATTAATGTACACCTGAAATTATTTGAAAATTACATCTCTCAGCTGGAAAAATTTACTTTGATCACTTAAATATAAAATTTGTTCAAAGTATTTAAGCAATAATAAAGTATCAGAAGTGACAGTTTTCAGCTGGTTGATGTGATTCCCCCTAATTAGAATTATGCAATACAGACTAAAGTATACATTATCACTCATACCGAAGAGATTGTATCAAAGATTAACTGGTTTATATCCAGAAATAGAAAACAAAAAGTAAATATACGCTCACAATAAATGAAAAGCAGCAAAACTTCCAATCATTTCATTGTAATATTTCAGAACTTCTTGCAAATCTCCACCATCGCCATCAAAGCTCAAACACAAACAAAAATCATAAAAATCCAAATTGACTGAAGAGTCAACACAATACAGCTCCATATAAACACAAGCAAACTAGAGTATGGTGATCTAACCATTGAGTGTTAGTCGTTAAGGGGCGTATCACTTATTTTCTATCGCTAATTCATAGTTTTACAGATAACTAGCCCAACTTAACAATTTCAAATGGAATTACCAGTATTTTTCTACACCTTTTGAATCAGCAGTTCATTTTGCATACGAATATTCCGATAAATACAATGATATTGAATTTGACGATCTTGTTGGCCACCTCATTCGTATCACGACTTCAATCATGTTGCACATTATAATTCATTTCTTTTTTATAGCAATATGCTGGTGAGTTTAGCGACCCTTTTCCATTCACTTTCCTAATAGGTGTTTGGTGGCTATGGTTCCCACCAAAATGATCAGACCAATTTCGTATAAAACAGATGACATTCAAACACTAAGTAGAGCAAAGCCCCGAACTGAAAATATTTCGAAGTACCCTTTGTTATATAGGACAACAAATTCTAAAATTTCCATCAAATCAAAACACCTACAAACGGGAAAACAGTTTTTTTCACACTTGAAAGATAAAATACCGAAATGTTACAAATGCAATTGTGTTACCAAACACAGGGTAAAGATTGTGAAGGGGTTACATATAGAACAAGAGGACCAGCCGAACGATACTCGAAAGACAGAATTGAACAAAATCAGTGTGATACAAATAATAGAGGAACACTGGAACAAACAGCTCTAACAGAACACATCAAATACCAAAATCATCAGTTTGATTGTAAAAAAAAAATTGGAATACAAAAAATCTGAATGAGAGACTAATGAGAGAAAAATAAAAATAGTATCAATTTCGTCGATGAAAGCTCAGACATCAGCAAATTGACTACCACATGCTATAATATTATAGAAAACTTATGAATGGCCACTTTCCAATACCCTACCTCTTTGATGTTTCATTGACGAGGTTATTTTGTCCTTGAATGGATTATTTCCATTCCTCAGAATGCATCAACAAAAAATGAAATTGAAAGATGTGCCCCTCGGTTCATGGGGTATGAACAGCAAGATGTCCAGGAATTTTTGAGACACATGTCAGAAGGCTGCACGAAGATATCAACCAAGCTACCGGAAGGCCCAAGAGAGTTGATATCTGATAAGACAGTTCAATAATAGAACGTAAACTTTCACGGCCGGAGGTGACTGATTCTTGGGTGTTTTCCGGGTTTGATGGCCGTGGTCCACAGGTTTTTATTCCTGACGTTTCGCCTACGACTATGGTAGGCATTATCAAAGTCTGTGAGGTAAGGTCTGGAGGTCTGTGAGGTCTGGAATTCGAAATTTGCCAAATGACATTGCGGAAGAGATACGCATCGAAACATCAAGGATTTTGATGCGAGCGAAACCACCCAAGGCCAACACAACTAAAGGAGAAAGAAATGCGTTGAAACATCTGAACGATGATAAGGATATCTTAGTATTGCCAGCAGACAAAGGAAACTCGACCGTCGTGTTGAACACGAGGGATTACAAAGAGAAAATAGTTAACCTTCTGGATCCGGAAACGTACAAAATAATCAATAAAGACCCGACCGCCGCAGTTATGAGAAAAACTAATCACCTAGTCCGCTCATCAAGCTTAGATGACAACACAAAGAAACTGTTACAGAAATCCGAGGCCCTGCCTCCTCGTCTATATGGCCTACCAAAGATCCACAAGGAAAATGTACCACTGAGACCTATCGTGAATGCAATAGGTTCACCGACCTATGAACTGGCCAAGTATCTGACTACCCGGCTACAACCTCTCACAGGCAACACAGACTCATATATTAGGGACTCGGGACATTTTATTGAAAGGATAAGAGACATGAGGCTAGGTCCAGGAGATATACTAGTGAGTTTCGATGTAGTATCCTTATACACGATGGTTCCGGTCAAGGAAACAATACAGCTCATTGGAGAAGTATTCCCAGCAGATATAACCACACTGTTCGCTCACTGTCTGACATCGACATATTTCCAATGGGACGGTGTGTTCTATGAACAAACCGACGGTACTGCAATGGGCAGCCCGCTGAGCCCTGTGGTGGCAAACTTTTTCATGGAGAAGTTCGAACAGCGTGCCTTAGAGCAAGCAATATTGAAACCATATTGCTGGCTGCGGTACGTTGATGACACATTCGTGGTGTGGCAGCATGGAGAAGAACAATTAAAGGTATTTCTGTCTCATCTGAACTCGATTAACGCTAAAATTCAATTTACAATGGAGCTGGAAACCCAAGGGAGAATCTCTTTCCTGGATGTGCTGGTGAACAGACGGGAAAATGGGACACTGGGGCATAAAGTATACAGGAAACCCACTCACACAGACAGATACCTGAACAAGAACTCTAACCACCAACCACGCCAGAAGAGAGGTGTAATTAAAACATTAGTGGAGAGGGCCCGCCGCATTTGTGAACCACAAAACCTCCCTGAGGAACTGGACCACCTTAAACAAGCGTTAAAAGGGAATGGGTATAGTGAAGCCGAATTCGAACGGGCAATACGACCCAAGAGAGAGGACACGAAGGAAACTGTTAATAAACCTGTTGTAGGGAAAGCCTTTATGCCATATATAAGAGGTGTGACAGATCGCATAGGACGAACGCTGGAAAAACACGATGTGAAAGCAATACTGATGCCAACACGAACCGTTAGAAATAGTCTAAGGTCAGCCAAAGATCCAAGAGAGCCGTGGGCAACACCAGGTGTGTACCGGATCCCGTGTAGCTGTGGATCAGTCTACATTGGAACCACTAAAAGAAGCATCAAGACACGGCTCTCCGAACACAAGAGAAATTGTCGCCTGGGACAGTCAGACAAGTCGGCAGTAGCCGAGCATGCACTCGGAGAAGGCAATCACGCGATTGCATTTGACGAAACGGAAGTGATTGACAGAACGCAGAGCTACTATCCCAGGTTACACAGAGAAGCGATAGAGATTCACAAACATAAAGACAATTTCAACCGAAAAGAAGAAGGCATACACATCAACAAAGTCTGGTTACCAGCTCTAAAGCACACACGACCCAAACCAGTCAAGAGGAAACAAGCCACGCCCACTTCCAACACGATAGTATCGGACGTCGAACAGGAGAACAGGTATAAAGCCGATCATAACGTCAATAAAGTAGTATCTACTGTGAGAACGAGATCATTGCGTCCGTTACCTCACAGACTTTGATAATGCCTACCATAGTCGTAGGCGAAACGTCAGGAATAAAAACCTGTGGACCACGGCCATCAAACCCGGAAAACACCCAAGAATCAGTTGAATAATAGTAGACAATTCTGTGGGTTTTCCTAAATCTACGTTAAAATGCATTGTGATAAATATTTTGATAAATATTAATTCAGCGACTTATCGGTGTAGATTAAAAATCTGCCCTTGTACAGTTGTAAATATTCCAATAACAATTCTTAATTTTTCACTCATCTAGTTCATGATATCCTTAGGCAGAATCCGATCCTGATTCATTAATCATACTTGCATGCTGTAACTTTTCATACTTATTCATGGTGTCAGGCTCCTCGTTGTTCATGTTCAGTATTTTACTTTGCAAGATCGATATAGTTACAATGTTGACGTTCTTCAAGGATCAATTCCTTGGAAATATTTAGTGCTATAGAAATGAAATGATCTTCAAACATTCCGTGGGATGGTTTCGAGAGTTTTTTTAAATATTGGGCGCACCTAAAATATTTGAATTTACATAGTCCAACTATCAGGACCAACTCAATATTATAATAATCACACCTCGAATTACACCTACACAAAACGCCAAAAATTTAATGTTACTTCTAATGAGTATAAAAACATTTATCATCAATATTCATGTTATATGTAAACCCTGATATTCTTATTCTTCACATAGTTTTCTTGTGTAGTTTTCCTTTTTGTTATATTCGTTATTTCAAAATATTTTTACATTTTTTGTACTTTCATTTATATTCCAGAAACAATTTCTGAAACCGTGGTGTGATTCTGCCAAAGAACATAAAGACCCAACGTTACCTTATACATCAACATCATTGATAAATATAATGTATATATGTATGGTTTCATATATACGTTGTTGGTAAATGTTTCGATAATGTATACAACACAAAAGTCATGGATGGTAATGGTTCAGACTTACACCATTGTTTATATTATCAACCCTATTGAAACCTGTTGCTAAGAACAAATGGATAAATATACAAATCAAATAGGTAATCAGATACAAACCCAAGGTTGGAATGGATATTTCATTATTCATTTATTTGAATTTTTTGACGACTAATATTTCACATTCAATATTTCGAACTATGGCAACTTTGTGTTCTTATTTTTTATTCAAGATGAATATAGAAACGGGGTTTTTAGAACTGTATCAGTAAAAGACACATATCTATTGACTATATCATTGATTGGTTCAATAAGTTAATACTTTAGGCCGGCGATATACAATACAATACAATTTTATTGCAAATAATAAAGTGACATAAGATTACTTAGAGTACATATACAAAAACATAATTTGCAATAACAGAAACCATTTAGGCTCTCTCAGAGCCTGTCTATGGTAAGTATAATCACAAAAAAAATGTTTGAAACAATGATTGGAAAAATGTTTGAAACAATGATTGAAAATATGATTGAAAATAACCTCTTATTAATCATTTATCAATAAACACGATATGCAATTTTCAACGAGCCCTACCTGTTAACATATTTGGAGTATTGATATTCTAGATAGGATCGATTATTTTATGGAATAATATTCTGTCTTGTTGAGCTATCCATGATTTAATTTTTTTTCTGAAGAGAAATTTACTATTCAATGATTTTATATCTTCGGGTAGTTGATTGAATAGTTTAGGTGCAAGGTAGGTAAATGATCTTTGACCTACTGATTTATTTACTCTAGGCAGGATCATTTGTGCTTTACTGCTTGCTCTTGTTTGGTACACGTTTCCTATTTTTTGTATCAGATATTTTTCTTTTTGGAATGTGAATACTAATATTGCCCTAACGTAAATTTGTCTTATGTCGAATATATTTAATTCTTTGAATAACATATCAGAAGGGTAACGGGTTGATCTGAAAGACAAAATTTTAAGAATTCTTTTTTGGATCACATCCAACGGCTTTAAAATCGTTTTTCTCGTTCCTCCCCATCCAATGATACCATAACTCAATAATGGTTCCACGAGTGCATAGTAAATAGTCTTCATTTCTCTCAAAGGTAATATTTGGCGACATTTGTAAAACTTATAAGTTAGTGATCTAATTTTATTTTTCAGTTTTTCTATATGGACATCCCATTTCAAAAATGAGTCTAAATGGATTCCGAGATAGTTTGTATTTAAAGACAATTTGACGTTTTGGTTTTCTATCTGTACATAACTATATGGGGGTAAGTAATTTTCGTATGATGTGAATGGAATTACTTTTGTTTTATTTACGTTGATGGTAAGTAAGTTAGAGTTAAACCATTTTGTAATCTTTTTTAGGTCATCTTCCGCCATTTCTCTTACAGCATTCCAGGAATCTCCGATATATAGAATTGCAGTATCGTCAGCAAAAGAAATTATTGTTCCAGGAGATTTATTGAAGAGCAATTCGTTTAGATATATTATGAAGAGGATCGGGCCCAGTACTGTCCCTTGCGGTACTCCACATAACACATCTGCTTCGTTGCTCAAGATTTCATTCAATTTGACTCTTTGCTTTCTTCCCTCGAGATAATTTCTAAAGAGATCTAACACCACCCCTCGCACCCCCAGGTGCTCAAGTTTATCCAGCAAAAGCCGATGACTTACAGTGTCAAAGGCCTTCGCCAGGTCAACGAAAACACCTAGGCAGGCAAGTTTATTATCCACGGCATTATAAGTCATTGATGTCAAATGTGCTATTGCATCTTGGGTACTGAGGTTTTCCCTGAATCCATATTGTCTATCGGAAATGACATTATATTTTTTTAGATATATCATTAGGCGATTTTCAACCATTTTCTCGAACAATTTCGAAAATGCAGATGTTAACGATATTGGCCTGTAATTAGACATACTTGTTTTATTGCCTCCCTTGTATACTGGTATGATATGTGCTTCTTTGAAGTGTTTTGGTACTTTGCCTTGTTGCATGCACATGTTGAATATATGGCATAGTGGTTCTACTATATAATTGGCTGTTAATTTGATTATTTCATTTTTGATGCCATCCGGACCTGGCGACTTGTTATTTTTCAAGGATTGGATCAATTCATTCACTTCATTATTGGTGGTTGGTTTCAAAAACATAGAATGAGTGAATTTTTTTCGGGCTGAATCGTTTTCATTTCCTTTATTTATTTTTGATGCCAAATTCACACCAATTTGAGAAAAAAATGTATTTATATTATTTTATATTTCTTTTTCGCCAGTTATCACATCTCCATTTTCCAGAATGATTTTATCTATTGCTTCAGTTTTGGTTTTATAGTTGTTTGTAAAGTTATTTATTACTCTCCACATATTTCTGGACGAACCTTCATGTTTTTCAATTTCCGATTTGAAATAATGGCATTTTGCTTTCTTGAGAAGTTTATTCAATTTATTTTTATGGTTTATGTACTTTGATTCAAGTTCTTTGTCATCTGGGAACTTAATATGCTTTTGAAATAATTTATCGCGGGTTTTGATGGAGTTAATCAATCCAAAGGTTATCCAGGGTTTTTTTTTATTTTTCGCATAGACTTTGTTAATTTTAGTAGCTTTCTCTAAAGATAACTTGAATATATCTAGAAATTTTTCGAACGCAGTTTCAGCTTCCAATGACTCGAACACGGTTTTCCATGTCTCTTGTCGCAATAATCTGACGAGAGTATCTTCATCAATTTTAATAATTTTTTTAATGATCTCACTTTCACGCAAACGAACTATATTTTTTATCGCCAATAACACTGGATAGTGATCCGTAATAGATAGTTTAAGAATTGAGGGGAACATTTTTTCCTCGTAATCATCCTCTTTTCCCCTAACAAATATATGGTCTAGACAAGATGACGAATGCGGAGTCACTCTGGTACATTTATTTATCAATGATACAAAACCTTTTTCATAGAGCATATTCAGATAGTCGTCTGATTCATTGCTCCCATCTAGAATATCAAAATTTAGATCTCCAATAAGAAAAGTGTATTTATATTCATTGTAATTGTGATGGATGAGGGTGTCTGAAAGTGCATCAATAAAATCTGATTTATCTGTACTAGGGGATCTATATGCTGCAAATATACTGATTTTGAAGTCGCCCAAGCTCATATTCAATTTGATTCCGTTTGTTAGATCAATATTAATATGCTGATAATCATACTGTAGTCCCTCTTTTATATAAATCACAACACCATCGTTCTGATTCAGTCTCTTTTCTGAGTGAATCAAAGTATATCCATCGAGTTTGTAAAGATTTTGATATTTTATGTTCCAGGTTTCTGTCAAGACTATACAACTGAATGATTCCACTTGTGATACGAAGAATTCAAACTCTTCAAAATTTTTTTGGATGCTTCTTATGTTTATATGACATAATGTGAATGTGTTAGAGGTATTTTCATTTCTAGTAAGATCACATAATTGCTGTAAATCATCAATTTCCCTAGTATTTATTTTGTTTTCTTTAAAATTTCGGATGAAATCGTCCATATCGAAAATCACAATTTGTATTTAGGCACAATTAATGTAATGATAATACAATTATATTCATATATACACATATACGCATACATACATATACACACACATAAAAACGTAATTACTAATAACTCATAAATTTGGGTGTTAACAGATGATATAATAAATGCTATGAATGAATTGCAGTTTAATTTGTTCAAAGGGTTCCTGAGGAAGAAGTAGATTTTTTGCTTCTCAATACTCTGGAATCGTTAGGATTTTTGTTTTTCCAAGAAGTCTGGTAAGTAGTTTTCGCAGTTTTGGGCGTTTTCGACGGAATTTGGGTCTTTTCTTCGGAGTTTTCGTGGGTGTTTGTCGTATTTTCAATGGAATCCTCTTCTAGTTGACATATTTGTCTGATTGTTGGGGTGGGCGGAGCACTATTGTTTTTTGGGGGTAGGGTATATTCAATTTCTGTATCAGAATTGTTTTCAGTTTGATCTTCCAGCTGCTCAGCTGTATATGCTTCCTCATTCACAAACAACTTTAAATTTCTGATGACAGCTTTTTGATTTTGGGCTCGAGCTTCCTTCATATGTTTGACCAGAATCTTGTTTGTTTTTCGGTCTTCTGGGCTCAAGTCATTTGTAATAAAAATTCCGGTTCCCTTAAGCTTGTGTAACTTTTCAAAAATGTTTCTCTTCTGGAGATATGAGATGAATTCCACAATTACGGTATTTTTTTTTCCGATGTTATAAATGTTGTTGATATCACGTTCCTCGAGGTTACATTCAAAAATGGTATTGGGTTGTGCAAGGACACTTCTCAGAAGATCTGCCGGTTCTGTTTGAATCCCAAATATCACAATATTGTTTTTTCTATTCGCTCTCTCAATAAAAGTTAATCTTTCCTCGATCTTCTGGTATTTTTTTTCAAGGTTGTTCAATTTTATATCTAGTGCATCATTCCTTCCTTATTACGTACCATGCTCTCTGAACATCAAAAAACATTTCTTGGTTCGACCTACACGCACGGAAACATTATATTATATGTGCCCCATATAATGGGACAGTCGGTAAGAATAAGAGAAATAACTGAAAATTGCCCATGAAATTTTTTTTGTGGATTTTTTTGTAATTTCTCTAAAACTTTTCCCAGAGATCAATTACAAACTGATATTTCTGCACTCAGAGCGCGTTTTGCTAGGTTAGCATCTTCAGGAGAAGAAAATTTTTACTGATCATCGTTCTTAAGGAATTTCGTTCTCATTAATTTTTTCCCCTCTTCACCCATTAAACCAATCTTCATTTCATATTTCGGTTCTCTTTACAGTAATTTTTCATTTTTTTCACCTAGTTTATATTATTCCATTGAATTCAATTTGCTTTTCAAAAATTCGTTGTTTTAGCGTTTTTCTTCTCCAAATAGACACAAAAAAAAATTATATGCCTACTGAAAACCTCAAGGGATGGATTTCTCTAAGCGAAACAAGCTTGTGGACATGGGAATGAAATGTTATCCTCAGAAATATTATTCGGACCTTCATTGTCTATAAAACTCCATTGAACCATAAAACTTTTTGTAGAGATCAATAACCTTAACACCAAAATGATATTATTTGCACTCGACGCTCGTTTCGCTAACAAGGTTAGCATCTTCAGGAGAAGGAAGTCAATACTGAAACTAAAGACTAGGGATAGCTGTTTATATACTTAACAATTTGCAGGTAATGCAGCTCTACTACCTGCATAGTTTTGTACGATATGGACTTCGTCTGTTACTAATGATTATTCTCAATGATAATAATTATAAAATAACAATTCATACTATTTTTACATTTTGCTATTTTTAGACTCTCGAATGCATCGAGTAGTCTTGTGTCATGCATATGCTCAATCAGTATCGAATTTCTTTCACCAATTCTGTGGTAATTGTCTAGAGCACGTGCGAAGTGCCCCTTCTGAAACATGTTGCGAAAAAATTATAAGATCAAAAGAATCTAAAGTGAAACAATAAAGTACATATAGTAGAATCGAACTGACGTTTGGTCAAAGAATAACATTAAAGAGATTTGAATGATCAGAAAATAATATTACGTTAAAATGAAACAGTGAGAAAAAGAAGAAAAATGAAGCAAAATTTAAAATGGAGAAATAAGAAAATATTATTGAAATCAAGTTACTATCGAAACGAAAGTCTTCGGATAGGTTTCCGCGGTCAGTTATATGTTGTTGTTGAGTTCAGATTGAACCGCGTCTGGAGTTTTGTTCTCGACGTTTCGGCCCCGATTTTGGAGCCATTTTCAAGAGTAAATGTGACTTCACGCTGAGGTCTCAATCTGCCTACTCCTCAGGTGTTGTCACAGGGGGCAAGGGTTTGTGACTTGACGCCGAGGCCTCAATCTGCCTACTCCCCAGGTCTCGTCACGAGTTCTTTCTAAGGTCTCAATCTGCCTACTCCTTAGATCGAAATGAGGTATCGAGGGATGTTGGGTGGTATTTATAGCAGCGGATGCTGCTAAAGCACCGTCGGATGTCGGGATTGGGCATCCCCACCAAGACATCCGACGGTGCTTTAGCAGCACCCGCTGCTATGAATACCACCCAACATAATTTTGCAACAGATTTAAATAGAATCAGAAATATCCTCAACCGAACTCGAACAAAAACTAAAATTCAACTTCCATGACGATCCGCCTATGTAAACAAAACAAAAGAACCACCTGTTCCGAAAGCCTGCGTCGCCAGCTGTCCGACGTCGAGCGTCGAAAAATCCAGCTCATCCTGCTGGGACAGAGCGCCGCTGGGCGCCACTCCCGCCCCCCACGTCACCGCTACGGCCCAGAGCACTACCGCCCGCCATGGCATCCCGAGGACGACGAGCCCTTCTTCGAAAAGGGACCCGCAGAGGTTGCCGTCACATCAAAACTGTCTCTTAGCGTGGTTCCGGGACAAACACAGCGCTCTGCGCGATTGATCAAACGTGAAGCTAGTGCGCATGCGCGAGCGACGGTTGCCATTGTCGATGGGACAATGACAACAACGATGGGCGATGACGCGGGTGTGGGCACGATATGATGGTCCGGGATGTGTATGCGGTGAAGCAGAAGTAACTGTAAATGGAACCGTTTCGACATTGACCTTGAAAAATTCAAATATAATAGTAACAATAACATTTACCTTCGTCAACAGACTGGACGTGACATATGAAAAGCAAGCTGTTCAAACGAATTGACAGAATTTATATGTCCCAGTTTGAGTCTATGTTTGGAGACACTGATAAATAGTTTGATACCATTGAAGGAACCATTGATACCATCAAGTATCAGGTCTCTTGAATATGCATGCTTACTTGGTTACCGAATCGATTGTCGACAGCGACTGTTATCAAATAGTGTTAGGGTTTGTTCAAGAGTTTTTGCTTTCACAGTGAAGGTTCCAATAGTTGTAAAAATCACAAGAATATCTATTCTTCAGAGATCTAGTGGCTTAGAAACACCATCAAAATAGTTTTTCCCAAGAAAACTAGCATCTATCTATCTTCTTACATAGTAGCACTAGGTCCTCATTAGACTCCACATTGCCATACTAAGGAAACGGGACAAAATATCAGTAGTATGTACTTTTATGTGAATATTTTAGCAACGCTTTTTCACATCTAGGAATGAATCATTCAACAAACTACTACCTGATGGTATCTTCTCCTGAATTTGTATAGCCATTAGAGGGTCGCAAATAGCAATAGATATTCTATGAATATTTTTGAAACATCATTTCAATTATATTGTATAATTCTATGATTATGCCAGAAATCTATACATCCTTAATAGAATATTCCTTGGGAGTACCCCTGGTGAACCCTAGGGATATTCTAAGAATATTTCTCAAACAAGCTCTGCCTCAATCAAGAAAAACAAAAAACAATAGTATTTGGAACAAAATTTTAGGGTAGCGAAGCTGTAAAATCATTGGATCTAAGACCAACTTGGGAAACATAGCGAAAAGTTATATGACATATGAAACTGCAAGAAATCCATACATATTTTATAGAATATTCCTTGGGAGTACCCCTGGCGAATCCTATGGATATTCTAAGAAGATTTCTCAAACAAGCTCTGCCTCAATCAAGAAAAAACAAAAATAATAGTATTTGGAACAAAACTTTAGGGTAGCGAAGCTGTGAAATCATTGGGGGTGTAACTGGATCCAAGACCAACTTGGGAAACACATATCGACAACCTAATAACAAATTTCTTTAGAAAAATCTGCATCCACAGAAAACTGAAATGTATCATGGAAATGGTTGCAGCCCTTACTGCCTACCACTCAATCTTCCATAATAGTGTAATGACATACGAACTTATTACCTGGGGAAGAAGGAATGTTTACAGTCTAGAAAGGTGCAAATCGTGCTATAGCGAGTATTAAGCAAACTGAAACATGCAAACCATGCTTCACAAAATTAAATATCTTTGCCTCACCGTCCGCAATTATTCTGTCATGTTCGGAATATTAAGGAAAATCGAGCCACCTCCAGAGACTGGAATCAACCAGAAAAAACAACGCTGTTATCAATGTGTTCAACTCACTGCCGGTTTCAATAAAAGACCTACCTCTAGTTTGGTTTAAGAGAGCTCTGTGCTTACTACAGTATCCCAGAGTTCAAATATGAAATATGACTTGCCTTCAAAATGTATTTTAATGTGTTATGTAGAACTGTAAATGTGTTATATTTTCATAAAAACTGCCACGATGCTCGCAAATGATTATTGTGTAAATATGCTAATGATATATAACTGCTTTTGTATGAATATGTGTGTAGAACTAGTACTCAAGAACAAATGACTTGCCAAAACACTACGGCGTTGAAATAAAAATTCTATTCTTTTCTAAGAATATCCTGAATATTCCTAGTATATTCGTGGCATATGAGAATATTCCATGCTTATCATTCTATAAATATTTATAGAATATTTAGAATCATTATATACAAACTCGAATGGAAAAAATACCTTTTTCTTTGTTTTGGTAAGGTTTATATTTATTTGAAGCAAAGGTTATCAGAAAATTGAAATAAAATATCCTTTTTCAACTATAAGATTGCTAATCTCCCTTCTGGAAAGTTTACACTTCTCGATTTCTCCCACTACAGGTGGTGAATTGACCATTTTGATTACATTAAAGATCTTTAAAAAGTGAAGTAGTCGGAATGGAAGGATCTCAAAAAGTTTATAACAGCCGATTGCCCGACTTTTTCTTATGGGAGTCTCTAATGGGCCATAAAAGATCATTTAACGAACTGCAACGATTGCACCATAGTTTAAGAGATTATTGAACACCCGTTAATGAACCCTTACCTATCTTGAAGAGTCCCTTTGTCGATGGTCTCATAAGACAAAGTCGGTGCAAGCGGCTGTAAGAATCTTAAGATAACCTTTTTTCATGGTTGCTTAGAGTTACGTTGAGGATCATCTTGAACTACCTAAATAAAAGATATGTCTGCTAAGGAATTTATTCGGATTACTTCAATTGTTGAAGACT
Organism: Zygogramma bicolorata; assembly: GCA_032362365.1. Lineage (NCBI taxonomy): Eukaryota > Metazoa > Arthropoda > Insecta > Coleoptera > Chrysomelidae > Zygogramma > Zygogramma bicolorata. The sequence continues at coordinate 39,489 of JAVJAQ010001977.1, forward strand.
AATTTTAGGAAATGTACATTCTGAATGCTATATTGTGATTTAACCATAAATCCTTCCGATAACAAAAACGACAAACGACCTTCAGTACATGAAAAGTACTTAAATTAATATTAGTAATGCACTATTTTACGTAATCCTTCCCGACTAAAATACACACAGTCTATTATTTGTTTGTTGCGGTTGATCATAAACCTGCCGAGAATAACTCATTTACGACAATAATAAACCAATTACACAACTAGTATGTGCATTGTTGCTATTTCGGTATTGTTAATTCCGAAGTGATTATGAATGATTTGCAATAGTTGACGTGGGTGTTTTGGGGAAAATCCATCGGAGTGAAACCCAGGCGCGTATACAGCTCGAGTTCATAGGGGGGGTAATCACTGAGAAAATTATGCGTTTCCATTTTATCAAAACACAAACGCATATCGGCCTTTTTACAAACTTACCTTTCACGATGACTTGAATTATTAGGAAACTGTTGAAGAAAAACGTTCATTTTTTTCATAAATAAAATTGAAAAGTATAAAAAACAATAATTTTCGATAAAAGTAAACTTCAGACATTAGAAATAACTAACATTTGCCTTGTCAACGTAAGTAAAAATAAACCATTATAATGATATCCGTTTATGTATGTATCATACTACATATCAATATGAGTAGAATGAAAAGTATACACTTATTGAACACAAGATAATGCAACAGAAAAATTAAATAATAAATTTAAGTTTTTCTCATAACGATCTATCAATGCATCAGCTTCTAAGGGTAAGTCCCAGGAATGAATGTGCTATAGTGCTAGACCAGTTAACCGATCCTGAGATATTGTCATAGCAGGTCAAAGTCACTAGCATGTATTTTTTAATGAGAGGCATAATGTTAGGATCGCACTTTTTGAATGCGTTATCTATCGAAGTGGAAACGCACGAACGTTTTCTTCCAGAACTGTTGGTTATAATCAATTTCTCACGAAATACTAGACTATATAATCTCAGATATTCTATAATTTTGATAATAATTTTGAATTTAATTACTGGATTTTGCGATCTTACAGGGTTACAGGTAGTAAAGGTGAAATAAATTTGTAATTGATTTTTCATTCATTTATTATATTTTTTGATATCTCCCTATATTCTTCAATACATATTATGATATGTTATGTGAGTGACTGATCATGGAGGGGGGGGTTATTACTCCCTTTACCCCCTTGTTTACGCGCCTGGTGAAACCCCGCAACGAATGCAAGATAAATACTGATAAAAAAATGCTATCTCATGCGGAAATGTTTTGAAACACACCTCTTTGTATCCTGGCTTGACGAATATCACGAAAATTCAAGATACCCTGACTAATACCATTGTTTATAGAGATGTAGTCAGTCAATTTCTGGGCAAAAAAGATTTGAAACGTTTTCGTTCTGCCTAGCAGGAACCCCTGAACTTTATTAAATTATAAAGTTACGATATTTCCTAGGGTTCGTTTATTAAAACTCCAGACAACACTTCACTACTTTTATTTCAATTCTTTATCACAATACAATAAAATACAGTCACTTAAATTGCTCTCCTAACTTTCCAACGCTAGGTACTAAAACTCTCTGTAATAGAAATTCTACACTTCGACTTCTGCTCTTAGCAATAACAGAGCTCTCTTCACTAAGCTCCACTAAGCTAAAAACTCTGATTTACTATCTGCTAAACTCTCTCCACTAAGCTTTGAAAAACTCTGCTAATGAACTCTCTCTTCCTCTCTCTGAATAACTTTGTCTCCTCCGCGATAAAATGTCTCCTTATTTACCTGCGTAGGCCTATGAAGAATCTTCGAGAGAGGCCTCGACGATGTGTATCGAATTATCCACGCGAATCAAGAGTTCCTGGAAAAATGACGTTCGCTCTTCGACCACTCTGCGTTTATGAGCGACAGGGCCGGCGCTAGGAGAATTCGTAACAATATTATATTTGAAAGAGTACTGAAATATTCATCTGGTCGAAGGAATAGTCAACTGTATAACTCGAATGGATCTTGGCTATATCCACTCTTGTTGTACAAACTACTATTTTGAAATACTTATTTTTCGTCACTCCTGCCAAAAGTACATGAAACAATATATAAACAGTACTCAAACTGCTCCGCTAACTATCCAACGCTCTGTACTAAAACTCTTTGAACTAGAAATTCTCTACTTCGACTTATGCACTTAGCAATACCAAAGCTCTCTCCGAATAAACTCTGTAAAAACTCTCCACCTCTCCACTTAGCTAGGAACGTTGATAACTATCTGAAGAACTATCCCGATAACTATCCAACGCTCTATACTAAAACTCTCTGTGATAGAAATTCTGCGGTCACGATGAATCGCTCCCGTATATATACCCGCTAACACCTATGGAGAATCTTCCAGTCAAATCTCGATGATCGAATATTCCACGCGTAACAAGATCTCGTAGGTAAACGATCTTCCTTCGACCCCTCACACTAATCCGCGCCCACGAGCGGCAGGGCCGGCGCCAGGAGATTCCTCAACAATAATTTTACTTACGATATTTCCATTTACTTGACAGTGTAAGACAAAGTTTCCTACTCTGACCATCCATAAATTACGAGAGACTGTTTTTTACATTTTTACCACCCCCTGCCCCTACGTGAGAAACCGTAATATTTTTCATGGCCCCCCCATCCCCCCTTCCCATATCTTACGTAATAATTTCGTACACGATAAATTAGGAATATTGGGGATAATTCAACGAGAAATAACTTGAATATTTGAAGTTTATTGGAATCTTCTTCATAAAGTTATGAACAGTGTCTGCTTTCCTTCTTTTTGACTGGGTTTATATCGTAAGACATTTGAAGGAATTTTAAATTAGGTATAAATAGTGAATTTGAATTTTTTTTATATGAAATAGAGAATTCTGTTTCAGTATTTTCAGCATGACAAGTGTAAGTTTTCAATCCATCTCAGTATTTTGAGTTACTTTCACAGCGTATGAGGTTCGAATTAATAAAAAAAAATTCTTACGTAAGACTGGCGTGAACCCCCTCCTCCCCCTTCATAAGATATCGTAAGAAAACGATGATACCCCCACCCCACCCCCAACCTTACGTAATTTGTGGATGGGTCCTGAAAAGGAAAAAAAAAGGGCAGAGTTATGACTGTCACTCTGACTGATATGTTGGAAAAAAGATAATGAAACTTTGAAATAGAGTAGACGATAGTAGTTCATCAAGAACATGAAAGTTTAGGCACTGAAATCTTCAAAACATGAATGATGTACGACATTGACAAAAAATTCCACTTTAGTTTCTGAACTGATTGCCATCTTTTGGTATTATGTATAATTAATCAAGGAAATGTGTGAATCAAGCTACGACGTCCGTAGGAAAAACGAAAGAAAAGACATGACTTGGAAACGAAATCACTAATGTCAGATTCCCGTAGCATCCATTTCTTCAAATTATATTTCCATATAACTATGTATTTCTCTAAACAATGTTAATACCATTCTCCAATGACATTCTCCAGCAGAGAAAGCTCTATCCAAAAGTGCAATCCTAATAAACGATAATGTCGGAACCTTTAGTGTAAAAGTTGAAACTTCACCTAGAGAACAATCACCCCAACACCAAACTGATATTTTTGCACCCGACGCGCGTTTCGCTAACAAGGTTAGCATCTTCAAGAGAAAAAAATCGATACTAAATCTAAATACTAGGGTTAGCTATTCATATACCTGAAGTTTTTCAGTCCAATATGGACCTTCGTCTGTTATTACTGATTATTCTGAATAATTTCTCAACAAAAGATTAAAGAGCCTTGAATATTTGATTTCAGTTTCATGATTAAACATTTGTTTGCTATAGTTCTATTGAAAGAACTTGAAATAATCATCGTCTTATACTACCTTATCGGAAGCTTTTTGATTCAGCCATACTGTGCAGATATCAGAGTCCTTTGATATTTTCATTATAATTCATATTTTGAAGTCCTGATCTTTGTAAACAGACTTTATATCTTTATTTATAACACCATGATTGTGTAAATATTTGAGATTGTAGAGGCTCTTATTAATTTTCTGCCAAATGATTATAGTTTTTATCCTCGTAAATTGAATGATAGAATCCAGGCTATTGAAAGTTGATAATACAAATACATCTGGCTAATAAACACTTATCTCTAAGATATATTGTTGTAATATTTCATTAATAATGATCAACCATCTCATTATGTAATCTACTTATTCGAAAATTACTTCAAAGAATGCAGACTTTCGCATTGATGATATCTCTCCAAGAGATGACTCAACAGTAAATAATTCCAATCAACTTTTCGCAACGATTACACCAGGTATTCTTGGAAGGGAGAAGTCATCGACTTCTAGTGCTGTCCTCTCAGCTGTTTGGATGACAAAGTTACCTGCCTCACATTTTGTATTCGGCCCCCAATCGCCTAAGGATTGAAATCGCTGGGTCTGTTTTTTTTTTCAGATTGGTTTAGACTGTTTACAGTAACTATAATGTTCCGAGAGCGAAAGAGGTATTATGATATGGAAGTAACGAGAGAAGCGGCTAATATCAAAGTCAGGTTGTCGAGTTCTCTAGTAAAACGGCTAGAATAGACATAATCAAGAGATATTTGGAAAATTCAAAGGTGTGATTTGGTATGTTCATATACCAAGTGGCCCGAAAAGTAAACTTGGTTTGTTGAGACAGAGATATTCTCAACAATGAATTAAGTATGGAGTTCCTCCACTCTATTTGCATCACTCCAATTTATTTAGTGTCTATTCGAGTATCAGATGGCATTCACAATACAATTCAAGCATAGTATAATATTATTCTAGTAAAGAGCTGAACTATCAGCAAAAAATTGCCCCGGACTCGATAAGTTGCTTATTAACTTTGTCATAATTCTGGATGGAACTATAGGCTTCAAAGCAATTTCCTTTGTTCAGGTTCATTCTGATTTCTTAAGCCATTGGATTGCAATTCAAAACTGTCATTTGTTTATAATCCTCAGGCTTTTGAAGTTCCCTTGATTTTGCTCCTTTCGAAAACGATATATTGAGATATAAACAATATGAACATAAATTGGTCCAAAAACAAACCCCCAACAATATGACAGAAAGACCGTAAAAGAGGGTATACTTAGATAGGAAAATTTGGGTTTTATCTGAAAAAAAATTCAAACGCTTTTGAATGCTTATAGATGAGAATGTAAAAGCACTTTGCTTTTTTTCCAATCTGGAATAATTTATTCTATGCATAGAAAAAAATAATAACTTCTTATCAATCATTTTCAAAAAAGGCAAAGTGCCAATATTGCTTTTCGATAACTCTTTCAATGATTAATTGTCAGAACTGACATTTTCTTATTAGTGTTGTTGATAACAAATAAATGCATCATTTTCTTATCGATTCGTTTATTTAATTGAATTATTCGGCATATTTTTGATTTCAATGCTTTTCATATCTATCTAGTTGTTAATTTTACATGGCCGCAATAAAGTGTTTTGGTTGCAATGGGTACATCAATGACTTCAAAAGGAAGGACTTCAGAAGCGGCTAATAATGAAACATAGTGTCTACTAAATATTCGAGCTCACAGAGATGTTGACTGGGTAGAGCCAGTAGATATAGAACATATCTTCGACTACTGCTCAATATTTCTGAATTTATATTGCATTTCTATTATTTTTTTTCACTTTGATTTGTATACCTACATACGTCCTACTACCATTTCAATTTTTTTTTTCAATTTTTCAATTCAATTCTTTTATTTCTCAGAATTCCATGTACAATTGTAATCTTCATAAAATTAGTAAATAAATTATATTCTTATTGTTTACTATTGTTATTCAATAATTATTCTGTTACTGAGTGCCCTACCAAAACATTGTCACGCTAGACTTGAAGCCTGTCTTGTGATCATCTGCTTTGTACGACACTCAATTTTCGTAGTATTTATTTTGTTTTGGCAATTTATAATTGTTTATATTCGTGGTAAGGAAGGAAGTTTGGACGAAAGATCTGGAGCTGGTTGTTCATGATTTCGACATAAAAATAATATTTGTAATTGTGATTACTTATTAGAAAAATTTTTCGGGGTTGCTCAATATATATTTCTTTGTTTCCTTTTTGAATGTTTTAAAATTTATCATTTCTTTGAGATTTTTCGGGAGGGTATTGTAGATTTTTGGCCCGTAGTGAAAAAATGAATTTTGTGTAACAGTTTTTTTAAAAAATTCTACTTTAACATTTGAGTTTGTTACTGATCGTGTTGCTCGTGAGTGTTGTTGTGTGAATTTGTGTTGTTCTCGAAAAATTCTTTTTAAGCATTGATAAGCACAGGTTGAGTGAATGTTTAATATCTTGAACTCTTGGTATAACTGATTTGTAGAGAAAAGTCTAGGTTTTTTAAAAATAATTTTTAATAATAGATTTTGTGCAATCTGCAATGAGCTGAGATGAGTTTTGAATGTTAGTCCCCAAGCCGGAATACAATATTGTATTATTGATTCTACAAGTGAGGTATAGAGGATGTTAAGATTTTTTTTCGATAATATGTCTCGTAATTCATAAAATTTATGCATTAGAACTCGTAGTCGTTTTGTGACGTAATTGATATGTTCTGTCCATTTTAAGTGTTGGTCTAGGAAGACCCCAAGGTATTTTATACAACTGGATTTTTCTATAATATGGCATTTACAATTATCTGTACTATTACAAGAATTAATATGCAGTTTGAGTTCGAAGTCGTCAGGTTGATCTCGAATCGTAGGAGAAAATGCTATGAACTTTGTTTTTGTAACGTTTAGGGACAACATGTTGCTATTTAGCCAGGTGTGAATTTTTTTCAAATCTTTTTCTGCAGATTGCTTTGTTTCTTGCCAAGTTGATCCAGTGATGATTATAGCAGTATCGTCTGCATAACATATTACATGGCCTTGCATACCATTTATTTTAATTATATTATTAATGTACACCAGGAATAGTATCGGACCCAATACTGTTCCCTGTGGTACTCCTGTTTGCGGTTCGTTTTCATCACTTATTTTATCACCAATCTTAACCCGTTGTATTCTTCCTGTTAGGTAGTTTTTCAGTAATTCTAATGCGATACCTCTAACACCATAATTGTATAGTTTACTCAGTAATAGTTCATGATTAACGGTATCGAAAGCCTTAGCCAGGTCTAAGAAAATTGCAAGGCATTTAGATGATTCGTCTAAGGCTTTCACAGTTGTATCAACCAAATCCATTATGGCGTTTTCAGTATTTGAGTTTTTTATAAATCCATATTGGTGATTATTTATAATATTGTGTTTGTTAAAAAAATCTGCAAGTCGATTTTTGACACATTGTTCGAAAAGTTTAGCAAGATTATTTATAACAGATATAGGTCTGTAGTTATTTAAATGTGAGACTTTTCCCGTTTTGAAAATAGGGGTAACATTCGAAATTTTCCATTGTTGTGGGAGTTGACCAGTAGAGAAGCAGAGATTAATAATGTGTATTAATGGATCTATTATATTGTTATGGATATTTTTAAGAGTTTTGGAAGCAATTTCATCTGGTCCAGGTGAGGTGTTATTTTTTAAGTTAGAAATTATTATTATTAACTCATTTTTATTTACAGGTTCCAGAAAAATTGATCGGTCTAACTTAGTTTCGGAGAGGAAGTTTTCAGGTAGGGTCATTCTATCAATATTTTTACACATGAGTTTACCTATATTCACAAAATAATTATTGAATTCATTTGCTTTTTTTTTATTGTCATTGGTATTATCACCGTTTTCTAGAGTTATATTACTATTCTCTACTCTTTTGTTTTTACTTTCTCCACATATGTCTCTTATTATATTCCAAATTTTTTTATAGTTTGTGCCGGAATCAATGATTTGTTGTTTATAATAATTATTTTTAACATTCCTTATTAGAGTATTGAGTTTATTCCTGTATTTTTTATAATTCAATTCTAATTCTGGTGAGTAATTTTTTAATAGCTGTTTTTTTAGGTTATCACGTTCATTGATCGATTTTATAAGGCCTGTGGTGATCCAAGGTTTGATTTTGAATAGCTTTTTATTTCTTACTGTATTTACCCTTGTTGCAGATTCTATATAGCATGTAGGTTTATCCATAAAAACATTGTAAGATTGCTGAACATTTGTTTCTGCTATAACATTTTCCCATTTTTCTGAGCTTAGCATTTGATTTAATTTAGTGAAATCTGTTTTCCTATATGTTTGTTCTGTTGTTTTTACAGCCATTTTAGTTTTTAAGAATGAAATATTTACAAAAGGTGTGAAGTGATCTGTTATATCTGTTTGAAAAACTATTGGTGTAATTGATATTTTATTATTGAGGTGGTTGGTTTTTCTCATGAAAATATGGTCGATAGCTGTTTTTGTATCTTTTGTAACTCTCGTTGGCACATTTATATACGATAATAATCCATGTGAACCTAATATGCTCAAGTAGTTGTTTGTCTCATTACTATATGTGTCTAATAAGTTAATATTTATATCACCTAGGTAAATTTCTATATCTTGTTTATGTATTGTATTTAAATAGTTTTCTAAATCGTTTATATAGTTTAAACTATTGGTTGCTGGTGGTCTATAAAATGCAGTTACACCAATTTTATTATTTTGAAGAAGTAAGTCTGTCGTGAATGTAACTCTTAGAAATTGGGTTTCGTTTATCGGTATAACTGTGATATCGGCTGATATGTTATTTTTTATGTAAATCATGACACCGTCACCATTAAGACAACTTATTGTCTAGTTCCGGAATGTAGCTTTTAATCATGTGCTAATTTGTTGGGATACTTTTTTCAGGAAGGACAAAGGAATTGAATGAAGTTCAGGTTGTCCCATTGATAATTTTAATCTGATATCAAGTGACCTAAAATTACAGTTCTGTACTACTACTCAGTTCCGTGATATTGCTTGCCTTGATCGTCGTGGAACAATCTCTACTTATTTTTTTATTGATATATTGCAATATTTCATTAATCCATTTAGTTAGGCCAATAAGGCATGTGTGGATGAAAAACTGATAGAATATATGAGTAAATAATAAATGAAATTGAAAAATGTAACATTTGAAGGTTGCATTTAGGGTTTTGAACCATACAGAACTTTTTATAATAATAATAATTTTTTTTTCGTAAAAATAAGTACGTCGACCACTTAAGTAGAACCACAGTGTGATTCTTGTAATTGATTCTGTAAGAAAAGTGCTCATAGATTTTCCAATCAATATATAATGTTAAAGCATTATAAAATCTACATCTACTAGCTATATAAAAAATGGACGTGAATATTTCTGTTCTAATTAATAAATCAATGCTACTTTAGTTGTTTTTTCATCACTATGCTATAAAAATACCAGATTTTCTTGAAGAACTTCCAAACTTATAGTGCTCTTTCTCCTTTGCAATGAACTCTTCGATCTGAAATCCCGGCTTGATGAGTACACCTTGCAAAGTCGAGAATTTCGAATTAAACCCTACAAATCTTCAAAGACATGTTAGAGCAAATTGTATTCCTGTTAAAAATATTGGCGCAGGAGCCACTCAATATGGCTGTACTATGACATTCCTGACTGAAAGGTAAAATTTGATGAGATTTTGACGAAACTTTCGTTTTAATTCTGTTTTAAATACTTACTGGTTCAATTTTGATAATCGTATCCATCGATCCTGAGGAATCCGCAGATCTATTTTGTTTTAAATAACCTTCAAACTGACGATATACTATAATTACGATGGAAATGTAATTCCAAAATAACATCAATTCATTTCAATAACCTTGATTAACCTTCATCATATTTAAACACAGCATAATTTAAAGCTGGTCGATTTTTGTCCTAAAGGGACTCGGGCACAGGGCAATGGTTATATAGGTAATTTTTTTTGGTACTATTTTAGAAACAAATAGGTCGCCTCATAAAAGTAAAAGGGAAGAGGGACTCAAAAATTATAACTTCTATGAAAGAACACACAAACACTTTCTGTTCATAAGTACGTGTATATCATTTAATTTGAAGACTTTCGATTCATCCACAAAAAGGAAGAAAGAGTACATATAAAAAAGCAATTACTCTCCTGCCTATATGGCACGATAGGCACTGAGTTACATAGAGAAATCATATCGATTCGGAGAAGAAGGACAAGAAAATAATTCTTCAAATTTCATCCCTCCACAAAAATAGCCAAGTTCCTTAACGAATGAACACAACAATTTTAGCAACGAGTGACTTCACAAATATTGTTTCAACTGAAGAGTATTAAAAATGATGATTTTTCATAATCCAATCTTGACATCTCACCCCTTCGAAAATTGAAAGGGGGGTTCACGTTCGACTCTGAATTTTTTGTCTTCTTTTAGTCATCACAGTTTCCTGGAGATACAGTACAAGAATCAGTCTCGACGATTTCAGCGTTTACACCTTTAAAAAAACCGCAAATGACGTGGGTAAAATGCTACATATCTGTGTACTTCCATATCTTATCGTGTTATACGTGACCACTATCAGAAATTGTTGCATTATTTCCCAAACAGGCTGTGGAGTGATTTACCACTATAGTACACAATCAGAATTCAATTGAAATGAAATCAATGTTCTGGGAAATCACAAGGATGATGAATGTTTTTTCCCACGGTGTTATTTTGGTCCAAATTACGTACGTCGTCTCTAAATGGAAATTGCTAGCAATATACAAGAGATACTTGATCTATCTCCTGATCATTTTTTTAGAAAAAATATGTATCAGAATGTATTTACTTGCTGATACTGTTTTTCAAAATTATCTCTTTCACTCTTCTCGATTTTTTCACAGTTTTTCAGCATTTAAATATATTTTTGTTCAATTTCCTGATCAAACTTCATTTCGACTCATTCGTTTACATTTCTGTGCTTTGACATTTCAATTCAATTTGTTTACCAAGCAAAAGCAAAATACGAGGTACCAATCTAAACTTCGTTAAATTCCACTATTGCACCACTGAGAATATGCTGAAAATATACCATCATTAATAATCTAAAAATATGTCGTGAAGATTATTTAATCAGTAATATTTTATTGAAAGATGTATTGTTTTTTCCCCTATCATAAACTTATATATTTCTTGGGAAAATGAATAAATAAATAAATAAAAAAAATATTTGGAAAATACTCACGGATGAATATTCACCTTTGAAATATTCCACGCGTATTCCTTTGGGAATATAATGGGAATATTCATTATGAAATATTATGAATATTCTAATAGTTTCTATATATTCCATATAAAAAAATTACTTCACTGTGTTACAGGTGTAGCTATCATTACACGATAATTCAGGTCTCATACGGACTGTCAAATTTCGAGCAATGACAGCTCTATTCACCTATTTGATTGTACTTGTCGATTAGAGTATAGTGTATGCTAATTTCCAACTGATTTGCAGCATTTCTGAAAACTCTATACTCCTGGGAAATAACTATCATTACAAACGATATACTGTTTCATTAAAAACATTGTAAGAAATGTATATATTTCTGATCAATTTGCAGCAAACTTAATTTACTCAAAAATTTCACCTTGTAACATGGAGTCCTTGACCTTGCTTCTTTGGTGCCCCAAGTGTTCACTTTTATGTCAATTGGAAGGATAACAATTATTCGCCTTTGTCTTATTTGACAGAATTGAACCGTTATTTTAATTGTGGTCGATAATCGATAAGGATTCTTGAAAATATGCCTAGAAACTACGTATCTTCGACGCTATATTTATTTCAATAATGATTGCGAAATTTATTCATACCCTGTATACACAGAGAGAACTTCACTAAACAAGTTCTTTCGCAATTAATAAAATGCAATTATCATCTGATAAGACAAGGCAGGCTCAAGGTGCATTTTGAAAAAATCCAATGCATATCCAACATTTATTAGCCTTCATCATTTGAATGAAACGATTTATATGATTGATATTGATGGATATATATATATATATATATATATATATATATATATATATATATATATATATTATATATATATATATATATATAATCAACTTTTAGGAGGGCTTCACAAAAAGTACTATTTTCAAAAAATTGTATTTCCTGTATCAAGAATATCTACAAAGGAATTAGTGATATAAATATAAATGTAGAACTCACCAGAGTTAGATTAGAATAAATTGGCAATATAAATACATAACAAAAATAAGAACTTTGTAAAAAGAAATCGTAAATTGTCAGCAAAAAATATTGACATTTGTCAGACCACTCGCTGAGGAGATGAAGTGAATTTTTTTTTAACATAAACAATGTGTGGAATTGGGTTGTAAAAAATATATCAACGGAATTTAGTCTTCGAAATACAAAACATCAATCGAAAGTCAAAATGTAATTGTGAATTTTGCTCAAATTTTGAATTTCTGTTTTTTCATTCAAGTGGTTCGAACATTTACTTATACGAACCATTTCAAGGAATAACCTCTCAATTTTATTTTGTTCAACTGCTAAAATTGTTGTATTTTCATAATCCACAATGAGATATGAGATAACATGCTCTGCTAGTCCACAAGAATGTTTGTTCAGTCCGCAGTTACTTTTATGTGAAATGATTCTTCCAGGAAGTTTCAGAGTTGTTTCACCTATATAAAATAAATTGTAAGAAGTGCACGGAATACTATAAATAACATGACACTTTTCTTTAGAGCTGAGAGGAGTTTTAATATATATATATATATATATATATATATATATATATATATATATATATATATATATATTTTTTTTCAAGAAGTTTCCTACTGCAGTGCAGAAAATTCAATATATATATATATATATATATATATATATATATATATATATATATATATATATATATATATATATATATATGTTATTTTTTTATGGACAGATATTTTATTAACTGCTGCTATCTGAGTAAAATTTCAGTCTCACCTTCCGAATAACCACAAAACGTATGCATAATATCGACATTGAATAACCTGCCGTTCTTTTTCCATTAGTCACGAATACCTTGGCTCAAATGAGTAATTACTTCTACAGTTGTTAACTAATTAATGGAATAATCATAGCCGAATACCAACAAATCCAACAGTGTGTTCACACGAAGTCTAGTCTACATTCTCCGAAGTCGATTGTGTCTGCTGATAATAGATTAACATTTATTCTGAAAAAGTTCTCATGTGATTCATTATTTTATTTGAGTTGAATGGGAAGGATCTGAAGTAAGTAAAGTATCATATTGGGTTACCTATTCTTCAACAATCAAAAAGGACTGAAAAAGAAAGATGATTTGCCTGGCTTTTATGACAGAAGGTCCAAATATTTCAGTTTTTTACCAATCGAGTTTTATTTTAGTTTTCGCTTTGTGGAAAGCCATTTTCTATTTCAACAAAATATCGGAGATCTCCATAGAAAGCGATATTCTTTAAATGAAATTATTCGTTTTATTTTTCGCTACTTTTCAGGTACTTGATGAATGACATAAGAATGGAACAGTTTCAAATGTTTCAATTGTTTCCTTTATGGTGAGTATATTCAATGTTTTTTTTTGTGGGAATAAGCTATCTCTCTCTCTCTCTATCTCTCTCTCTCTCTCTCTCTCTCTCAAATATATATATATATATATATATATATATATATATATATATATATATATATATATTAATGCTGTTATGAAAAAAATCACTTCCTATCGAGATATCTGATGAAATTGGAGTAAAATTGGCATTTCAAAAGGAAAACAATTGGTAACAAATTTCAATTTGCGAAATATATAGGTATATTCATCTGGAATCAAGCAATTTCGATTTGAAATTTCTTATTTGATTGATTGATTCCACAATAGATTCATTCATTTGTTCCGTACTTTTCTGGGTTTGTAAACTACCACAATCTGAAATATATGAATTCATATTGGAATCTATAGAGGTGTAGTAGAGCAGTTTTTCATTCTACCCCGAAAAGTTGCTGCGTCTATTGAAAAACAGTTCTTCTGGATAGAACAAGTCCAATTAGTCAGCAACTTCTCGTATAACTCAAATTTTGGCTATCAAAAAAATTATAAGAACTAATATACACATGAAAATACTTATCGTCAACGTTTCGGAAACTGAATCCTCTTCCGTTCTCAAAACTTATACGCAAATTCCTTTTCAAATGCAAATATCTCTTGTAGGCAATCTTTGTAATTGACATTTGTCAAATATTTCAAACTCGAACAAACGTTTTGTTCTACAGGAGGGGCAGCCATCCGCGATCCATATCAAGCGAACTCATAGATATGAATTCTTCACCAGACAGCGTGATGAAAGCAGATTCCTTCAATTTTCGTTTCCTGCCATTGCTCTCTTTCGTCATAATCTTAGTGTCGTTCCGTTCTACTGTGTGATCTCCATCGGCAGTATGAATGTGTTCTGAGAATTTAGAACCACCTATCTGTCTGTTCCTGATGTACATCTTGTGTTCACTCTCTCGTACTTCCAATGATCGAGACGTTTCACCGATATATTTTTGACCGCACGAATTTGATAAATACAATTTTTTGTGTTTTCCGTTGGGTTATTTGGTTTTTGTTATTTCCTAGCCAATATTAATTCATATTTTTTCAGATTGTGGTAGGTTACAAACTCAGAAAACTACGGAACAAATATTGATCCTCCACAAGATAATGACGTTCTAACAGTACTCAGATTCATTCATATAATTTTGAAAATACATTGTTATTCATGTTACACCTTCAAAAAAGTGTATTGTCAAAATATCTAGCACATTATTCTTGAGCTAGAATGTAGTCGAACCAGAAGAAATGCTACTTTTTATTACTGTAGAAATTGGCAATACTGGAATACAAAACGTCTTTGATAATTTCTTGTCACCCGATATATATTTAAGGTTAACATACAATTGAGTCAAAATGCATATTTTCAGACACACTATTTTCAATAACAATGGCACGTACAGAATGACGTTTCTACCGTTTTAATATTTTCTTGCTTATATCTGCCGAAATCTATATGGAGATAAAAGTGTGTTGGGATCTCTATGATCCTATAGTAATATTTTCCCAATTTGAATTAATGAAATAATGATCTCTTCATCTTTTTACAGATATGCATTTTTCATAATTCATTGATTGAATTCAATTTCTTCCGTCTCATAATAAGTTTTGTGTAACAGGTTTCAATTGAGTCAATCGTATAAACAATGTAGACCTGGAATGTATGGGACCAATTAATACCACTCAGCAAAAAACATTTTTGAACCACATCAAGCAAATATCCATCTTTGAGGTGTTTTCTATGCCACCTTGTTCATTCTTAAAATATGCCACATAGGTGATCAGAAACACTTAGGAACCAATAAACAAGGCTGGAAATGCAAATTTATTATCAAAACAGTTGTTGAATCAAGCGCTAATTTACATACTGAACCGTTTCATTTTCTATTCTTGACGCTTTTCTCTGAACCTTCTCTTTTGCTTGACGATTTCTGCCAACTTGAATATAATATCAATTATTTTCTGCAAATGCACTATTCTAAAGCTCACCATACACGACCCACAAGTTTTTACGGGAACTGAAACTATTATTACCATTTGACAGTTATAAGTAAAGTTTCCCAAGGGACCGTTCGTAGCCCATTTTTGGGAACTATTAGGGTAAATCGAATTTCAAGAGCGATTTTAAAAAAGGCAGTTTTATGTTTTTTAATAATATATTCAATATCGCCGTGAGACAGTAATTATACAGGCAATTATATTCAGTTGATCACACTATTGCTATATCGGAAACGTTTAGATCTAGAGGGGTGGTGATTCTTTCTGCAAAACATCTATAGAACAAGGTTTTTTCGTGAGGAGTATGTAATTGATAAAAGATTTGCCATGAAATATTTTAAAAACAGAATTTATATCGAGCAGGATGACAATGCGAAATTTCACAAATCTTTGAAAAGTAAACATTTAAAATATTTTTTTTGTGGATCTTTCTGCCACGACTCGCATATTTGATATAATCATTATTATTATTATTATTATTATCACTCTTTATTAGCAAATAATGCTCTTTAGTTCAATCAGTCACTTATAAAATACCAATCATATATAAATAGAAACAAGTCACATTGTAAAAATAAGAATCAAGACACTTTAATATATTCAATACATTTTCTTTTGAACGAATTCAGTGAATCACAGCTTTTTATATGACTAGGCAAATTATTGAATGCAATCAGACCAGAACTATATAAAGAGTCACAACCTATATGCTCTCTGTTGATATAAAAATTTCCTATTCCATTTCTAGTGGAGTGTGTATGAATACTACTTGTGTAAGTTAACTGATCACTCAGATAATTTGGCAACATATTGTGTTTGATTTTAAAAATAAATATTGGCATATTCAGTGTTATCCTTTGTTTTGCAGGCATAAGAGACAGTGATTCCAACATGTATTTCACAGGTGTGCGTTTATTACAACTTAGTATTGCCCTCATGGATCTGTTTTGAAGCTTCTGTAGTCTGTTGAGATTTTCATTGCTTAGAAAATAGAGCAATGTACTGCAATAGTCAAAGTGGGGTGCTATTATTGATTTTTATATCGTTAATTTTGCATATTCACTTATTTTATTTTTCAGTCTGTATAAAAGATGAATTTTAGTGGCTATTTTCTCCTGAATATATCTACTGTGCGCTTTAAGGTTCAATTCTTGATCTACACCCAAATATTTGAAAGTTGCAACCCTCTCAATGATGACATTATTAATGCTGATATTTAATGACAGCTTTTCATCTTGCAGTTGTCTCAAACGATGTTTGCTACCTATTAACATGAATTTTGTTTTATTAACATTCAACTTGAGGCCGTTGTCGCATAACCATTCGTTTATATTTGATAGTTCCTCATTTAAACATTCTGAGATTTCATTTGGTGTCCCAGAACAGTACAACATAGTGTCGTCGGCAAACAGTTTCACCTTACATCTTTGAATCACAATGTCATTTATGTACAGTTAGCGATGTTTACGGTTCGATAGCGTACTAAAATGCATTCCATACAGACGTTTATTTTTTAGTATTATTATATTTTCTCTTCATATTGACATAATTTTCAATGAACATGTGTAACTAAAATAACAAGAGAAAATTTGAATTCCCTTTCACATAAAAAAAGAAGATGTGTTTTGTCAATTGTTTGAAAACGCAATGTGGTATCCAACGGCCTACACAAGATTATGTGTCCTGAGGATGAACTAAATATAATTCAAAACGTTGAAATGAAAATAATTGCTCTTCTATAATTTATTCCTACTATTCCAACAGAATTTTTTCACTGTTTGCTTTATTTATCACGGAAAATGCTGTTTCATAATAGGGATAATGAAATTGAGAACTATTCCACATTCTACTCTAGTCCATGGTCGTCTTTAGCTCCTTCCAATCTTGGTCTGAGAACTTGACAATCAAACCGCAAGTGTGTACGAAGGAAAGTTAAAGTCCAATCGCTATAGGCGGAGGTGGTACTGAATGAACATTTAGTACCTCACGGCAGATGTTCAGCGCAGGACGGGTTCTCAGAGGCCGACTAGATTTGCGCTAAGTCAATACATCGCGACTGAAACAACTGAAGACGATGTGGAAACATACGATAGTTTTGGTGTTGACTGGTGTTTGTTTGGTGGCAGTTGAAGGTGAAGACGTGTCCGGTGATGGAAAAGGTAATCAATCGAAGGTGTGGGTGTATCAATAATCGATATCGATGGTGAAAAAAACTGTATCTGAAGAACAAAGTGGTTCTTCCCAAATTTACAGAAATACCTTGAGTCATTACTGATGAACAGTTTTTCTCAAATGAATTCAGCAATATTCTGGGAATATCCTGTGAACCAATACATAGCTAGGAATTTGTTTCAGTTTGAAATTTTTGAGGTTAAAACGCCCATGAATCAATACGATGTTGTCTTTCGATGTATGTAGAAACAATGTAGAACATTTAAATTTCTGACAAGTGGATCTCACATAGATTTTCCTTGAGAAAGTGTACCCGATAGTAATATATCAAGCTTCGTAATAGATAAATTTCACCTTCAGTGAGACAGCATTCGGACTCAGATATTTGAGTGATCCCGACTTCTTTCAATGACAAGAAAAATCTATATACTCCTTACCACTTGCCTAGAAGTTTCTGACTGTTTTTTTGTTTATAGAGGGTAATCTTCGGAAATACTGATCTGATCATGAATTTTTTTTCACTAACAGAGAGTTACACTGTTCAGGAGCGATTAAGGCTATATTTCTTTATTATCGAACGAACATCTCAGCGAAAGATAATAGTATATATTTTGTGGATCAAGTCAAGAAAAAGTGGTCGACATGTGATGCTTTACCGGCGTGCGCTAACTAAACGGTTCGGTTCGTCTTCTACGTGGACGAAGTCGCGGGCTAAAGCTAGAACAGTATGAAGTTGAGGATGATAACTTGGGTATAATAATAATAACAATAATAATAATAATAATAAGTTCTTTATTTCCTCAAATTAGTTTGCACACCAACAGCGTGGTACTACAAATAAAAAAGAGGAAAACGTCATTAGATAGATGCATATAAATAAAAGAAATAAATGGAAGTGGATATTAGTATAGAAACATCACATAGGTACACATTGGACAAATTTGTATAAATAAAATTAACTGTAAATTTATCTCGAAATTTATATACATATAAAAACATATACATCACATACAAATGCCAAATCACGACAGGAACTCCTCTACAGTGTACCAATTTTTTGATAGTAGTAGCTTCTTAACTTTTTTCTTGAAAATGTATACATTTCGTGAGACTTTGATTTCATCAGGAAGTCTGTTATAGAGTTTGCATCCCAGATTTTCAAAACCCTTTTGATAGAGTACAGTGCGATGTTGACTTGGGAGGATTAGGTGGGCATTTCGTGTACAGTAATTATGTGCTGATCTATTGGCAGCCAGTTTGTTTTCATTGCTGTATACATATGTGCAAGCCTCAAGGATGTGTATTCCCGCAACTGTTAATATTTTCATATTCCGAAATGTTTCCCTACAAGAATCCCTAAATCCTAACTTCGCAATTATCCTTACAGCATACTTCTGTATGGTGAACACTCGGCCTACAGAGGAGCTTGTGCCCCAGTTCAAAATACCATACCTGAGAGGAGAATTGAAATTTGCATAATATAGGGTTAGCAGGATGTTTTTGCTACAATAATTTGAGAGATACCTAAGAGAATAGCTGACTTTTCTTAGTTCTTTACATAAATTGTCAACTTGTGGCGTCCATTGCAATTTTTCATCAAAAACAACACCTAACATTTTTGTAGATGTTATTGCATTTGATTCCAAATCAGTATTCACAAACAGATGCACCTCATTTTGTTGTCCTTTTACCATGAAATGTAACATGTTAGTTTTCGTTTTATTCATATGCAAATTATTTTTCTCAGACCAAATTATGACTTTTTCAAATGTGCTTTCAGCTGTATTTCTCAGGCCCGGTCTTTTCACCTCCAGATATCCTAAGGATAGATTGACTGAATGTTAGAATATGCTTTTGTTATCTCTTAACGATAAACAAAAGAATATTCTAACCGTCAGTTAGTTTATCTGTAGGATATCTGGAGGTGAAAAGACCGGGCCTCAGTGTGTTCAAGTCATCTTCAATAACTAACTTTGTAGAGAGCATGACATTTGACAACACAACGTCTTTGAAAGAAGTGAAATCAAATGAAATTTTGAGGATGATGTTGCTTCCAATATCAGTACTTTTCATTAAGATCGACTTTCAAATAAAATTACTTCGAGATTATCCTCCAAGACTCAAATAGAAAACCACTCAGTATTTTTAAAAACACAAAACCCAGCAGACTACAGCTAACAAAACTGAAAGCTTCCACCTACAAATTATTAGTAATATCTTGTGTATTCTTGTAATAATCACTTTTCTTCTAATTTTAAAATACTTCAATTGAGGACGATAGATAAGCTAAGATCAAGATTTGTTCCCTCTATCAAAGGTACCTGAGTGTTTGCATAATCAAAAGTACTCAATACACAAAATGAATGTCAAGGTCGATATAATTTTAATATTTTACAACACCTTTCGAAAAAAGATGAAGGATATAAAATCAAACCAGGCAGCAAGATAATACTTCCAGATTATTGTATATTTTTACAAATTGAACCAATTTTTCAACATGCGACATATATGATCGAACTGAAGAGACAGTAACATTAAATCTTTGGTCTGTGACTGTTAATGAAAGTATCGCATGGAATATTCAAATGACGAAATCTTCTGTTTTGAAGTGATTTTAGGTATTTTTCAATTTGTTATATCGTTGTTAGTTTTCAAATTGTTAGCAGAATATATTCCACCGGAAGGAGTGTATAATTTCACTTTCTTTTCGAATTTGACATATATAATACAGCACCCTACAGGCTTTCAGGAACCTGGAAAGCCATTGAAAAGGCACATCATGCCTAATTTATAGGAAAGGTCATCAGATTCAAAAGAATAGTCCTATTATTGCTGACATTTTTCATATTTCTGTCTTTCGAAATGAGGAGAGCTTTTTTCGAGAGAAAAATTTCTAATTAAACCTAAAGAGAAATCATAATACATACAGAAAAACATATCAAGGTGGATATCTACATGTTTTGTTGATCATTAAACACTCACCAACTAGTCATATATATAATTCATTCCTAATAATGAATGGGATATAACGAATGTGAAGTGATTGAGGCCTATGATTTTTTCATTTATAAATTTAAAATGACGATTCAATTTTGTATCTAGTCCTTGAACATTATCATCATACTTCGTGAATGTTTGTTTATTGAAATATTTATATTCTCTTTATAAAAAAACTAGCGGGGCGCTCTGTTACACAGGTTGGGAAAGAGTGTTACACTGCCAATAAATCATTTTTAACTCTATTATTAGTGCTCTATCAATTCTGAACATTCAGTTTATTGGAAATATAAGCTTTCCAAATACATATCTATTGAAATGACAAAACAATCAAAGCTCAGTTGAAACAGGAAATATTTTATTACAAAAAAGTATCAAAAATACAATCGAAACTAAATTCTAGAATATTAGGTTTCATAAACATATAAAGATACTCCCACATTACTTCAGTTAACATCAATCTGATAATTTTGGTACCGACGAAAAGTAAAAATGAGCTTTTGGATTCAAGAAACGAAGTAACTATACGAAACATTTTTGAAAGGAAATTGAGTATTTTTGTGAAGAAAATGGAGCTTTAGGAATTATTTTCTCTGGATCAAAAAATAGAAATAACAACTTCTTTGAAAGAGTGTTTGTTTTTTTTATTTTACTTCTTTCATGGGAGTTGCAATTTATCAACTCTATAAAATGATTCGTATGTTGCCAAGTTAGTTAGGAAGTTTGTCGATACCTGAATCGTCTGTAATGTGAAACATCGATCGCAGAACCCCATCAGAACAAAATTTCAGAAATGAATTTTAACAAAATCTATAATAATGAATGGACGAAAATGGATCACATTTTGAACTCTTGTTGATTTATAGTTTCAATGAATCAATTCAACAACCTTTTTCTTACAAATAACAAACATTGAAACCTACCACTAAGTGTAAATGTTATGATTCCTTACACCCAAAACTTATTTGTATTTTTCATCATTATCGAAATTATTGGGTTAATATTCTTAACGCCATTTTCGTGAGATTACTGATCGTAATTCCTAGCATCGATATACTTGACTTTTACTGTATACTAGATGATGATCGATCGGCTTTCCTTGAGAAGAGACATGCCTGGGTTTACCTAGCATTAAATTACACCAAGCACATGTTACCCCATTCTAATATTTTTACCAAGTCTACCAAGTCATCGTTAATTTTATTTCTTTGAATTTTTGTTTCTCGAGTTGTTAAGAGGACTCTGGAAGAGAAACTCATATGAAGAGTACTATCGTCCGCGAAACTATGTACTGAACAAGATGTTTTCTCGAGCCAATCATTGATATGAAGCAGAAACAAAGTGGGCGCCAGAACTGAACCCTGTGGAACACCTGGACTCTACGCGTCCGATCATTTTTGCATCAAATTACAAACAAAAGAAAAATCTAGATGCCCACATTTCCTTGCACCATTCTGTATATTTGTTCAACCGTGTGTGTGTGTTTCATTCAGCATGAAACACTGTTAGCCACATTCAAACAGGAGAGATCATTGAACTAAACTGAGACTAGTGATTCCGAGTAATCGACGTGTTGATAGAATTTGTTCTCTTCATAAGGAAAAAATTTAAGAATGTATTCGATTTTATGTATTTAAGAAATCATATACAGCAGACAAACCTTTTAAGTGAAACAATGTTCACATGATTCAATATTATTATGGCAAACAAGATGTTGAGATAACGAAACAGGTTTATCGTATGCACATGATGATTTCTCTTGATGCGGATAACCGATGAAAAAGTTCAATTTTAGACTGCTCTTACAGATTTTCACATCGATTAATTGTACTAGACCTGTTTAACAGATTAAACTGACCAAGATAAACCTGGATTTTGGCTCACTTTTCAGATATTGTTCCTGTGGTCGATTTTAAAGTTTTCTGAGTTTTTTTTTTCTGGAAATAATGTCCACATATATCTCTCCTACAACAAGCTCAATCGTCAAAAATGCGTGCATTTCCATGATTTTCAAAAGTTTGCTTTCAAGCAATCATCGCTTTCGTGTATAATTTAAAATGAAATCCCTCGCCCTATCAAGATTTTATTGAATTATTATACACTCAAGTCATTTTCTAAACAAAATTTGGAAAATCCTGGATGTGCACACATTTTAACCGATTGAACTTGCTGCAATCGGGATATAATAACCCCCGATAATTTTTGTGGTAAGAAAGAAGTTTTGAGAGGAATCCTCCTAGCTTCTTCATCCTCTTCAAAAAAAAAACAAAAATAGTTTCTGAAAACTTTCAGCTCATCCAGGAAAAGACTGAATACAGTCCTCAGAGTCCGTTATATAAATTCAATATAGTGTAAGTTTTGCTGATCCAACTTCTCATCTGGCAAAAAACTAGCAGTTGATGGTTGATGATTTTCACAAGCAACCCGAAAAGAGAAAACCCACTGTGATCAACAGAAATATTTGGCTTTGATACTTCACCTTAAGGTGATATCAATTTGAATATGAGGTCAATTACAAATTCTGTATTTATATTCATTGGCTTCTGGCATCACAATGAAGCGATTTCAATAACCTATATACTGTGATGAAACCTTCTTTCGCAGTACACACAGTCACTACTGAAAACACTCATGTATCAGTCGTCATCTTCAGCAGAAGAATCGATCACAGATTAATCGTGAAAAAAAAGTTTTACTCTCACACCACAAGTTCTAATCGTAGCTATGATTAAATGTTGGGTATGAGTAATTGAAGCAGGAAGTCTCTTTAGGAAGGTTTTTTATTCTTATATATAACGTTTATTGCTCCCAAGAAATAAAGTATTTATAATAGGGCACATCCTGATTTCAAGAAGTTAAATTCAGTGGTTGATTAACAAAAACAAAAAAAAATCACTTATACACGATATAGTCATGGAAAAGATATAATAAAATGATAAAGAAAAAGAGTGAATGAAGTTCAAGATAATAGTTTTTTTTCAAGTTTTTCGTAAATTAATTAGTATTTTTTGTATTTTTCAATGTTTTCGGCAAGTTGTTATAACAGATGACGCCTTCATACAAAATAGATTTTATAGAATAATTTGTTCTAAATTTAGCCAGAGAAAAGTCACTTGCTTTTTTTTCGAATAGTTGTGGGCATTTATGGTTAATTTCAAATCGATTTTTTTTACGTTAGGTTTGATCAAATGAATAAATACTAAATGTTTGTATTCGAAAAGAGAAAGAATATCTAATAATCCTCTAGGTCTATGAGGACTAATTGTTGGTTCATGCTGCTCTGATTTGCATATAAATCTTATAATTTTGTTTTAAAGAGTTTGAGGTGGCTTGATTATTGTTTTATCTGCTGTTCCCCAAATTGAGTAGAGGTATTGGATTCTTGAAGAAATTAATGAAAAAAATATTATTTTTCTATATAATGTATCGGAATTTGTTTCTTGATTCTATATAAAATTCCCAAAATTGGCGATATTTGCTTTCTCAATACTTCTATGTGTTTTGACCACGATAAATTTTGATCGATATATAACCTCTAAAATTATGTGTTTGAGGAATATTCAATAGATTCTTTCTTGAATTCAATCGGAACTCTTGAAGAGTTGGGTATTTTTTCCCGAAACAAATATGAACGAAGATTTAGCATAGTTCAGACTCAATTTATGAGAAGACATTCAAAGACGATGAAATGATCAGATCATCAGCTATATATATATCTTTTTTCATTTCTTTAGAGTTAAATCCTGAACAAACTAAAGCAGTATCGTCTGAAAATAAGAATTTCTTTCCTTTCAGAGCCGAATCTTTTATAGAATTCATATAAACTAAAAACAGAATGGGGCCTAAAACTGAGCCTTGTGGTACTCCTCAAATAAGTTTTTTACCCACTCATTTCTTTCCCTATATACACATACTGTTCTCTGTTTCTTGAATAATTTGAAAACCAATTGTGAATCTTTTCCTTCACCCCTGCGTGATATAGTAATTTCAAGAGTATACTGTGGTCAACAGTATTGAAAGTCCTTTTAAAATCAAGTGATAAGAGTCCACATATTCTGTTTGAATCCAATTGTGAACGAAATTTGGTAATTACTGCCATTGTTGCACCCTCCGTATCACTCGATTAGATACAATTGAAAGATTTAAACTTTATGTTCTATATTTGATCTGTGCTAGCTGAAAATGATAATTATAGAATTTTGATATTAGGAATCGAGTTAATTGATTTTATTTTTTTTTTAAGATCGACCCAACCACGGTGTTGATGCCAACGATTTCCTGATTCGAAACAACCATGGGTACCCTAACCCACCCTTCCGCAATGACTACCGACCATATTCTCAGGGATTCCAGCACAGTCCCATCTACCACCGCGCTCATGGGAATTTACCACCGAATTTTCACCACCACCACCATGACTCTCCAGAAGACAACGAGCCGGATACTTACAATCGTGATGAGGTTGCAAATCGACGAGATCAAGGACATGTAAGAGGTCAGGACGAGGTCGGAAATACGCATTCTAATTCCACATTAACGGTGAGTGTTTACAGAATATTCGAGTGAAATATTCACCTAATAATCAGGATTATTGTTTAAGTAACACCAGAAGATCTCAAAAAGTTATCGAATATTTCCATCGTATGTTAAAAATCCCATATGAAGCGGGACATTTTCGATCAATTACAGCGATAAATTCCCGGCGGGACATTTTCGGGCTGGTAAATACCCGGTAGGTATAGAAAAATACCCGCTCGGTCCGTGTATCTATAGTAACGATTGTTAAAATGTACATTTGTCATCTTGACAGGCATAAATACTGAATTTTAAACGTCGTTGTTTTAACTCCGGAAATATTCTACCGATTTACACTCGTGCATCAGAATAAGCCTGATAATTTTTTTAAAAGAGCCCTCCTCCTTCGGAGTCGGGCTCTTTCGACAAAATATGAAAATAAACTCATGCAGTTTTTAGACAACATGCTTTCATGGAAAATTATCGGTAATTTTTACATTTCTACAAACTTCAGTGACCTAAAATTATGAAAGGGCGATAGACTGAACTTGTACCCATCTACAAATAAAGTTGGTAATTTTTTTCATTAAACGAAATATGGTATATATATTTCTTCAAAATTGGGTCGTTACTTAAAAATATATTTCTACCAACTTTAGTAACTAAAAATAACCGAAGGGCGATAGACTGGTCTGCTAGCCATCCGAGTTATAGCACTTGGTATAACTAAAGTTGGTAACTATTTTTTAATTAACGAAATATGGTGGATTTATCTATATGAATTATTAAAATTAGTAATTATTAAGCTTTCTGACAGAAACGGTTAAACAAAAATGACAAATTAACATATGTTAAAAACAGCAATATCCTGACCATAACGTGGCGATCAGAGAAATTGATTTGAAATGTTAGGTTGGATTAATGATTTTTTTCCAATTTATGGTGTGAAATATTTTTGCCAAATACCACGCAAGCTCAATAAATTATTCTTGAAAATTTTCTTTCGGGCACGATTATTCTAATTAAATTGTCAAAATTAATTTTTGAAATATTCGTGCCGTATAGGAAATTTCCGGAAATAATTTTGGCTCTTGTGATATTATAAGTTATAATTTTCCATTTTTCAACAAAAAAGTTCTCACCAGCTGGATAAAATCACGAGTACCTTCGTAGGAAAAGTAGTTTTATCTATTGCTGGCTGCTCGATTGGTATTGATGAAAAATAAAAAAGTTTTAGTTGAAAAAAAAATGGCCAATTATCTGAGAAAATTTTTAGATAGATGAGTGGAATTTTTATACATTATTTCCTAGGAAATATTCTCAACTAAATGTCAACTAATTTTTAATAATAATAATAATAATCTTTATTCAACAAGTTTACGTAACGACACAAAAACATGATGATAGGCATAACGAAGTATTACGTGCTTGATGAAAAGGCGAAGTTCATCTTTAGGATTTGCATCCGCAGATGGTCTCCCACTTAACCTGTAGATACTAATGCTAATAACTCTCTAATATGAGTATACATATAAATAAAAAAGAGCTATACATACTATTATTAATACTAATAACCATCTAATATAAGTGTATGAATAAATACATAAAGAGCTTGAGAGAAAAATATCATTAAATTGTAATTAGCTGGGATTATATGAACCCTACTCGAACGTGAAGAACAAATATTCAATATCATTGAAATTGTGCTATTTTGAGATGATCTGCAAATTTTTTACGAAATGCACCAATACTTTCATCTTTAAATTTCGTAAGAATGTTATTATAGACAGCGGAGACGTTATATGAAAAGCTTCTTTCAAATAATGAAGTTTTGTGAATAGGAGGGGTTAAAGTGCCTTTCGATCTTATATTGATATTGTGAACATCAGTACGGAATAGAGATAACTTGGTGTCTTTGTACATATGATGTTGTGGTATAGAGTGGCGCAATGAAGTTTCCTACGTGATTTCATATTCAACCATCCCGCCTCTTGGAGCTTGTGACTTACTGGATGGCGCCTTCTGATGCCAAATGTGAACCGAAGACGAAGAAGTTCTGTATTTTTGTATTCTTTGGGAATTTGTAGCAGTGAGACATGGCCCATAAACGGTATCACAATGGTTGAAAAATTTCAATCTTTAAATTTTAACATAAGTCAGTGAGTGATACATATAAAAAGCAACAATGCCCGAAGGGGACAGTATCAAAGAATCACATAACATCTTTTTAAGGTTCGAATTCAACACAGATCGGGAACTATACAAAATTTTGAGTTTCCAGATAGACTTTTTCATGCATTCGGAAACATGTCTCTCAAATCTTAGATCATGATCCAACCAGAGTCCAAGACTTTTAACAGTATCAGAGAACTGGATTGGAACATCATTTATTCTGATGGAAAGGCTTTCCTTATGCCGTGCTCTATCATTTTGCCTACCCAATAAAATAGCAGTACATTTATTAGGATTCAATGATAGTGAGTGATTCTTCGATACTGTATAGATTCTTTCAAGGTCATCGTTGATGACAACTGTTTTCAATTTCCGATGCGTGGAAAGAGAAAAATATCTGTGTGTCGTCCGCGTACATCTGCATAGAACAGTGGTCAATAAAGTTTTTGAAAGAGGAGGTATAATATAGGACCTAGAATAGACCCTTGGGGTACGCCACATGTAACGTTCCGCACATCAGACACTACATTATTGAGAATAACCCGTTGTTTCCTATTGTCTAAATAGCTATCGAAAAATGCAACCGATTTGTCAGATAGGCCAATATATTTTAAAATATGCTTCAGAGCAATATGATTTATGGCATCAAAGGCTTTTGAGTAGTCTAAAAGTATAAGAACACTCAACATTCCAGTATCAATTGCCTTGAATATATTGTCGGTTATATTCAAAAGTGCTGTCGCACAATTATGACCTTTCCTAATACCAGATTGAGTCTCAGGAAGTATTTCATTTTCATTCATACATGTTCTAATAATTTTGAGATGACAGGTAATATACTTATAGGCCTCAGGTCTTTCAGATCTCTCACTACATCACATTTGGGTAAGGGAATTACATTGGCTACTTTCCATTCAGACGGATAAACCGACATTTCAATACAAAAATTCAGTATATGGCAAATATACTAAACATCAATATGAATTCAATGTTCAAACCGTAAACTCCTGCAGTCTTAGTTTTTATATTTAATATATATTTATATATTTGGATAGCATCGATAGAATTAAAGTTCAAAAGTTCAGTGACATTGTCTCTACGACCATTATAATATTGGTGAATATTCGAATCAGACGAAATGTGGAGAATTGAATCTATAAAAAAGTCATTTATTAAGTTTACATTTGAAAGATCATCAGGTATCATTGGGCATTTTTTCTTGCAGTATATATTCGATTTCTTTAGAGTGGACCAAGCATTATTACTCTGCTGTCTTGTGTACGTTTTGTTCTTTTGAATTTTTTCAGACTATTATCTCTCTCCTTTATCATAATTTTTATAATATCTGTAATCCATGGTTTTTGTTGTTTCTTTTTTTGAAAGTAGAAGCTTTGAGAGGAGCATGGAGGTCAAGTAATGTTTTCAGGTTACTGTTGAAGAAAGTGATTTTATCATCTATATTTTGAAACTGATAAATATTATGTCATGGAATAGACCTCAAATCGTTGTGGAGTTGATTTTGGTCGATGTTTCTCAGATTCCTATATGAAGCTGTCTTCAATTCTTCATGAATTATCAATATAATCAAATATCAGATCATGATCTGAAATATTTGGAAGATGTAGCGAACCACAATTCAAAATTTTAAATGTCTTTGTTTCGATTTGCTATTCCTCAAACACAACACATTTCCGTGAAGGTTCATTTTTATTGCTGGCATCCTGTAATCCACCTCTGAATAAAATAAACTTGCTTGCCTTGACAATGCCATAAGATGTAAGGTAGCGTAAAATTACCGGAGCACCTATAATTACGGAGTGTCAATGGGTAAATAATGAGATTAAATGTTTGATTCTAGGAATCTCAATAATGCTTGTACAGTGTGGCGCCTATGAAAAAAACTCCTATGATTCATTTTCTGTGAATGTTTGATATATCGATTGTTTCCCTTCGAAATACTTTATAACGATAAGTGAGATGAAAAATAAAAATTCCTTGTGGTTTAAAACTTTAAAAGAATTGCGTAGTTATTGTTTATTTTGGCTCGATATATCATTAAAAAATTAACAAATTAGCTATTAATTAGTATGAGTCGTGTTGTGAAAGTGATTATCAACTTTTTATTTTACTTTAGATAACTAAAAAAATATGAGATTTGCAAACAAATAATTCCAGCCAATTAGCGAAACATTCGAATAAGTAATGGAATAAAAACATAAATATGAAAGAGTACAACATTACAGCTAATAATAGATCAGTAGGTCAGTATATTATCTATTACAAAGACAAACTTGTGTTTTTATCCATTTAACATAATTATTCTTACATCATAAGGTCTGATAGCCATAATCATCTGACCAGACGCTTTATTAGAATGAAGATATATAACAATTTGCCTGAACACATATACATATCACTCTTGCTACGAAATTCAAAATTGAGATCGCAAGACATTTATTCACACCTATAAATATTATAATGACTGAATATTTACAAACTTATTTTCATAATTGTACCGATAATGTATGATTCATTTATTTTCATTATGCCATCCATTTATATATGTATATGCAACTGACATAGTACTTTGGTATTTTGTTTAATTTGTTCATATACCTACTAATTATATTTATTTTCTGAGGTTTTTTCCAACTCCCTGGATAAACATGTATGTTTCTTGGGATCATTTGAGTTATTAATATTATATCAAATCTAAAAATAATTTATGATTACTAATCATTCTCAATGAAAAAAAATTTATATTCTGAAAATTCACTCTACCCGAGATTATATTGTTACGATATATACTTGGGTTCGTTTACTAAAACTCCAAACAACACTCCACTACTTTCATTACAACTCTTTATCACAATACAATAAAATCACTCAAACTGCTCCGCTAACTATCAATCTAAAAATTTTCTCAGATAATTGGCCATTTTTTTTTCAACTAAAACTTTTTTATGCGAATAAACTCTCCGCTCCGCGATGAAGTGACTCCTTTTATACTTGCGTAGCCCTATGGAGAATCTTCCAGAGAGGTCTCGATGATGTGTATCGAATTCCCTACGCGAATCAAGGGTTCCTGAAAAATGACGTTCTCTCTTCGACCCCTCATATTATTCTGCTTTTACGAGCGACAGGGTCGGCGCCAAGAGATTTTGAAACAATATTTATTGATTTGTGTGCGACCATATAGACCTTGACGATCGCTAGTCCACGAAAATCGGAAAACTTTTCATACTAAAGGGAGTTTTTCTTTTCAGATTCCGCTAGATTTCATCAAAAACATCAGCAACTACAGCGTAAATGATCTCCTCCTCAATTTCGTAGAAGGAAGTTTGGATGATGATAGTCCACCAGTTTTTGCTAGTAAGTACTCAATTCATATAAATGTTGGAATCATGATTCATAAAAACCCTGCGATACCTGTTTAGTAGAATCATCTCGATCTCAAAATTCAAAGTGGAAGCCTATATGTAATGTCACACTGATGGTCTTATACAGTGTGACACACTCAAGAAGAAGACACCCTTTTATTGTAGTCATTTTGAAAGCGGATCTTCGATTTTTGGTACAAGCGCGGACCTTAATGGGTCACACTTTTAGAAATACCGTCAAACGGGGTAAAGTGAATAAAAAAAATGAGAATTTTTGAGCATATCTTTGAATCAATCCAGAAAAAAAAACATTATGAATTAACAAATATTCTTTAGGTCTTTGCCGAAGGTTTATTTATAATGGGGGAGCCCAAGCAGGGATTTCGGGATTTACTAAAGCGCGGAAGACTAATACACAGGAGGATCTTGTACCTGGTTAAGTACTTCCACCATATATGAGCCCTATATATGGCCGCCCTTCAAGGATAAAGGATCAGATTAGTAAAAAAAAATTGATCAACTGAAATTCTCGAGCGCGTCAGATTAAGGTAGGGTGAGTTAGTTACACCCTGAAACGTGTATATTCCACTAATCTGACAATTCGAGAGTGACCTAAAGAAGGAGGAGGGGTACAAAGTTGTAAAAAAAATGTTATCTCGACATTCTCGAGCGTGGCTTATTTTATTTTAATTTTGAATGAAATAATTCAAGAATTGCAAAAAATATATAATCTGGCGATTTCCACAAGCCGAAATAATGAAAATTCATCGATAAAGTTTAATGCGTGCAGCTACGTGATGTCTATATTCCCTTCTCCACGTTTCTAATTCTCTCTCACTCTTTCTTTATCTATAGCTCTCTCACTCCGTCCCCACTCTGGTTTCTGTTGCCATGACAGTTGATCACACAGACTCGTTGGTGACATGATATTGTTCACAACGTATTAAAATTTTAAAAATTCAATTTCTTATAATTATTTCCTTATAAATACAGGTATTCTACTGAAAAAACATACACTTTTTTATTTTCATGCTTTTTCCTGAGATTTTCAATTGAGTTCAATGATCTAAAAAAATTTAAAAAAAATCAAAATTGCAGAATAGGCGAATCCCTCCAGATAATCGTCAGATCATGAGACTGCAACGTCTAGGGCGTAAAGATGAACCATATATATCTTAATCTGACGCGCTTGTGTATTTCAAAATGACGAATCATGGAATCAATCAGATCAATAACATACATACATTTTCAAAAATATGTAGGACATAGATGATATCAATATCTGACGCGCTCGAGTATGTCATCCATGCAACAGTTTTTTTTACATTTTTGAGAGTCTATAGCCGCTCCCCCCACCGATGAAAAGGTATACATTATATAACATTTTTTTTCTTTTTATCATCTAAGCTTCGCAACCCAATAGGTCTCTATGACGCTCGAGTAAATCCCGATTTAGCATCGTGGGCTCTCCTACTATTATCGACATCGTACCATAAAGGAATATCAATTTTTTTTATTCAAAGTGTGATTCACTTTATCCACCACTATGGGGTAAAATGAATCGGTGTTTGTAATGCATGATTTATTCTCTTTTATGGCACTAGGGGTAAAGGGAATTAGACTTCTTAAAAATTTGAAGGTTGCAAGCTTCTGAAAAATTTGAAGCTAGCTAGCCCCTTACAGACAAGTTTGACATTTCTTTTTGAAGTATTTGGAATTTGAATGTTCCGGAAAAGTCAATTCAATATTTCAAATATTCTACTTAGTTTTGTTCTTGTTCCATTTTAGATTCTTATTGCGTCTGTTCCTTTCCATGTTTTTATTTCAACTGGTGCTTACATCGAGTACATTTGTTACCTCTAGTTCCTTTTATGATGAAGTCACAATGCTACTCAGTGGAAGCGTTCATACACGACACTTTTACTTTCTTGAAATCGAAGTAAAAGATGAATTGAAATTAAAATGTTGATCTACGAACCAGACATGATATCCATTTCCATGATATGTAAAGTAGCTGCCGCAGATAAATGATTTTTCATTGTAGAAATTATATAATGGGTGAAGTGAATTAAAGTAAGCATAAGTTCAAACTAAAGATCCGTCCTTGTCATATCTCAACAACGCGGATAAGTTTGTCCCGAAAACTTCTAGTGCGAGCATTTGCTCAAACTCTATTCACTCTACGACCCTTTTTCTTCAACATGTTTCATGAATCGAAATAGTTTTGAAAAATCCAATATTAATGTCGATTGATTACGAATCTTCTTTAATATTGTTCATGAATGTTCGGAATTCATAGCATGAAAATGGACGATTTACGCTTGCTTGAATGTGGTTGATAATATTCCTTGCTGAATGGTAATGGTTTGACTTCCATTGTCTATATTACTAACTCTACTAAAACCTGTTGCTAAGAAGAAAGGATTAAAATACAAATCAAGCAAGAAATATTGAATGAAGAAATGAATGAAATAATATTGTGACAAGAAAATTGAGATATCGAATGTGAAATACTAGTCAAAAAAAGTAAATAAATGAAATATTTTGTTGAAACCAAGTTTCAAGTTGAGTGTACTCACGACGTTTCGATTGCGGATATTCGCAACCATCTTCGGGTGATGACTGACAATATTTCGAGGTGTGGTCGGTTATAAAGCCATGATTTTCCTATGGTGGAGGAAGGGGCGGTACTAACAATGAGGCAAGTGGGTGCTACTACTAGAAGTGTGCTGATCGATTTTCAATAACGAAATCAGGTATAGAGGAGCACCTGCATCAATATAAATACGCCTTAACGTTTATTCATCGGAAATGAGTAAGCCTCTGAAGAAGCTGGCCACTCGCGCTAGCGAAACGTCAGGAAGAAATTCCAAAGAACGACGGCCTTCAAGCCCAAAGAAAAGTAGTTATACTAATAATCTCGGCCGCAAAGCCTTAACCATTTTGTAATAGAGGAGCATGTTTGGACAAAGCATCACAGCATTAAATGGTCCGAAGTCGAGGTCATACACAAAAAGGAGCACTGATTCAAGAGGAAATCTAAGGAAGCCGCCTACATCCTCAACAACGCATTCAGTGACCCCCAGCGTGGAGATCCGGAATGTGTGGAGGCCGCTTATCCAAGATATGGACCGACTTCGGCTCGATGAGGGAGAATCTCGCGCCAATACATTAATTCATTCATCCCGCTGTAAACCGATCAGCACACTTCTAGTAGTAGCACCCGCTCGCCTCATTGTTAGTACCGCCCCGTACCCCACCATAGGGAAATCGGGGCTTTATAACCGACCACACCTCGAAATATTGTCCGTCATCACCCGAGGACGATTGCTAATACCAGCAATCGAAACGTCGTGAGTACACTCAACTTGAAACTTGGTTTCAACATTTATTCATAATATTTCATTTATTTATTTACTCACTTTTTTTTGAGCAGTATTTCACATTCGATAGCTCAATTTTCTTGTCACAATATTATTTCATTTCTTTTCATTTAATATTTTTTTAATTTGTATTTTTATCCTTTCGTTCTTAGCAACAGGTTTCAATAGAGGTAATAATATAGACAATGGAAGTCCGAACTATTACCATTCATGAACGATTTAGTTAGGATTCGAGATGGAGCTTGATTGAAAAATTACGTAACAGGAGCTGATATCATAAATGATGTGACAAATTTATTAACATAACCTATAATCGACAAAACAGCCGACGGGTGCGCAGGCAATTTGAAGTTACAGAATTAATGAAATGCACCTCTGCTGGCAAACTCTCTGATTGATTTCTTCAGTCAAACTGATTTAGAACAAGAAATCGAGATATCGAAAATTTGGGCTTTCGATTTTTTTAAGCATCTTGGTGTATTTATTGTACACAGGGTCACGGTTATTGAAATTTTCCATTTTCGTTGTGAAGATGGACGACAACCCGTTGGGAATATGCTTATTGCTTAGCCTAACCATGGTGTTTTCTTCTGGCGCTCTATC
Organism: Zygogramma bicolorata; assembly: GCA_032362365.1. Classification (NCBI taxonomy): domain Eukaryota; kingdom Metazoa; phylum Arthropoda; class Insecta; order Coleoptera; family Chrysomelidae; genus Zygogramma; species Zygogramma bicolorata. The sequence goes on from JAVJAQ010001977.1 coordinate 74,305, forward strand.
TGGTAAATCAATATTTAAAATTTTTTATTAACTCCGAAAAATCGTCAAAAAAAATTCACTAATCAATAAAAGAACAATTATTTTCAATATCCAGTTATATTACAAAAATCAGTATATAAAACCATTTCGCTATCCATCTTTCCTTTATACACTTCACCTCAAATTTAAGCACTCGTGTGGCACAATATAATCACAATTACATTTTACGATCAGATCATTATAATTAGTTATCAAAAATAGTCTCTCTTAACTAGAAAATCACTGGGCGCAGTTTTATTTACACAACCTTAAATCAATAAGGACGCTTTTTAGGAAAGAGTACTGGGAAAATTCAATGAGGAAAAACTAATTTACAGTACGGTATATTTTGGTCGATATCGTGTCAGATTGGATATTGTGAAGAAACTGTGTAGTAATGAGAATTTTTGGCAATTATGCCGCTCCTGGATATTTTTTATGTAATTGTATCAGGGTGGGTCAAAATCTGATTTTTATTAAAAAAATCAAAAATCATTGATTTTTTTTATCATGATTTATTTGATTTTTTAAATTTGATTATTAAATTTGAACACTTTGATTCTTTGAAATTATTGTTGATTATTTCAATGTATAAATCTAAAAATTTTAATACAATCTGCGGCTCAAAAAGTTGTGACAACGTATTTTTCGCGCTTCTTGCAAGAAAATTCTTGTCTCGATTTGTTTTCCTTCTGTCCTATACACTCGCTATGCAGTGCCGAGTGAGGCATGAACACGAACGCGTTTGTTGTGCTTTTTGCAAGAATATCCCTGTCGAGGCTTATTTTTCTTCTCAACCTATAAATTGACGTTGCCCAACAATTCCACGCATTTCGCTAGTCGTACACTCGGATGTTAGAAACAGATTAGGTATAGAAAAAGAAGGAAAACTCTTGTTTTTGTTCAAATTGTTTAACGAAAATGAATTGACTGAAAATATACAGTAATAAAATTTAGGTGTTACGTTTTGTTTAAGAATTTGGAATTATGTACTTCTTTTTTGTTGTTTTCGCTAAAAGCAGATACTCCTATTGATCTTCGAGAAAACTTTTATATTATGTTGTTATCTGGTTCTGAATAAAAAAACAAAAATTGATTTAAATCATGATTTTCAATCGTGATTTTAATCAGCCCAACCCCGAAGTGTATAATTTTGATTAAAATGAATAAAAATTGGTCCTTTTTTTTGTAGAATGAACCTATCAGAATATTTTTCGAATGATTTTTTTCACTTCAGATTTGAATTCCTTCAAATATCAAATTTATTGACAATTGAAATTCTTCAATTTTTTTTTAGAACTATCACAGTTGATTTGAACGTGACCTACATTCAACATTTGATGCAGAAAATACTTTTACCGACCTGTTGCCACAAAAAAAATTAACGAATTTCCATAAATTCGCATCTAATGCCGCAAAGTTCTTGTTTTTGTTTCAACTTGAAGTGGATCTAATAAGGATTTGTTTTTTGTACCATGAAACGAGAATTTCTAGAGCAGTCGATTTTTCTGTGGCAATATGTCAAAGTGTTAAAACATAAGTGGGGCTCATTTTCCTTCATATTCCAAGGAAAACCAACTGGTTATTCAAACTCCACTTTTAACTATAATATCAAAGGAAAACCGAAAAAAATCCTGTCGAGAATTTTTATGCCAATCAAGTGAACAAGAAATTTTAGGTAATCTGCATTCCAAAACCAAATCGTTTATTATATATTATTTATGCCCAACTATTGTCAATTTTTAATTGTTCAGCCCTGTTCAGTTTTGAACACTTTCGGGCAACTGATATATCCCCATCACATTTATCATTGAGACAGCTCTTAAATAGCATTCAAATATTTCAAAAATATTAGAAACTTGTCTCTTCACGATTCCCAACACTTCCGCATCCACAATATCCAATCTGACCGAGGTTAAAGTACGAAAACACCAATTTAATATAAGAATTAATATCTGAACACATATAAACTCTATTTACACATAACTTACCCGCCTTGTACTCTGAAAACAATAAACTATACATTTTCTTGATCGAAATTATCCTGACATAATAATCATGATTTTTATCACATTGTTATCAAGTAGTTCGATAAATTGCAAGTTGTAGAAAAATGTCCAATTAGTATTCAAAATTCTGAGCATTCCACAAAATAAATAATCGAGTCAAACTAATTTTGTGACTGACGTCCAGAGGAAAAAAAGCTCATTTTTTCCCTAGAACTCGTCCAGATGGACTCAATCAAGTCGGCTGCTGAGCCGTCAAATATTTGTTTTTCATTCATCGAGGCTAAGTGAGACTGTCAGTTCTTTTTGTGAATTTACTGAATACTTTTTTTGCTGCTCGTTAGATTGGTGGCATAAAATTACGTTGCAAAGTTGAATGTCAGTTAAAACTTTCAAAAGAGATCAATTACCCTAACACCAATTACTCGCAATCGACGCGCGTTTCTGTAACATAGTTAGCATCTTGAGAAGATCTCTCTTGAGACTTTTCTCTTCCACACAAAAGGTTCCAGTTTTAACGATTAAACTCATTCAATAGTGAATATTAACAACTTGAAGAGAGATTTTTCAAGGTTCTGAACGATTAACTATACATACATTACAATTTGGAAAACTATCGAGAAATATCAATCTTCCTTCAGGTTCTCGGAAAAATTCTTAAAACATCACCTATGTAATATAGACAAGGCCTAAAAAATATTTATATGAACGTGTGTTTCAACTGTCGTCCTATAATACTGTTTTTGAGAAAGTGGTTGACAACTCTTTAGATTTGCGACATCAGAAAATCCAGACTAATTTCAAAAATATCATATATGTTTTCCAGGCATCCTTAAATATGGCAAGAATCTTACTCGAAAATATTGGAAGAGCACATTCTAGTAATTGCCCTATACTTCTAAGAATTAAAAAAAAAATATTTTTGTTCAAATATTTCCGTTTAACAATTGACAGTTAAAGTGGTTTTTTAAAGAGCCTCGACTATCTAGACATACTTCAACAACCCTTTGTATTTTTCGACTACTTGATATCAAAGCTAAAAAATCACCATCGATTATAATCGAAGATGCGAAACTCCCAGAAAATCACGGCACAATTTACTCTAGCCAGGTACAACCGAAAAAACCGAAAAAAAAAAAAAGAATCGCGAAAACAATTCGTAGATATACACCTAGAATCTTCATGTACAGAAACATAAACATCTAATAATCAACAAACGATTGCACTAAATCTATCAATAACCGGTAATAAATCAACAACATACTCTATACAAGAAGGAAGGAATGGAAAATCGATCCATGTGTGATAGGAACTAGGAGTCCTCGAATCGAAAGAGTTTCAGGGGTAAATAATACCCAAGGGTTTTCTGAAAAAGGTTTTTTGGCGTTAATCGACGATCGAATCAGATTTTCGACACAAATGAAAAAATTATTGATGACTAGTTATGACTCAAGTATAATTCAACAGTTTTACTGAGATTATTCATTTTGTTTTCAATTCATACGATTTGGTTCTTTTCCAAAAATAAATTCCAAAATTCTGGAATTGCAAATATCGTCACAAAAATCTTTGGTTTACTTTGAAAGTTTCAACAAATACAAAACAGGGTAAAAATGCCATTTTTTCAAATTGATTCGACAACCGATATCATTCATGAAACAACATTTAAACATTTTTTAATTTAATTTTTACCAAATAAGCCTATTCAATTCAGATAGAAGTCAACAACTTTGGTCAATCGTCAAAGAACTTTGTTATCCGGATTATTCACAGGTTGAAAATTGAAAACGAATTTGTGAAATTGTGTACCATAATTGAATATCAGGCCTGCCTGAACTCGAAACAACCGCAACCTCAACAAAAAAAAATAGCTACAAACTCTTCGTCAGAAAACAACCGCATGCCCTTCGGACTATCGAACGCTCCGAGGACTTGGCAACGACTATCGCCATCTTTTCTCCTACCCCACGTGGATCGTTGACCAAAACATCGCTTTTAACCTATAACAAAAACGACGAACCCCTCAACGAATTCAGTTCTCTTGTTCTTCCGCTTCGAACTCCTTCATCAGATTTCGACGGCATTTGTTGTTGCCCTCGTATATTATCAAGTAGATGGTGTAGTCGTCGCAGTTGCTCGGAGCGTAGGCTACGCTCAGCTTGCACGGCCTCCGCCACTTCGTTTCAACCTGCAACTTCTTCAGGCTCGGCTTGTGGAATTCTATCGCGCCCTCGGATACGGCGTACTTGAGTTTTTGCGAGGTGGTCGCGACTGTGTCGTACTCGCCTGCGAAGGATTTTTTTTTCATTGAAGAGTCACAATAAAAATACGATATAATTCGTGGGAGTGACACTACTAGATACAGGAAGATAGTAAAATTCTAGACCCATTCGATAAATTGGCAATATTATATAATAATAATATAATATAATAATAATAATAATATAAGTTTCTTCATGAATAAATAATAATAATTACAATTCGAAAATTTTATGAACATACATTTTTATGAATAAACTGAAAAATAATCACGAAGAGAACTTGTTGTAAGGTTAACTGAAGGTAATAACAATTTACAATCCATACATTTGAAGTTACATACCTAGATAATCATCAATTTAAAGAAACCAATTTCATAAACTATTCAAAAATGTGTCAAAATAAATTCGAGAGGTCTTGATAATCCATATTTTACTTTTTTGTTTAAATGATGACAATGATTTAATTTTTTTGATTTCATGTCATAAAGATATGGTATCATAAACTTGTAGTTTCTTTGTGCAATTTTCTTTTTGATTTTCTTTTTAGATGTAATTACAGTTTTTATTCGATTTTCATATTTATGTTCATTATAATTTATATTTTTTTTATTTTTATAAATGTAAATCATCATTCTATGAATATATAATTGATTTATATCCATTTTTTCACATTCTTTGAATAATAATTCAGTTGAACATTTCCAGTCCTTATTGTAAATTATTTTCAGAAATCTTTTTTGTATTATTTCCAGTTTATGTTCATATATTTTAGACACCTCGCCCCCTCCTAATATTCCATAACTTATTTGGGGTTGTATTAAGGCAAAATATAGAATTTCAAGTTATGGTATTGTTAAAAATCCTTTCAATTGTCGAAATTTGGGAAGAAGAATTCGAAGTTTTTTTACTGAAAATATATTTGCTGATTCCATTTCAGATGTCTATCTATCATTATGCCAAGGTATTTGATACAGTCACTATCCATGACTTGAACAGTATTAGTAATTTTAATAAGGCCCCAATTTGGTAGTGAATTTTGGTAAGAAGAAAAGGGAAGATATTTTGTTTCATCGAAATGTATTGTTAATAAATTGTTATCGAACCATATTTTAACATTTTTAAAATCTTCTTGTACTATTTTTTTTAACTCTGTCCAACTTTTAGCAGTGTAAAATATAACAGTGTCAACCGCGAACGCATGAATTTTTCTTTTGGATTTGAGTAAAAAAAGTTCGTTTAGATAAATATTGAACAACAAGGGACCTAACACTGTACCCTGTGGTAAACCATATTTGTAAATTTTTGGATCACTAAATGTGTCATCAATATTAACTTGTTGTATTCTTTCGTTTAGTTAATTTGCAAATAAATCTTGGGTTATTCCGCGAAAACCAATATTCTGCAATTTTTCCAAAAGTAATTCATGACTGACTGTATCAAATGCCTTAGAAATATTTTTCCTGAATCCAAATTGGTTGGGAGATTTTCTGTTGTATTAGATAGTCATCAATTCTAGATTTTAAAATTTTGAAAAGATTTGGACATGTTCCAGTGTGAAAAATACTGTTAATGAGATGTGTTAATGGTTTTATCACTATATCGGCCAAAACTTTCATAACTTCAGAAGTAATTCCATCCTTTCCCGGTGCCTTTTTTTATGTCTGATGGCACGTTTGTGTATGTTTACGAAATGTGCTCGCTTATAAGCAAGCAATAATTATTTTTAATCAAATGGTCGTTAATTCATTCTTCAACGAATTTTCGAAATCAGTGATTAAAGATCAAAAAACGACCAAAATTACTCGTTTAGAAAAACTTTAAAAAATTTTCACTATCTCTACGCACAAATAATCTTTGAGAGTCGTACGAAAATTAACAATTTTTATTCTTCGATATTTTTTCACAAAAACCATCCTTTTGGAGTTATAAGTGAAATATAGAAGATATAAGTAAATAAAAAAAACGCCAAAAAATTTTTATTTTCAAAAAATCCCATCTTCATCTATACCAAATATTCTTGATCATTTTTAGATGCAAAATAATCTCTGAGACGTTTGTTTTAATGTGGTTTACAATGTCCTTTGCTGAATGGTAATGGTTCGGACTTCCATTGTCTATGTTATTAAACTGTATTGAAACCTGTTGCCAATAAAGAAAGGATAAAAATACAAATCAGTAAAAAATATTAAATAAATAAATGAAATAATATTGTGACAAGAAAATTGAGATATCGAATGTGAAATACTAGTCAAAAAATGTAAATAAAGAAATAAATGAAATATCAGGAATAAACGTTGAAACCAAGTTTCAAATTGGGTGTACTCACAACGTTTCGATTGCCGGTATCTGCAATCGTCTTTGGGTGATGTCTGATTTGTATTTTTATCCTTTCGTTTTTAGCAACAGGTTTCAATAGAGTTAATAATATAGACAATGGAAGTCCGAACCATTACCATTCAATCTCCGAGAGTTGTACAAAAATTTAATTTTTTTTCTTCGATATCTTTTCACAAAATACACCCTTTTGGAGTTATAAGTGAAATATAGTAAATGTAGAAAAATGCCCTCAAATTTTTATTTTCAAAAAATCTTATCTTCACTTCCACCAAATATTCTTGATCATTTTCAGATGCAAAAAAATCTGTGAGCGTTTTAATTGAACGTCATAATTTTGAATGATTAAAAATATTCAATTTAAGGCATTTATTAAATAATTAAATAATTGCCAACGAGTAGAAAATTGGTGGTTTATTGAAAACTTTGTTACCAACCAATTATAGTATTAATTTATGAAAAAATAAGTACCTACCTATAGTTAAATGAAAAAAATCTTATTTGACAATGAATCAAACTAACATCATAATTTTTTTTAATCAAGAACCTATAGGGTTCACAAAGTCTCGAGTTATACATTTTTGATTTAAAAAAATATATTACGTTAGTTCGATTTTCCCACTTATTGTAAGTATTACTTGGTATTTTTTCAACAGTTTGTTAACTTTAAATTTTGAACCAATTTCAGCCTTTATTGTAATATACCTGAAGATGAACATATATATGTTCGAAACATGTCTTATCAAAAAGGAAATTGATCCTCTTTGAATAAAATATATGTGGAAACAACTTCGTGTTCCTTTGTCCAATAAATTTGGTCTTCCGCTTTGAGTATGGACTACTACTTTCGTATAACCTATTTCCAAATTATACTTTGAAAAATCGATCAAAAAACGAGCATCTTACCTTCGACGGTTTCGGAATCGGCATCAGCAAAATCTCCTGTCACCGTTTTCAGCTTCTTGGCGGGCGACGTGGGGAAATCGGTCGCTTCTCGGTGGAAACCGTCCCCCTTTCCCCTCTCCCTCGGCGAACGTAGACGACTCGTCGACGCTATCGACTGTTTTTTCGGCGTCTTCGTCTGGTTTTTCATGAGGAAAGTCCTCGGAGGGCTCATCAATCCGATGGGTATCACTTTGGGTTCCCTGACGAACAAAAGAAGGTTCCTTTATGCTCTGAATCACAGATCACAGAAACAAGTTTAAGATAGGAACAGCATACTTGTATGAATCTAAAACGTTGTTTATGGAGATATATAGGTAGCCAACCATATGGAAATATCATTTGAAGGGATGGATACTATGGGCACAGAATACTTTATTATATACAGAAGCGAAACGGTAACCTAACACAATTGTCCTAAAAATATTTGACCTTGATCGAACTATGGTACCTTCATCGACACTGAGAAATCTGACAATATATGCCAACAATAGGAAATTTCAGCTAACATGCGTCAAATTAATTAACTGTCTTCATCTGACTCACTGAAGCATCTATCCTATTCTATTATATTTTATTTAACGTCGGCCTATTTCCGCTACCAAGGACAATCACCGACGCCGGTGAGCACACTTCCCCCAACCAGAAATTTTGCCGAACCCTCTAGTATTCCAACCGGAGGTAGGGATCTTTAACGAGCCCAACATCCATGGACTCGGGACCGACGGCTTAACGTCCCCTCCGAAGGACGGCATATCCTCAATATATCTTTTGCTCATTGATATATTGTCTGCGAGCTATGATATGCTACTTCGCTGCAGCTGTACAGGCTTTCGACACGGTATTTCCCTGCATGGTCACCCATCCAAGTACTAACCGCGCTCGGCGTTGCTTAACTTCAGATATCGAGTGACTGTCATCAGTCAACCTGAAGAGCTGGGCCATGCCCCCTCACTGAAGCAAAAGAAATAGAATATTTTAGTACGCTCTTTTGGTGCACTTTAGCTTTTACCGAGTATGTCATTGGATTCGCTTCTTTACAGTAGTTTAATTATTATGTACTACGGGTAGATGGCACTAGTAATTTCGTTTCCAAGTCATGTGTTTCCTTTCATTTTTTTTTCACGGACGTAGCTTGAATCGTACATTTCCTTCAATCAATCAATTCAGAAACATAAGTGGAATTTTTTGTCAATGTCCTGTTATATTTATACTTTCGGTATGAATTTCTATCGTCAACTCCATTTTGAAGCTGCATTATCTTTCTTTCAACATCTCAGTTAAACTGACAAACAGGAACCTATTTTCTCTTTCAGAGAAGTAAACTATGTAATGTATTAAGTGAACGGAAATATCGACATTATAGTGAAGATGCCGAATCAAAAATGCTTCGAATCTTTTTTGAATAGACATTGATTGACTGTCCTATTTCTTTGTAAGCAATGCCAAAAACTATACAATAGAAATTGAATGGACCAGAGAAAACTGTACATAATAGAAATGCAGAATTCGGTAGTTTCAACAAGTTGAGGGCATATTTTCCATACAAACCAACTACTAATAAAAATCTATTTCGCTAACTTGTAACACACATTTCTGGGCGAAAAGCACTTTATATGGTGTCCATAGCCTGAGACGACTTACATTATATGACGCAGTTTGAAAGGATTCATCATTTTCTATAACTTACTTGTGATTATAAGCAAAATGAGAGTGTTATGTAAGTCATTTTTCGTACGTGGCACTGTAGAACAAAAAAATGCACTTCACACACAAAATATGGATTAGAAATTTGGTTCCGAGAGATTTTTATAGTTTGGTTGGTGGTTTGAAAACTGACACTTGTGATACTCTATTATCGCCCAATTGAATGAATATTATACTCAAGTGAAATAAGTGATTTTTTTTCAACTAAGAGAATATAGAAAATATAGGATTTCTCTTAGAACTTTCAAATTTATCAAATCCAAATTTCACACCTATTTTATGAATGCTTCAAAGCATTTCAAATGAATTAATATTAGAGGTAGGAATTTCGGATCGAGTCCATCTTTTTGCACAATTTCATTAGAAAAAAGTTATTGGTTACAATTTTTCCCATTGCATATTCACAGTGACACGACATTGAAACAGAAAAAAAAAACTTGTGAATTTTCGTAATTTGTGTTTTCCTGTAATAGTATCTTTCGGTTGAGATTGATTGATTTTCATCAAAAGCACGATCGACGACCCTGGGAAATAATTACACTTACTTTGGCACTTTGATTACGTGGGTATCCCTGAATCCGATTTTTTTGGCAGGCACTGCATCCGACAGCAGGTGGTTCACCGACGCCAGCGTCTTTTTCAGGAAATCGTTCACTTTCTTTTCTCCTCTGATCGTTTGGCCGAACCAATCCAGAACGACGTTATCTGCGAGATAGTATATGAATAAGTTCCTGTGGTTCTCTAACTTGTCGATGTAAAACTCGCCGAAAGTTTTCGCTTCTTTGACGTCTTCCTCCGTAAAATCCATTTTTGAATACGGTCGAAAATAATCTGGAAAATGAATGATTTCTGAAACACAAAACCCATTTCGGAAAACAGCCCGCCGTAGATTACAGAAACAAGTTTAGATGGGACACAAGGAGATTGAGAAAAGAACCATAGATACTCAACCATGCTTTATATTTGTTAATTGAAAACATATATCCAGCATCGAAATGAAAACCACAAGAATACATAGTTCGAAAAAAATTATTGAGAATTTGAGAAAAAGGGAACATACTATTCTGTATCGCAAATGAGACGGAAGTTGAGAACAGCTTTGAAAAATGAAAATTCAAGTCGAATTTTAGTATAAAAATTAGATCGGTTTTTCATTTCGAGTTTTACAATAGTGCAATCAATAAAGTCAAGTATGGAAAGTTGTCATTGATTTATTCAAATCCATTCAAACAAATACATGGATTGAGAGATGTTTCAACCTCAGCTTCAATATTCTAAACCAGAAACACTCAGTATTTACAATTCCATATTTTAATACTCCAAGTTCATAGACATCAAATTGATACCATTACAGGATATAGGAATATAAAACAATCTCCAAATTCGCAAACTTGCACGGATGCGTGCTAAGCATTTCACCTTGGTACGGTAACCGGAGCAACCTCAGCATATGAATCTTTATAAATATTGAGGGAGGGCAATATTCGGTATTCAGAAGATGAGTCAGTATTCAGTAAATCAGTCACTACTCATTGATCACTCTTCAGAAACGGTTAGCTATTCAATGTCAGTTCATTTTCGAGCATACTCTCTCATTTTAATATGATAAATATTCAATTAAGTTTTGAAATGAGTTCTTTCATTATTTGGATGGATGAAAGTTGGGTGAAACAGCGAAAAATCCTCTCGTAATAAGCCAAGCGAGTACCGAGTTTAACAAATTTTTAGGATTGACATATTACTTCAAATTAACTTTAAATTCAAAATATCGTTATCCGAGGAGGTGCTTCAGATGAGATTTGAAAGATTTGATAAGTGGAATCTCTTCCATTCCAAGTATTTCCCAATAGGAAAGAAGTTTCATGGGATAGTTCGTCACTCCACTGAACCATCTACTTTCCTACTTTGGTCCAAAAAAATGTACACGACTCAGTTATATATTCATATAATATTAGATTAAAAAAATTTTTGTTTCAGGTCGATTTGGAGGCGACGACAATGGAGCCAGAAGTGAGTTCGTAGGTGGGTGGTGGTGGTCTATTTTTCTACTCAGTAACTAACATTATAACCCTTACAACTTTTTTGCATGGAGAAATCAGCTGAAAAATCTCTAGAAAGTGGTCAACTAGAAATGGATATTTGCTCCTAAGCATTCGAGAAAAAAATTGATAGCTTTGAAACGTCCGAAATTAAATTCTTCTCAGTAACTAACATAAATATTACACCAAACAACTCTTAATGCATAGTGAAATTATCCAAATAATTTTCGAGAATAGTTATTTGTTTCACTTGACAACAAAGGCAGTCAATCTACTTTGCTACTTTTTTTCTCCCATGGTTTATAATGATATGTGTAGGATATTGTATTTGCAAATTATTACAAATCTCACAATCTTTCGATCATTCCTGTAGTGATAAATTAAAATAAAATTCCATAGAAATCACAACTGTTGGAGTACAAACTCCTCCAGGCACATATCAATCAGCAAAGTATAGCCTTTGCTGCCTAGGCAGGAAAATCCTCACTTTGCTGCCTAGGCAGGAAAAGTTATACCTTTGCTGATTAATATGTGTCTGCAAAATCGGAGAAAAAATACATTTTTTCGATGAATTGTAGGATTAAGAGGTCAACTAGAAAAGAATATTTGAACCCGAGCATTTGAGAAAAAACATTTCAATAGTTTTGGAATGTACAAAAGATCAATTGATCGACTCAGTATTGAAACGACTCGAGTTTTTTATATCAACAATGAATATTCTTCATAGTGTGTATCTTTTTTTTTTGTTTCTGTTACAACTCACCAGTGAAATTTCAGTTGGAACGTTGAAACACAAACCTTCGGAAGATTTTAGCAAGTTTGAGAATGAGTACTTTTTTTTGTTTCTCTTACAACTCACCAGTGAAATTTCAGTTGGAACGTTGAAACACAAACCTTCGGAAGATTTTAGCAAGTTTGAGAATGAGTACTAATTTTGGTATCAACGACAAAAATATGATGAAGCTAATGGTAAAAATTTTTTTTGGAGACACACTTCTGTATTGAAGTTCAAATTTCCATCACCATGGTTATGAAAATGTATAAATATTTGTGACCGACAATCAAATGCCACCAAAAAAAACTTAACCACCTATAATTTTTTTTTATTATTGATTTATCGAAAATATTTTACATAGAAGTTGGAACCCGAATTGTACATTTTTTTCCACTCAGAACTGATCCAGTATCAAAAATGTTTACAGGGAAATATTATTCATGAATATAACTTATACTCAGATATGCAACTAGGGCCATCTAAACCGAGAACATTTTTTTTTTAATTTTTTTGTTATTCAATATTTTGAGATGTTTGTCCCTGTTATCAATTGAGATATATACTCTTTCTACTCCACTTTATATAAATACGTAGAATTCTCCAGAGTGTTCACTTACTAGTGTAAATAATCATAAAAATTCTTTTGCAGTTTTTCCTGAAAATTTTCCCATTATTAAGTTCACAAAACCGCACACGTGTTTAGCCATACAAAAGCTTCAAGCAAATGGTGCAGTTGTTTTGTAAACATTTTTCTCGGTATTTTTTACAAATATTGGTGCGTACTTTGAGGATTCCTTTGTTTTGGTAACTTGGCACAAAGAAAAACAGCAATTATGCAGTAAATTCAATTGGGATACTACCCTTATAGAGAAATATAAAAATAATCTGAAGAGTTGTAGCTCTTTAATCAGTGGAGAGGAGCAGAAGATATCAAGGGTCATCAAAATATATCGACAAAAAAATGTTGTTGGTGTAGATGGCCTGTCAAATCTGAGTATAGTTTGTATTTACGATAAAACATTTTTCAGTGAAAAATAAAGGGTAAGTTGACAGTTGCATCTTGAGTTATAGAGAATGTACAAAATTGAGAGAATGGGTAAAGAAAATTAAATTTCAATTTTAGCACTATGAAAGTTGACTTTTTTCTCTAATCACAATGGCTATGACTATAATTTTGATGGACAGTGAAACTATTAGTCTAATTTTGATTGATTCATCTCAGTAACAAATTGTTTTCAGGAAAAAAGTGAAGAATAGAATATTCTCAAGGAATAATAGCATTCCATGCGAGTTATGCACTATATTTTTTCTACGGCTATAACAGATAATAGCGAAATGATTTAATAAATAACATGAATTTCAAATTTAATGCCATTCAAAATTTCCATTAGTGTACAAATCAGCAAGTAAATAGAGCTGTCATTGATTAAAATTTGACCTTCCATGGGAGACCTGGTTCATTGTGTAATAATAACTACAACTGTAACACTATCAGGTTATTGTATTATCAGGTAAGGAAATGAAATTGAAGACATACATACAATCTATCAAGAACAGTTGAGCTAAGAGCACTTTTGTGATATAGCCGTCAAAAAAGGAACATTTGAAAACTTGCTTATTCACAAAAAATTTTTTTTTTGGATGTGATTCATTCATGTCAATTCATATTGAGTTTGTTCAGTGAAATATCTGTATAGGTTGACAAGAGGAAAAATGAAAAGCCTGGTTTATTTTTTTTTATATGCAGATTCACACGAAAGGGAAACCCTGTAATTTTCAAAGAACACTGTGTATATCAAGGGACAGGATATACAAATAGGCACAATTCACTGGATAATTCATAACTTTAGTGCACAATCCATAAAAGTTAAATAAATGTGCTGGTTCACTCATTTCGTAGTGCATTAGATGTGAACAAATTGAAAAGCCTCGGAAAATTTAAATCTCCAACTGTTTCCATTGGGATGTTAAGTTACATGTAGTGGCAGTAAATGGCTAATGACCTATGACCCTCCATCATTTCATGACTAGAAAGATGTATGAATTATCATTATTATATGTTCAGTAAACCTCGTTTCTCTTATGCATTGTGCGTTAAAGATATCCACTAAATTATGAATAGTGCATTATCCACTAAATTGTGCTTATTTGTTTACTAAACCTTCCAATCATAATTTTTTCAAGTCATTTAGGAACAATCTAATGCAAATGTTAATGCCCTGACAGATAATTCAGAAAATCATAGGAAAAACTCTGTTTCAAGCAAAATGCTCCCAAACAATGCAAAACAAATCACATTTTAATCTCATTGTATGTATTTCAGGTGCTGCAACTGTCCCAAAGAAAGCAGGCTGTATCCCTGAATTCAGAACTCTTGAACTAGCGAGCACCGATGACCCCAGTATCCTTTATATCCCACAATGCACCAGAGTTGAACAGTGTGGAGGATGTTGCTCCCATGCCCTACTATCCTGTCAACCAGTTGAAACAGAAACCTTGGCCTATCAGGTGAAAAATTGTTACAAACGGTATCGACAAAATATATAACCTCAAAAAATTCATTGACAGGTCATAAAAACCCAGTTCACAGGCAACAAGAAGCTGAAAATCCTTGGAAAGGAGATCATACCAGTTGAAAAGCACATCAAATGCAAATGTGACTGCAAAGTTAAGGCAGAGGTAGCTAAGACGAGATACCTAGTTGACACTTTCACTTAAAAACACTTTATTTTCCAGCACTGTAACCAGTATCAGGAATACAAACAGGACGAGTGCAGATGCAGGTGCAAAAACAGTGACGAAGAGCAGAAGTGCTACAAAGGTGGAACTAAAAAACTGTGGAACCCAGAGCTTTGTGCTTGCCAATGCAGGAACGTCATGCTCTGCTCAACAGGATACACTTTCGACAATAACGAATGCAGATGCACTGCAGCGCCTGTAAGAAGGCGTTATGCTGGCTACGATACAAAAGGATACAGTTCCGAAGATGTGACAATTGTTGCCCTAGGGCAGGACGATTACTGATTAAAGCAACTTTGGGGTTCTTATAATCATTATAACTTGCTCGCCATCGTGATATTTCCTCCTTACCTAAGTTTTATTTATGTATTAAACGTAGTCCAAGATGTGATCCTTTATTTCATTCTGACTCCAACAAACTGTGACCCATTTATGGTTTATTCGTAACCATAGGAGACAAGTAGCAGACAATTCAGTGGATGAAGCTAAAACGATAAATGGTTGTCAAGTTTTCCCTTTAAACATTGCACAATATTACCTTGAATATGTTTTTTTGAGCTTTATTGCTTCTGACAGCTGTGTACAGACAATAAACATGTTTTTCATAGCCTCCTTGTGATTGTCTGAACGCGTAGCTTTTCCAACTTTTCACTTTTGATTCGATGAAGTCAGTTTTTGAAATAAAATTGTTTAAAACAAAGGGAACAACAACAAACCAAAATGTTTTGGTTAAATGCCACTGATAATTCAAAATGGCGCTGGTAGCTTGTGTTGTGCGTCACTTGGTGGTTTAGAAATTGTCCGATAGATAGAGGAACACTTTTCTGTGCAAGGTCTCTGTAACAGTACTATACATCCACGAGAAATTCAAATATGATTTAAATGCACTTTCACCCATGAAATTTTCATCAGTCATCTTTTTATGTCCTTTAACAAATGAGGCTTAGTTTACATTCAACATTCAACAAAAAAAAGTGAGAGAGACGATCATGTTCTACGAATAAAGAAAGGCAGCTTTTGTCCATCTTTTTTTATCGTAGGAGCCGCAATCGTGGTTGCGTGATCTATACGACAATGTCTATACTTTACGATAGAGATGAGCAGACCAAGAGAGAGGCGGTATTACTCTATTCTCTGACATACAGATGTCGACACAAGGATAGAACTGGAATTTATTTAATTTATAAAAGTTTTATTAATTGGGTTCTTCCTCGAATGTAAAAAATGTATCATTCTTTCAACGATGTGGTAGGTAAATTCGAAAGCAAATATAGGTATATTCTTCAGAAAGCAAATATATTGATTGCTATGAACAAACTTATTTTCAGAAATTTACTTAATGTGATAAATCGCTCCAGAAAATGTTTTACAATCTTCCTCATGGAACCACCAAATTTCAGTTTGGTATTCGCAAGAAAACATTTTTGGAAAACGTAACACAGATAGGGAAAAATTTAGTTGGCTATGATGAACTCTTCACTGTTTCATTAAATTTATGTGACGTTTGGTTGGCATTGATAAGTTTTCGTTTACTAGCGTTATAATAAAATTTTAATTGCTCCCAAAACTTATGATTAGCTGCAGAAAATGTATTGTTTGTCATTCGAATTTCCGAATCGAATTCAGTGTGATTTAGAGGTAGGTCTACATTATCAGAGCTTTGATTGGGTTAACTAGAGTTTCTGAAACTACTAGTCTGTTTCTAGGGACAAAATGCCTCATAATGAAGTTAGTTTTTTATGTAGGTATATACCTCTGTTGCATGCATTCACATGGGTATAAGGTAATAGAGATAAGTTATTTATACTAAATTCTCCATCAAAATCTACCGAATATGTAAAAACCTGGATCTGCAAAATCTAGACAGTGTAAACTAACGTAGTATGCTATGATATTTCCAGTATCATAAGACAATGGAAGTTAATGGCGTATAGGTTATATTTCGAATGTGGCTGCAGCAAATACATGAAAGTTCACCTCATATTTTTTTCAATTTCTTCAGTGGGAATGCTTGTGGGTTTAACAGTTATTGACTGGATTGTGTTTATTTACAGACAAGAAATATTTTCTTTCTGCAAATGAATCAACGAGGGAGATGAAGATTCGTACTGCTGAAGTCCATCCTAAATCGAGGTGAGTTTGTTTAGAATTTTGTATAGAATTTCTATTTGCTATTATAATGTTCAAGAGATTTGATATTTTTTATCATTTGGAGTTGAGGTTGTCCTCTTTGCGCAAAAATGTTTCTCTGTGTTATGAATAAAAAGGTTCGTTTGAAAAAAATGATGTCCTATTATAGTGTTTTGAAACGTAGTAAACCAATCTGAAATCCAAACATGGCGTCCTGTTTTTTCCGGTATAGTTATTTCCCTTCAAAGGTCGGAAGAACAGTGTATTTGTATTCCACCTTTGTCCCCTTTCGCCGGTTTCTGCTGTCGGTGGCTGGTCGGAGGGAGTCAACACAACTTTGTTTCTTGTGTTGGACTGGCGGGTTCTAGCTGTCCTGGTTTAAACCTACGCTCTCCGCTGTCATGGCATGTGGTCTGGCTGGCTTTCTTTGTTCGGAAGTGGTGGTATGGAGGATGATCAGCTGTCGTTTGATGTGGGGTACCAGAGGCGTATATGGGCCCGTTTTTTTGTTCTGGGGGTTGTGGGTTGCTGTTACGCCGATGACCATTGTGGTTGCGTGTTATCCCGCTGTATCTGACGGAGAAAGCCTCCGTAGGGTGGTGGTTGGGGGGACCTTTTGTGCGAAGACAAACGGTTGTTCAAAACAAACCATGCGGTGCATTCCCCGTCTTCTGCTGGATCAATGGATGGTGCTTCTGGTCTGCCATAGACAGCCTGTTTCGGTCTCTTTGTCTGTCGTTGAACCGTGTTATTCACGGGTTTGGTCGTTGTTGACCGTGTAATCCGGGTCTCTTCTTTGGTCTGTTTGTGGTTGGTTTTTTTTGGGGTGCGAATGCGGCTTTTTGTACAAAAAGAGCCCTGTTATGCTGATATTCAGGTCTGTGAGGCATTCGCTTTAAATACTCACCTTCGGGTGTACATAAGTTTTCCTTTTTGACCCTTTTTGTTCTCTACATGTCTATACTGTTTCGTTTGTGTACCCCTGTTCTGTCCGGGGGCCCTTTCTATCCTTGTTCACATCCTCACCGTATCAACATGTACTCGGTGTTCGGGTTCTGGTTCTCTCCTGACTTCCTCTGCGTCCTCGCTTTCTGCTTGACCCCTCTTTGGTTGTTTTGCTGGCTCAATGTATTTCATGATTAAAACACGCTCTCAACTCTCTTGTACTTTCTTCAACATTTTCTTTTCCAGAATTTATTTCTATTTGGGGGTTTACAGAAATAAATAAGATAAGAAAAAATAAGAAAATATTGAATAAGGACGTGTGTTTTTTCGATGACTGAATGAAAAGAATATTTTTTTTTGTTTTTTTTTTTTTTTTTTGCTTGCTTTTTTTTTTTTTTTTTTTTTTTTTTCATTATTATGTTTTTTTTGGTTTTTTTTGGAAGAGTTAATAATCAATGGAGTTGTCGTTTTTTGTATTTGTTTTTTTTGGGTGTGTTTTTTTTTTTTTTTTTTTTTTTTTTTTTTTTCATAGACAACGTCGACTTGAAGTTTCTCAACGGAAAATGTGTATGGTGTTTTTCCACCATTCGAATTGGCCTTGTTTTGTCATGAAAAATAAAATATTTGCTAAGTATAAAAAATGTCAAAAAAGGTGGAACGAGATCTAAAGGAAAATGTTAATGAAAAAAGGAGTGTGTTCCATGGGTTTTATTGCAATAAAAACGGGTTGAAAGAACGGGCGTGAAGTTGTCCCTATCCCCATCTACAACATATACTGAGAAAAAAAATCAATTTTTCAATCTCTTATGGAAATTTGATATACGCCTCGACAATCAATATGATACTTCCCTTAATGGAACTGTGCTGGGAATATGACGATTCTGAGTTATTTAGAGGTAATCTAAACGGGATGGAAAGAGGGTAGAAATGGGGTGGGTAATTTGAAATTTCTCTTTAGAGAGAAACTAACTTTGTACCCTTTTTTTCTTCGAATTTCACATAAAAATACCATGATGGCGTTTCCAGCACGTCTCAGGGGGTGGAAATGTGGTTAATATGTTAATAAAAATTCTTTTCTGTCAACTCGATTCTGTACGACTTTCATTTTCGAATTTTAAAATTACTGGAAAACTCCAACATGGCATTTTTATTAAGCGGTCCACCACAAGGAATGATAGAACTACCATATGGACACTTGCTTCTGAGTCGAACTAGCTGCTTCGTTATAAAAGTCGTTTTATAATGAATCCCTTCACACGGTTATGAATTATAAAACTTGACCCCCTGTAAGTCAGGAATAGACGTGCGATCGAAAATTTCGAGGAACACGTAAATTTTTCACTTCTAGGGAGACTTATTTTTATACAAAAATCATACCCGAAACTTCACCAAAATCATACCCAAGACTCTCACCTCCTTGCGGTCAGCAGCTACCCCCTCTATTTTTTTCATTTGCATGAGGTTTCAAGGGATATATCATTTGGCAGATCTTTTATTCCTTTATTACCTCTGTAAGCCTTTTCGAAAGTGGTTTTTGTGAACTTACATGTTGAATATGTTATTTAAATAAGAACAGAAATTACGCTGTGTTTACTTTTATCAAAAATATCAACATAAAAAATATCAATGGGAACAAAATAAATGAATGCACTCCTCAAAATGACCTTCACTTAATTTCACCTGGTTCCATCTTCAGGGGTCCCCATATAAAGAAATCTAACGGTGTGAGATCAATAAGTGATCTAGCTGACCCCGACATCTTGAATAATCTAAGTAACGTTTTCGTGAGTCGACTGTGTAAGTGTATGGAACTAGAGGAAGGTCATTTTGAGCAATTCATTCGTTGATTTTGTTCCTATTTATATTTTTTTTGGATTTCGTTGATAAAAGTAACCACAGCGCATTTTGGTTTTTCCCATGTTTAACATTCAATTCAATTTCTCGAAAAAGATTTTGGAAAATACTTACGGAGGTACTAGAGGGATAAAAGACCTGCCAGATGATTATATCACTCGACCCCTCATGTAACTGAAAAAAATATAGGGGCTAGCTGCTGACCGCATGGGGGTGAAGTTCTGGGTATGATTTCCATATTAAAATTAGTCCACATAAATTGCCGTGTTCTTCGAAATTTTCAATTACACGTTGGTCGAGTTATCGTTGGAACGCCCTGTATTTTATGAGTACAAAAAAAATCTACTTCATACCTCATAATCGATTGCCCTGAGCGATATAGACCGATATAAAAAACGAATAGGTGAGAGCAGTAGCTGACAAAATGGATCGATCACTGTAAATTTTTATTTCTAGAAATGGTTTGGAGGTTTTTAAAAAATTTTTTTTTGTCTAGTATGTATGTATATGTTGCCAGGGTCCGCTTGTTTTGAATTTAACTACGTTGGAATGTAAACTCCGACTAGCAGAATCATCAGAATAACGTTTTAACTAGGAGGCAATCACAAACGATAATATTCAAATCAAATCAATTCAAAATATACTTTATTGTCTGAAGTAAATACAACTTATAGACAAAGTCTTATAAATCAATCCTAATAATAAAAATAATCTTACAGGGAAAATCTTTTAAAACATGTAAATAAATAAGACAAACATAATATAAATAAAAATGAATATATGAAATATAGATTAAGATGAGCGGAAGGTACATGAGCACAAATCAAAGACATATAAATGCAGCAGCAAGCACAGGAATATTAAGTATATATATATATATATATATATATATATATATATATATATATATATATATATATATATATATATATATATATATATATATATATATATATATGGCTTCTTAAGTATATCATGAGTCAAAAGTATCATCAAAATACTCCTGAACTGTATAATAGGCCCCATCAACGAGTAGCTTTTTGACTGCCTTTCTGAACTTATTGTACGCCACGGTCTCCTTTATTTGGACTGGCAGGTGATTGAAAAGTTTAATGCCATTGAATATAATTGAGTCCCTAACTAAGGAGCTAGTTGGAATAGGCAGCTATTGACATTAGTGAGAGCATCATGAAATTTTTCTGCGTGCAATGCCTACTTGATACACAAAACGTATTGAAATCATTCATTACTTGTTAATTCCTTGAAATTATTTCGAATGATTGTGGATAAAATAGTAGGTAGGTGTATAAAACTCTCGAGAAATAGTTTACCTTGGCTTTCAGCCTCGAGAGGCAATATTTTTCTCAGGCCATCAATAGTAGAGGATCCAAGTAAGGTCGACCTTCAACGATTTGACAACCAGGTGAAAATTATATTTCAACGAATGAAATATGTTTGTGAACGAGTACCAATAGGATTGAATGATAATGGTTCGGACTTCCATTGTCTATATTATTAACTCTATTAAAACCTGTTGCTAAGAACGGAAGAATTAAAATACAAATGAAATAGGTAATCTAATCCAAAAAGGTTGAAATGGATTTTTTTGGTCGAAAGTAAAGTTACCCGAAGACGATTGCGGATACTAGCAATCGAAATGTCATGAGTACGCACAACTTGAAACTTGGTTTCAACATTTAACCATACTGTGTCATTTATTTCTTTATTTGAATTTTTTGACTAATATTTCACATTCGAAATCTCAATTTTCTTGTCACAATATTATTGCATTTATTTCTTAATTTTCATTATTTTCACTAATATTTCTTATTCGATATCTCAATTTTTTTGTCACAAAATTATTTTCTTTGATCAATCATACTTTCAATTTTACTTCTGACCAAAAAATCCATTTCATTCTTTTTGGATGTGATTACAGTCACAATTTACGCGAAAAAAGGAATTGAACTCATGAATTCAAAATTCATCGGAAAAAAAATAATCGAAGCCACAAGCTAGCTTGTGATTTGTTTCTCTAATCAACTCACAAATAATTTTGCTGATTTCGAAACGAAACAACAATTGGTTTCTGGTTTCTTTGTCAGAGTTCAAAATTCTCATCGAAATGTCAAGTTTACTTCGACAAAAAAAAGCTCTCGTGTAATTATAAGTGACAATTATTAATACCTATAATCAAAAAGCAATTTTCGGGCACAGGTATTGGAAAAAATATCTATTCTACATGGTGCAAGAAGTGTGATTTAATTTTCCTTATAAAGCTAGTCAGGGAATCGTGAGAAATTTCAATCTCGATTGCATTGGAAATAGAGTTGTAGCTTCCCAGACAACGGTGTAATTGATATTTTCATAACCTGATAGTTTTTTTTTAAGAAATTTAATAAGATCATCTCCCGAGAGAGATTTTCAATCCCCATCCTCGCATCAGTGATGGATTAGCCTGTGCAAAACAACAATCCGGTCTCGGCCTCGACATAACCGACTACCTAACGCTACTGCATACAACATACTGCCACTGCCGTGAAATTAAAAAGAAATCCCACTCTCAACATATACGCGTCGACCGCGATTTATTGCTCCCAGATGAACGCTACCGTGCAATTACTACAGGAAAATAATAAGAAGAAGAACGAGAAACTGAAAGGTAATTTATTTTTGGCTCGCAGAGGCGTACCATGATCCGTACCTGGCTTGAGAGGATTACAGGTTTGACGTGTTCAAAATTCAAATATGTATCTGTCGAATATTTTTGCCATAAACTCTCAATAGATAGTTATTGAGAGTGGATTTATTTCTTATTTTAATCCAGCCCATCATGAAACGAGACGAGAGGGTCTATCTCGATACAATCGTGTTATAAAATAGTTATTTATGCAAAAAGTGCATAAAGTAGGGTCTTTTTTTCACGCATGAGAAACTTGTGCGCACGAGCAGAAGGTGAGTGCCGCAATATCATAAGTGAAAAAATGACACAATTTTTTCTACGATGGTAATAAATGGAACATACTAAGTACATATTTATAATGTATAAGTTTATCGACGACTATTGTATAATGAACCCATTATACGTATGTTTGCTCGACCTTAATGATACCCATTATTCACTAGTGAATAATGAGTCATTATTCACTGCTAGCAATCACTTCCTTGATGTAGCTATAATATTATATTGGTTTGCTACATACCATCAGTTTTTATAATTTTATCGTGTAAACCAAATATTTTCAATTCAGTTCCTTACCTACATATATAAAAAAAAGCTATCAGCGACTATGAATGTTCGTGTCATATATAGCTTTTGAATCCAAACAAATTTGACTCAAACCTGTCAACAGTATTGTATGGAATATTTGTGAATGGAATAATGATGTTTCTAAAAATATGTATATAACGTAACAAAATTTTCCAACAAAAAAACCTCAGGAATTTTTTTATTAGTCGTGGATAAAGTAAAGTATTTTACTCGCTTGTAAAGACTATTATTCTCTCGGTGATTTAGGAACTTCAACTCGTGAATAATAGCCATTATAAGCTCGTTGAATAATATACTATTCTGCTTTCGCTGAATTCGAAAAATCGTGTTGCGAATTTTTCTACCCCCAAGATGAATATCATTTGCGTGTTTTTATGAAACCAGATTTTGAAATTTCAGTTTCAGTTGAACAATATGTTTCAGTTGAACAATATAGATATTTCGATTTCGTTGATTTCGCGGCATATTTACGTTCATTTCAATAACCTTTATTTTTCAATAGAAACTGAAAATTCAAAATCTAGTGTTATGAATCGACTTTCGTCTTAGGGGTTGACCAATTTCACCAAAAAAATATCGTTTTTCTACCACTAATAAAAGACCACTTTTTTTAAACACAATTTTTTCTACGATGGTAATAAATGGAACATACTACATATTTATAATATATAAGTTTATCGACGACTATTGTATAATGAACCCATTATACGTATGTTTGCTCGACCTTGATAATACCCATTATTCACTAGTGAATAATGGGTAATTGTTCACTGCTGTCAAATACTTCTTTGATTTAGCTATAATATCGAATTGTTTTGCTACAAACAATCGGTTTTGAAAATTCATCGTATTTACCACCGAATATTTTCAATTCAGCTCTTTACCTACATATAAAAAAAAGGAAGGCAAGTAGCATCTACTCTGAGCTCTCAACGACTATGAAAGTGCTTGTCATATCGATATTGCTTTCGAATCCAAACAAATTGGTCAACAGTAATGTTGGAAATATTCGTTAGAATAAAATAAAAGTGTTTCTGAAAGTATGTATGTAATGTAACAAAAGTTTACAACAAAGAACTCCAACATTTTTTTTTGTTAGTACCTAGATAAAGTATAGTATTCTACCCGCGTATAATGGCTGTTATTCTCTCGGTGATATAGGCTCGAGCATAATAAACATCAATATACGCTCGTTAAATAATATACTATCAATTAATTGTTTAACTAATATATAATTACAAAATTGTAACGGTTGTAACTTCAAACGATTAATAAATGTTTCACTGCATTACAACTATGTTAAAATTATAATTATTTGGATTATTTATATTAAGCTTTCATTTAGTTGGAGTTTTTGAGTTTCGTAACAGTAGCTATCGAATATGATTGATGAATAAATTATCGTCAATGTTGTTTCCGTCGAGAATTCTGGAGGCACAGATGAGTTTCGCTTTGACAGAACTGTCTAAAAAACCCTCTGTAACCGTGGACGACAACTTCTAACCACCGTGTTTTTTTACTGTAATGACCTTCATAGGTCACTTCACAAATTGAAATTGCCTTTTGAGGGCGTGAAGAAATGACACGTGTGGCACTTTTTTCACTCATATTATACTTTTTTTAACGTGTTTAAAAAAAGTGGTTCTTTATTCGTTGTAGAAAAACGATATTTTTTGGTGAAATTGGTCAACCCCTAAGACGAGAGTCGATCCATAACACTAGATTTTGAATTTTCAGTTTCTATTGAAAAATAGAGGTTATTGAAATGAACGTAAATATGCCGCGAAATCAACGAAATCGAAATATCTATATTGTTCAACTGAAACTGAAATTTCAAAATCTGGTTTCATAAAAACACACAAATGATTTTCATCTTGGGGGTTGAATGTGGATTTTACCAAAAAATATACCAGTAGTTACTTGATTAGAAAAATTCGCAACACGATTTTTCGAATTCAGCGAGAGCAGAATAGTATATTATTCAACGAGCTTATAATTATGGCTATTACTCACGAGTTCACAACTTCCTAAATCACCGAAAGAATAATAGTCTTTATAAGCGAGTAGAATACTTTACTTAATCCACGACTGATAAAAAAATTTCTGAGGTTTTTTTGTTGGAAAATTTTGTTACATTATATATATATTTTTAGAAACATCATTATTCCATTCACAAATATTCCAAACAATATTGTTGACAGGTTTGAGTCAAATTCGTTTGGATTCAAAAGCTAAATATGACACGAACATTCATAGTCGCTGATAGCCCAGAGTAGACGTTCTTTGCCTTTTTTTATATATACGTAGGTAAGGAACTGAATTGAAAATATTTGGTTTACTAGATAAAATTTTAAAAACCGATTGTATGTAGCAAACCAATATAATATTATAGCTACATCAAGGAAGTAATTGCTAGCAGTGAATAATGACTCATTATTCACTAGTGAATAATGAGTATCATTAAGGTAGAGCAAACAGACGTATAATGGGAACTTATACAATGGTCGTGGATAAATATCTTTAATTATTCAATTGAAATGTGAATTTTGAATTCTGGTAATAGACAGACTTTCAGTTGACTTTCCATCTTAGTTAAGAACTTGAGTTTTGGAAAAAATATCTCTAGTTCCTACACTTTGTTTATGCGAGTTAGCTAGGCCCGGGTTATACCCTCTTAACGCCTATGGTAGTAGAGGATCCCAAGTAAGTTCGACCTCCACCAATTTGATAACAAGGTGAAAATTATATTTCAGCAAATGAAATATGTTTGTGAACGGGTATCAATGGGGTTGCCGTGAAAAAAGTGTTCATGGCAATGATTATTTGAAATTATAAAAAATGTTTTTTTTTCACATTTGACTATGCTGATTGCATACAATTAATTATGCAACCAGCAACGCTTATCTGTTATATTTACTTGCTCCAATTCTGTCAACTTCAACACCTTGCTATCGTTATCAATGAACAGATTTTCATAAGCAACCTTATACTACCCTACTAGCCATAAAATAACCTAGATTCTGATACATATTCATAGTGGTAAGCAGATGAGCGTAAGTACTCAAATATCAACCCACCTGTTTGTACGCGGCTACCAGGTAATAGGGAACAGAAAAAAGTAAGCTACCAATCAACGGCATATTATAGCGAAAGTTGCGTCAATTTGATTAGACTGAGTTGTTGGCAACCAAGACAGTCAAATTTGAAAAAATAATCATCTCTTATTATTTCAATTTTTCGTAGCCATGAACATTTCACAGCAACCCTGTTGGTTCACATTCACAAACATATTTTATTTGTTAAAATATTATTTCATTTGGGATCTTAGACTATGAGTGAATGATGTATGAAATACACGGGAACACCTATAGAAATAATAATTTTCATAACCGATAGTAAAGGTACCTTCGTAATGATATCCCCAAGCACAATAATACATTAACGTTGTTCAACCATGATGTTTACGACGAAAAACAAAAACGAAAAGATCAGTTCAATAAATATTGTGGCGCACCACACCCCCTGTCTCGCTGTAATTATATAAATCTCCACTGAAAAAGGAATGAGATGGAGAGTGAAATCGAAATGCAGGACCGGTCCTGTCAAATTTGGTTTCTCGTTGACATTTCAGTCCTGAAACTAGTTGGGATTTTGGGAGATTTTAATGACCACAAATCGGTATGGATTCAATGGCATAAGAATCAATGTTTTTATCATTTCTTGATGATTACTTCTACAGAGTTCTACAGATGAAGTTGATAAAAAAAATTGAGAGCAGCAATTTTTTTTCGAATCATGATAAGGAACACCATATTGAATGGTTGAAGAATGAACCAATATTTGTGCGTACACATATTAAACGAAATATATCGAGATTCAGAAACTTATTTTTCTGGAAAAAAAAGAAGTTTTCTCTCCATGAAAATAATCATGTTTTTATACAGGGTGGTCCAAACCCTGACGTAAAAAATAAAAATTAGGTTCTTTGCATCAAGGGGTATCCAAATCTACCCATTTATGTTTATATGTTAGTCTGATATGACTCCGATGATGAAACAATGATTGAGTCCCTTTCTACTACAATATGTCCATTGGGTTCTTTCCCGGAGCTCGAGTAGGCCCTGAGTTCCTTCCACCACACTTTCCATTTAAGGTGAATTGTTTCACAAAACAATTCAAAATTTGGCCATAATCAGGTAATCCATATCACGTGACAAAACATGGCGGTTGTTGACAAACAATTGATGGTTAATATTAAAATTCCGACCATTTTCGGAGTTTCAGTGAGGTTGAAGAGTAATATTTGAATGAAGAGTGATTATCGAAAAATATCATCGTTTAAGAGTAGAGAAGTTCGAGGACGGTATGCTCGAAAATAAATCTTAATCTTTTGTTTACATTTGATCATTGTTTGTTACAGACATAGAATTAAGTTGAGATCAATTAATAGTGTAGATCCTGAGGCATTAAATCTTTCTCAGCATGAATTTTATAATTGATAACGTCGTTTTTGGTTCTGAGTCCCAGCTCTCAGTCCCAAGAGCAAATGAAGACAAAAAAGTTTGGAGTTTCATAAAGTTTTTGAATTTGTCGAAGTTCTTTGAAAACCCAAACTGCCAATGAATTGAAAGTTGCAGGTCTTATGCCTTTTGATAATGTTGGCTCATGGAACCCTACATTGCATAATATTGAGCATACTGGGCAGTCGGGCAATGATTATAAGGCCGTCCTTCAATGTGATGTGATAGAATTATCATATAGTTTACCTGAAGCAACAAGAAAAAAATTGTCTTGCGTATTTCAAAAAAATGTATGGAGATTGTCCTATATACTTCAATAGGTGAAATGAAGGTTGAATGATGTCAATTGATAATAGAACGCGAGATAACTTCTAAAAACTTCACCTTAAATAACCTTTCTCAACTCATTTGGATAGAAGTTACATTTGTGTGATTAACTGATTTTTTTTGTACATGTTATGTTACGTTACCAGATTTATGAAGTGCGCCTACTCTCGAAGAGATTTCTTTGGTTAAAATTGTTCGAAATCAAGAATGCGAGAGATCGAAAATTCGGCCTTACGATTTTACAGGTATAAGTCAACGCTCCAGGGTTTTTATACATCTTGTACCGCGATTTTCAATCGTTGATGAATTCCTAGGTATTTCGAAATCGGTATTTTCAAAATGATAGTGGTTGGAACTTCCATTGTCTATATTATTAACTCTGTTGAAACATGTTGCTAAGAATGAAAGGATAAAAATACAAATCAAATAAGGTAATCAAATCCGAACAAACGGTTGAAATGGATTTTTTTTGTCAAAAATAAAATTGAAGGTCTCATTCATCGAAAAAAATGATGTTCTGAAAAAAATTGAGATATCGAATATGAAATAGCCTAGTCAGAAACATTTAAGTAAAGATATATATGAAATAATATTCTGACAAGAAATTAGGATATCGAATGGGGAATATTAGTCAAAAAAAATCAAATGAAGATGAGATTTTGTGAAAATAAAGATTTGATGGCATTTTTTTCTACATTTTCTTATATCTTTATATTTCACTTATAACTCCAAAAGGGTCTATTTTCTGAAAAAATATTGAAGAATAAAAAGTGTTAATTTTTGTACAACTCTCAGAGATTAAATGGTAATGGTTTGTCTATATTATTAACTTTATTAAAACCCGACAAAATGGTTAAGGCTTCAGTCATCACCCGAAGACGATTGCGGATACCAGCAATCGAAACGTCGTGACTACATTCAACTTGAAACTTGGTTTCAACATTTATTCATAATATTTCATTTATTTCTTCATTTACATTTCTTGACTAGTATTTCACATTCGATATATAAATTTTCTAGTCACAATATTATTTCATTTTTTTCTTTATTTAATATTTTTCACCGATTTGTACTTTTATCCTTTCGTTCTTAGCAACAGGTTTCAATAGAGTTATAATAAAGACAGTGGAAGTCCGAACCATTACCAGTCAGCAGGAAACATTTTCAACCACGGTATTTTCCAGTTCAAAAATGGCGAAGCCGCCCCTGCCCCGCAATAAAGACAAGATAACAATCACGTATCGGATTCGAGGTTGGTTCTCCTCGACGGGCGAGTAGCCCGGTAGCTACTCTAATTTTCAGGTAGCGTTCGAATAAATCAAATCGACTTTTGAATTCCGGTCGCTGCTGACAAGGTAGGTCGCGAAAAAAAAAACGGAGCTCGTCCGAGAAAAACGAATTAAAATTCCACCGGCTTGGTCTACGTAGCGTGTTAGATAAATGGAGTCGGAGATCGTGATGATGATAACGTTATGCAATGATTTCTTTCATTTTCAATTAAATTCCCGATTCCGTTCGATTCAACCCTGCGTCATCCACGTCAGAAATTTGTAACCGAAAACATAGCTGGGGTTATACAATAATCCATTTTAAATTTCTGCTTGATTCATTTTTTTTTTATTTTTTTACTTTATTTCTAATGAACTATGAGGTGACCGTATTAGTGGATAAACGAATAGTTTTATTCCAATCGATTATTTTCACATATATTGATATTATATTTTCATTTATGTTTTCATTAATAAAAAAAGACGACGATCTGGAAGTATTTTTGCCAACAAAAAACATCAAATCACCGAAACAACATGAATAATTTGATGTTTCAATTGAGTAGTCTTTACGATAATAATAAGAATAATAATATTTTTATTTTCCATTTGACTATTGGAAATTGTATTGGATTCGTCAATACAGGTGAGTAAAACAGAATAAAATCAAACACACAAATAACTTAAGACTAAACAGTTACATCTAAAAACAAAGAAAGTATTTGTCAGATAACAAGTTAAGTTTGCAAATATTCCTCAATAGAATGAAAACATTTTGCCACTAGAAAGTCCTTCAATTATTTTTTTACAATAGTGTTTCACAGTTTTTTATTTCGTCGGGTAATGAGTTGTAAATCCGGGGATTTCCGACGAGCGTCCCCAGTGTTTTTCAATGAAGTTGCAATGGATCAATAATTATGATTAGGTGTATGATGCTACCTTGGCTGTCCCAAGTTTAAGAGGAATAAGTCCTGGGTTATTTTGTAAGTTTTGTTTAGAAATTTCTTCCTGGATTCCGAGAGTTCCAGATAATCTGAAAAAATGATTATTTGTTTTATTTCTCAACAGGGAATGTTTCAAATAGATTCTTTCTTCGTTTTTGGAAATGACTATGATTTTTCCTCATCCCGGAAAAAATCCTCAAGACAATTTATTATCATTGATCCTAATGAATGATTTTCGTCTGTCCTGAAAACAGAAAGTTGATCGGTTTTTTGAATATTTGTTTTGTTGATCCTAATGAATTTTTTTTTTCTCTCCTGAAAACAGAAAGTCGATCGGTTTTTTGAATATTTGTTTTGTTGGAACAAAATCGATCACTTCACTTGTCCCGAAACTTTTATCACTATCACAGTGACGTTTCGAGCCATAATCCGCGATCAGTCTCGTCTCCTCATCTCGAATAAAGGAGTGTAGAGCATCATTAAAGTGCTTTATCGGTCGTAAAGGAATATTATTTATGAATACTAAAGCGCAATCTATCACATTTGCCTTTCAAATGGCGGTAATGATACGATGGCACAGCCCCGTTGTAAAATTATACGTTTCAGATTAAGTATTCAGATATAATTTATTGGGATGTTGACTCCGTCAAGTGTGATCAGTCTGGTCCATTCTGTCTCTCGGCGAGAGAGAGAGAGAGAAAAATGAATCGTTTGCTGTCCGAGAAAACAAAGCACGGCAATGAAATGTATGAAAATAAGATGAATCACAATACAATTATCATAACTCAATATCACAACAATGTTTCAGTCTGGGATTCCTAAATAATATAGTGGTGAATGGGTTTTTTAGCATTTAGGGGTCTGTCAACGAACGGATTGAATTTGAAGATTATTCATGTCAATATTGTAGTTTGGTTGGTTTAATAGTAGGGGGTTTGATGGATCGGAATGCTATATTGACAGAAATACGTTTTATATTATCCATTTACTGTTTTAGAATACAGTTTTCACAGTACTTTTCTGAGATGTTTCTAAACCTACTTGTCTCGAAGTTTGAATTCAAACCTGAGCCAACTAAAAAAATTATAAACATGTTTCCTGTAAGAATTTCATCTCATAAAAGAAATTCAAAATTCAATAGGAATGTCCCAATGCATTTATATCTGTAAACTGGTGCCACTGCATTTCATAGAGGCATTTTCTGTAGTAAAACATTTAATATTTTATCTACACCCGTACTCTAATAATTCACTAATATGCCCACAACCCGTTTTATAATGAAATCCATTACGATACAGATTTTCATTACGATACAGATTTTCGACCAATAGAAACCCATTATTTTTCAATCAAGCATGATGTGCAAGCTTTGCATTTTGACGTTTGTCAAGTCAAAATCAGCAAGTATTTAATTTTTGAAGAATTTAGTCAGTTTTCGATAATCGAATGAAAATGTCTTATAGCAGTGATATAGAAGAATTACCAGCGACTCCTCCACAGATGTCTTAGACAAGAAAAAATAAAATCGGAAAAATTATATTTTTCATTTGACAAATGCAACAAATGTGTTTTATTTTCGACCAAATAAAATGAGCACTCATGGCCTAGTGGTCAATGGCGAGGGCTGCGATCAGGAACGCCCGGGTTCAAATCCTGACCTCGGCAGAGATTTACTTTCATTTTTTTGGTTATACCATGGTGTTCAATATAAATACCTAATAATATAATATTTTTTTGTTCTTCATCATTTATTGGGTGTAGATAAAATAGCGTATGCGACTCTCATGTAATGGTTATTAGTACACTGGCATAAACCATACGAAACTCACCTTCGGCTCGTTTCGTATCCCGGTTTATGCTCATGTATTAATAACCATCATTACACGATCGTTGCATAATATACTATTTTGCAAACCGATCCAAAACATTTTTGACAAGATTCCTGAAGGAGAAACTTTTCATTTCCATAGCATTCGGTAGCTGTTAGGTAATGGCTTATTCAGAATACACGTGTATTCTAAATTAATGGCGACCGCTTCAGGAATTGTCATTTTAAACAGATGGAATATGTAACATTTGACTTGATAAATTTGATCTCATGACTACATGCAATAGCCCAAAAATCGAATTCAGCCAATTTGTGTTTCAAATTCTTTATGAAATTGAATTAAAAATTATATTTTTGGGAAATTTATTGTTTAACATTTTGTGGATTGGTGCTGTATCTAGTGATATCTATGAATAAACGTTGAGATTGGAACCTTTGGTGTGAAAGTTGAAACTTTTCTTGGAGATCAATTACCCTAGCACCAAACTGATTCGCTAACAAGGTTAGCATCTTCAGGATACTCAGTATCAATTTTCTTTCCCTGAAGATTCTTACCTTGTTAGCGAAACGCGCATCGAATGCAAAAAATATCAGTTTGGTGTAAGGGTAATTGATCTCTAAGAAAAGTTTAGGTATCCATGAAGCAAGCAATTATTTCACCTAACCAAGTTTCACAAACATATCAGATCAATACTGGTTCAATATTACGGGAATATCAACCTTATATTGTGAATATCATATTGGCCATGAAAAAAATGAGAACATTCGGTGATATTGGTTCAATATTCGAAAACAATGTCAATATCGTTTTGACTATATTGGTACAATATTGATACATCGACAAACAAGATATAATCGATTGATGTCACTTGATAATTTTCAGTTTTTATATTCAGAATTTGTTTTTACCAAATAATCAACCTGAGAAATCCACTCAATCACGTGTACCAACCGAATTCTAATCTGAAAAAAACTCTGGCTGCTGCGGGGCTTGAACTCAAGACCTTCATTATGATCATTGTCGACAAATATAGACTTTAGACACGGAGAGACTTGTTTTGAGAAGTTGGGTGGTATATATGTGGTGACTTCAAGTTATGTTCAAGACAACATCAGTATGTTAGAAAGATCAGTTATACGGAAAATATATTTGAAAAACACTGAAAGATCACTGTCTTATGTCATGGCGGTTTGGAACGTGAAACTTGCTTTGCAAAAAGTTCTGGACTTGATTTTCTGGTAGGTATTGAAAATCACCACATATCGATATTTTTTCAGGAATGATTTATCATAAATATTGTATTACCAATATTGATATCTGCTTGAATACACTGAGTGATCACTCTCATAATCTCAATACACCTCTCAGATAGTGATTCGAAAATGACGTATATCCATTTTACTGTAAAAACAATATTCAAGCAGTTCAGAATTCGCATATCTATTTGCAGTAATATGCCAATATGCCACCTAAGTTTATGATCCAACATTGTAATCTACGCTCCCAAACAATGTCAAATATATCATAGGGTTCCAATGTTGAAAATTGGGTACATACAGAATGTGATGTGCTACTTGGGTACTTGCTCTTATTCAGTGTCTCGTTATCATTGAAAATGTCGGATAACGAAGATATTTTTGCTACACCAGCAAAATGCTCATACACATGGTGAGAGTATAAAAGTACAGTACACAATTTTCACTTATGCGTAATAGGCTACTTAACCTCCTCGTTACGTAATTCACTTCTCCTCACAGTTGATTTGAACAGTCACTTCCTTCCTTGAAAGCAATGACTTATGTGTTGGTAAATAATAAATTTTTAACCTATCAAAATCAAGAAGAATTAATATTGGGATTCATACGAGTGTCAATTCCTCAAAACTTTCCTCTTTCCACAAAAAATCCTGAATAGTCTGAAGTATTTCTCCTATCAATCGAAGGATCTTACTCTGGACCTTTTTTTCGTGAGTCGAGCGTTACGCACTGCGCCAATTCCGTGTCCACTAGGCTGTATATTATTCAAATGAATGAGAATATGCTGAATAACTGTGATCAATAGTATGGCTGAAATTGATGATATTTGGATATTCTTCGGATATATTCGATAAGGCTGATGAGTTGTAGCTGCCTGCGTGTCACAATCCGGTTTGGATAACCTTGAGAAGATAACATTGAAAAACATATATAAGGAGTGTTACGAAAAGCCTTGGTACTCGTTTCAAAGATCATCATTTCGATATGGGCAATCTTAAAAATCCAGCGCTGCACATTATGCTTCGAGAGACAAGATTAATGAAAAAAAATTTTGAACAGATACAAAAAAGGGAAAAATAAGTTAATCCAAAACAAATACTCTCCTGACCATACATCCCGACGGGTATTGAATTGCCTTTTTGATAAGGTTGATGAGTTGTAGCTGCCTGCAAGTCACAATCCGGTTTGGATAATTTCGAGAGGATAAAATGGAGAAATATACTCAAAGAGTGTTACGAAAAGCCTTGGTACTCGTTTCAAAGATCATCATTTCGATATGGGCAATCTCAAAAGTCTAGCACTGCACATTATGCTTCGAGAGACAAGATTAATGAAATACATTTTCGAACAGATACAAAAAATAGGGGAAATTAGTTAATCCAAAACAACTACTTTCCTGAACATACATCCCGACGGGTATTGAATTGCTTTTTCTAACAGAATTTGTACACCAAACACGCGACCAATGATCTAACACAGAGGAAGGTCGGAGCTCGATTTTTTTTTCGGTAGCGTTTATCGCGCTAAACGCGGCTCTTTTCCGGTTGACGAACCTCGGCGTATTCCACCGCCGCGCCGTCTTTAACAGTTACGACACCCAAGTATGCCGTAATGGATGAAATAATGGCGTAAAACGTAAACGGTTGCCGGACCTAGGACAACTCCATTAAGTTTTGCGATAGTTATTGACTGCCGGCGCCTGTCGGGCTTGTTTCGAATGCTATTTCTGAGGCCGCGTGCTCACCAGATCGGCCCGATTATTATCGTCCCGATTTTGATCATGCGTCCATCGGTATACAGGTGTTATTTAAGTACTCAATGGAGCGATTCTTTGAAATTTTCCAAAACGAAACTTGATATAAACATGGGTCCGGTAATGCTTTGTTTTCAAGCTACAGGGTGTCGAAATTACAAAAAAAAACTGAATATCTCAATATAGACCAAGAGCTCGGGACCGCCAGACCTTCTTTATTTTATAAAAGCTGAAGGTTTCTCTGTGCTTGTCCTCAACTTAGGTAAGAACAATCAGCGACTATGGATTTTGGATCTTTGTTACTTGGCAGGAGACAAGCAGCAAAGATTCTTTTCCAAGTCATGTCTTTTCTTATATATTTGTCACGGATATCGTAGCTTCAAGCGCACATTTTCTTGATTACTTATACATAATGCCAAAATATGGCAATCAACTCAGCAAAGGACTTGGAATATTTCATCAATATCGTAAATCATTCATATTTTTATGAGTTTTTTCAGGCGTAAAATTATATTTTCCTTATAAAGTTCTATTGTCAACACTGCTTCGAAGCTTCATTAGCTTTCTGAATATCTCAATATAGACTACGGGCTCGGGACCACCAGACCTTCTTTATTTTATAAAAGCTGAAGGTTTCTTTGCGCTTGTCCTCAACTTAGGTAAGAACAATCAGCGACTATGGATTTTGGATCTTGGTTACTTAGGCAGGAAACAAGCAGTAATGTTTCCTTTTCAAGTCATGTGTTTTCTTATATATATCTTACGGATGTCGTAGCTTCGAGCGCACATTTTCTTGATTCCTTATAAATAATGCCAAAATATGTCGATGAATTCAGTAAAGGACTTGGAATATTTCATCAATATCATGAATCATTCATATTTTTATAAGTTTTTTCAGGCCTAAACTATTATTTTCCTTAAATACTTCTATTGTCAACACAGCTTCGAAGCTTCATCAGTTTTTTGAATATCTCAATATAAACAAGAGCCCTGGACCGCCAGACCTTCTTTATTTTATAAAAGCTGAAAGTTTTTCTGCGCTTGTCCCCAACATAGGTAAGAACAATCAGCGACTATGGATTCTGGATCTTGGTTACTTGAGCAGAAAACAAGCAGCAAAGATTCTTTTCCAAGTCATGTGTTTTCTTATATCTATTTCTTATGGATGTCGTAGCTTCGAGCGCGCATTTTCTTGAATACTTATACAAAATGCCAAAATATGGCAAACAATTCAGAAAAAGACGTGGAATATTTCATCAATATCATGAATCATTCATATTTTTATGAGTTTTTTCAGGTTCAAACTATTCTCTTCCTTATAAACTTCTATTGTCAACACTGCTTTCAAGCTGAATGCTAATGGTTCGCACTTCCATTGTCTATATTTTAAACTCTATCGAAACTTGTTGCTAAGAACGGAAGGATTAAAATACAAATCAAGTGAGAAAATCAAATCAAAATCAAATCTTTGGTCAATAATTATAATATTTCATTTATTTTGTTATTTACTTTTTTTATTCATATTCCATATTCGATATCTCGATTTTTGTAACAACAGTATTTTCTTTGATCAATCAATCCCTAATTTCATTATTGACCAAAAATTTGATTTTGATTTGATTTTCTCACTTGACTTGTATTTTAATCCTTCCGTTCTTAGCAACAGGTTTCAATAGAGTTAAAAATATAGACAATGGAAGTCCGTACCATTACCATTCAGCAAGGAACATTGTCAACCACATTAAAGCAAATTGCTTCGAAGCTTCATCAGCTTTTTAAATATCTCAATATAGCCCGGGACCGCCAGACCTTCTTCATTTTATTAAAGCTGAAAGTTTCTCTGCGCGCTTGTCCCCAACATAGGTAAGAACAATCAGAGGCTATGGATTTTGGATCTTGGTTACTTAGGCAGGAAACAAGCAGCAAAGATTCTTTTGCGAGTCATGCGTTTTCTTATATATTTCTCACAGATATCATAGCTTCTAGCGCACATTTTCTTGATTACTTAGGGTGCGTTGCGTTCTACCCACATTTCGTTCTGCCCATAGTCTCCGAATATACCCGAATGATGCCTTACGTAAAATTCACTGAATATTCTGCTATTTTTTATTAACCCAATCTAACCAAACCTAACTAACCTGACCCAGCCTAACACATTCATTGGGGGCCTATCGACAAAAAGGATGAATTTTGCAAAAGTTGAATCATTCGGGTATGATCGGAGACTGTGGGCAGAACGAAATGTGGGTAGAACGAAATGCTCCCGTTACTTATAAATAATGCCAAAATATGGCAATCAATTCAGAAAAGGACATGGAATATTTAATCAATATTTTAAAGAGTTTTTTCAGGCTTGAACTGTTATTTTCCTTATGAACTTCTATTGTCAAAACTGCTTCGACTTTACTTTCCAGAGAAGATAGCTTTGTCAAGTAAACGGAAATATCGATATTATAGAGTAGATGGCGTCACAGAATCGCTTAAAATACTCTCAAACGTAAGCAAAATTATAATTTAATAAAGTTTAGGGGGGTCTGGCAGGGGATTGAAACCGTAGTGAGTGTTTGGCCATGGATGATGTGATTTCTCATATCATTCTGAAAAAAATATGAAAAAACTGAGCTTTATACTTTGACGAAAGTGAGGTACTACTTTATACACCTTTGCTACCTGGTGTCTGACCGAGTAACCATCATCCAAACTTCATATAGACCGGGGCGGCAGAGACAGATTTTTTGGACCAATTTTATACAGACTGCCTTTGGAAAGGGAGGCAATTGAAGATGAAACGAATCATAATCCGCAAAAAAATTCAGGCCCTGCATGGTTTTTCAAGTGAAACCCATAATTTGCGTTCATTAAGTTCAACAAGAATTTGAATGGAAGCTTCTTTACAGACTGGTTTACATTCGTTACACATGAAAACATCGATCAAAGTATAAAAATCATCAAGATTACTGTTTTAAATAATACAGGGTGATTTACAAATTGCCCGAATGTATTGCGAAAAAATTTGATAAAAACCAACTTTTTACAGTAAGCCTTTCACAACTGAAACCAGTCTCATCCTAAGAATAACGAAAATTTATGAAACATACTCTCTGAAAGAATACAATGTGTTCCATGAAGAACAAATTCTGGGTGTGCCATGAAATACCACACGGCGCGTAATTTTTTTTTGCAGATTATGATTCGATTTTTTTAAATTTTATTTAGCTTTGAGATACTGAAAATACTTTTTCACTTCTAACTTATTTCTTGTATCTTGCTCTGGTTTTGTAAAAAAAATTAAAATCACTTCATTGCATGTCCTTGCCGCAACAAAATAAAACGAGCAAACCATCAACAACCAGGGAGTACTTTGATGGACATGCAATATCGATTTTTTTTAATGGAACACATAAAATAACACGAAAGTCATGTTTTTTTTTCATTTCCGGCGTTACCGCTGTGCATGTCGCTGGCAAAATGAGACAATTTTTTTATCTAAAATCTAAAGAGATTCATATGTGTTCATACAAAACTGTCACTAGGTTCCAACGTCACATTATTTTTCATCTTCTTGATCTTTAGGATTTTTCACATCAATATCCTGTGAAAAACAATTTCAATTTTGTTGTTCCAAGAACATGCAATAAACTGATTCTTATTTTTCTCTCAAAAACAGAGGAAGATACTAGAAAAATTATAGAGGCGAAATAGTTGTATTCTTGGTAGCTCAGTTCGAAAAAAAAAATTGAAAAAATTAGTGGAGCAAATTTTTATTGGTGAGAAATATTGGTTGAGGTAGCTTCCGGGAAACCACTGGACATAATGATTTCATTCTAGTTATTGGTCAAATCAGTCCCACAATACCTTGAATACCCTTTCCAAATCTTGAAAAAAATTGGTTATTGAGATATTCAGTAAAAAACTTTTTTTTTTAATTTTGACGCCCTGTATCTTGAAAACGAAGCATTACGGGACCTATGTTCATAGGAACTTTTTGTCTTAGAATCACCCAAAGAATCATCTCTATTACCCAGAGAATTACCCCTTTGCGTTCGGCCACTTTCTTAAATAACACCCTGTATGTTCACTTAAAACGATTTTGGTCGTTACCGATTACAGTCTGGCAACATAGTCGTGCAAGACTGCTGCGTGCACGATCTACATCGGCAGTTGGCCACGACTACCTACGTGCAAGGTTACAACGTTTTGAGGTTATTTATGCAATGGAAGAGCATCAGTTGAATATTAACTTGTGCCTGGAGGTAGAAAAACACCCTTGTCTATATGACATTACCCTAGCTGACCACTCCAAAAGGTCTGTAGTGAAAAAATCGTGGGCAGAAGTAGGAAATGCATTGGGATTAACAGGTAAAACAAGTTTATTATGTTATTTATGCGTTTTGCGCTCGAAATTTGAAATAACAATGTCTGGTAAGTCGACGTATTCCTTTTGGATACATTGAGATGTTAATAGAGTTAATTTCTAAGCGATTTGACCACACATAGTTTCTGGTAAATTTCACTTTTTGTTTTTTGGGAGAACAGTCCAACAGCACTTATGTCTAAAACTGGAGGAAACCAAAGGATTATTTTGTATATTTCACTTTCATTCATTATGTAGTTCAATAATATGTAATAAAAAAAAACTCGGATGTATTTTCTTCAAAGAATTGTGCCTGTTTCACTCAAGAAATAGTACACAAGGTAATCGTGATACGCTGCAGGTAGTTGATTGCCAATTGGATTTTTTTTCCATGTATGCAGGTCTTGTATTTCTCTCTTGTTCTCGATTTTCCTCTACATCATATTCACGACCTTCACGTTTTCCTACAAAATCATGTAGCATACAACATGCTTCAGCAATGTTTCCAATATTC
Organism: Zygogramma bicolorata; assembly: GCA_032362365.1. Classification (NCBI taxonomy): domain Eukaryota; kingdom Metazoa; phylum Arthropoda; class Insecta; order Coleoptera; family Chrysomelidae; genus Zygogramma; species Zygogramma bicolorata. The sequence goes on from JAVJAQ010001977.1 coordinate 114,091, forward strand.
CTTCTATTAGGAGGCACAATGCAAGACTTCAAAATTTGGGATTTCTGGCTCATATTTCAAAAGCACACTCCATGACGCTACAAACACGAATCAGTCGATAATTAAATATACGTCGTATGTTAGTCAGTTTCATTTGTTTATATGGTTTGCAGATTTCGATGGAAATGTCTCGTCGCCAACGGAATAAAACGAAAACTATGTTTTTGTTATCACCGAGCAAAGCCCTTTCAGGCGAGATCTGCAAAGCATTTCTGTCATTCTGCCATTGACCAAGCCGTCACTTATTTTTCCATAAAAGCATGTTTCAAATGGAATGAAGTTTCCATCCGCATCTGCACATACGAGTAAAATAATGGAATGGTAATGCTTTTGATTGAAATCTATAGATTCACTATGAGGAATATTTTGGATTCGTACATGCTCACCATCCTAAACTGCCAATACAGTGAGGGTAGTTAGGGAGATCCCCGTTCGTGAAAGATTCCTGCAATGATCTTAAACGTCTTTTCATCAGGTTGTGGCATATAGGTGACCTGCATGTAAGCCATACGGCAATCGCAGTTTGATGAAACAAAGAGAGTGACTGATTGGGTTGGATTAGACACAAGCTGTAGATGTATCGTGACTTGCAAGTTTTCATTTTTAGGTGAAGCCAGCAGAAAAAGGTGGGCAAATTTAAGAACCGTATATGTTCGGAAAAGATCTAATTCAAAAAGTGGATCAGCAGGCCAGAAAGATTACTATTTGAACAAGTATATGCAGTTCCTCATACCACACGTCAAGGTGCCGATGAAATCTACTGGTACTAACTTCTCAACTTCTTTTCCCGAACCAACTGACGACGAGTTAGCTAAAAGCGGTCAACAATATGATTCAGAGGATGATATTCTAACGAGAAACAGTGAAGAGACTGATGCGATTACCATTCATATGCAAGATGGAAATGATATGGAGGATATTTTGAACAGTACGGAAGAGACTGGTGCGCCCCAGATCTTCTCAAATCATCATCACTATTCCAAATCCAAAGAAAATAATGAAAAGTGTGTTGAGGCTACGTCTGATGTTAATCAAGCTTTTCTGGAATATTTTCGAAGCAAGAAGCAAAAAATAAGTAATGAATCTATGTATCCGCGAAAATATTTTCTATTGAGTTTGTTACCAGAAGTGGAAGATTTACCGGAATGTCAATTCAGAGTGTTCAAAAGACGAGTTCTTGGTCTTTTGGATGACCTACAGGTCGCACGTCCATCCACAGCATCAAATATTGCGTCGCCATATGAAAGATCGGATATCTGAATCATACTCTCTTGTAGCAATGTTTTTTTTCGTATGCTTGATAGAATAAAAATTCACATACTTGAATTTTATGAGAAGTCTATCTTCCACTGACACGCGGTTCCTGTAGATAGTATTATTTTTGGAAATAAGTGGACGCTAGAGATTTACCAATGAGTTAAAGCTGTCTTTAGACAACGGTGCATAGATTTTAACTGATTTATGTCGTTTGCAAATTCACAAACCCAAATAAAAGCACCTCTTTGTGTTATTGACCATGTATGGATGCATCAAAAAATGGCGACGAAGTCTTCTTCTATAAAACGCAAGAATTACAACTTCTCTCGCGCTGGACGATATGTTGAACGAGACTGAACGGATTATAATTATAATAATCGGCCCGATCTGGTGAGCACCCGGCCTAATGGATTCAATTGGCGCTGCATATGCGAAATAGTATGTTGCGTTCCATATACAGCATGAACGCATAAAATATTTCTCTTTCAAATTTCGAATGGCATGAGTCAGCATTCAATTGTTTTATCTTCACCACCATCTTCAGATGGTACCGGGTATATTTAAAGAGCTCTCGATCCCGTCATATCGGGTAAAAATGCTCCCTCGCAGTTCTGTCCTTCAATATATTATTTTCTCACTCTGATGCTTTTTTCAGACGGTACCGAAAATAATCCCGTATTCTTTCACTTCAATAGTACCCTACAAAAATGCATCTCACACTCCGGTACCGTTGTTGGATGGTACCACGAATATTCACGAAGGTTTTTATACCTTCACACCATTTGAACAATACACTTAGTGCTACTTTACAACAAATCCATTTCTCAGTTCGTAACTATTTTCAGGTGGTACCAAGCTTATTCCAGAGCATTTGTTATCGTCACCTCAAAAAAAGTGCCCTCCGAACCAACCAAGTGCCATCTCACTTCAAATCCATTCCTAACCCTGGTGCAGAAAATATTTCCAAACCTCTCTGTATCGTCACCTCATTTGAAAATCCTATCAGCACTACCACCCTTTTACAGATGCATTTTTCAGTTCGGTACCATATTCGGATGGTATCGAGATTATTAAAGAGCATTTGGTACCGTCTACTCAAATGAAAAGAAATATCTCGCAGTTCTACCCTAAAACATATCCGCCCCTCTTCTAATACAAAGATGGTACCTTGATATTTTCAAAGCTTTCGGTACAGTCACCTCCGTTAGAAAATCCAACTCGCAATACTACCCTTCATCAATTGCATTTTTTAGTACGGTACCATTTCTAGATGGTACCAAGATCATTCCAAAGCGTCTGGTAGCGTTAACTCAATTAAAAACAGTTTTATCGCAGTACCACCCTACAACAAGCCCACCCCTCTTTCAAATACAGCCTTCAGATGGTACCGGAAACATCTTCAAACCCTTGGTACCGTCACCTCAGTTTATAAATCCACCTCGCAGTACCACCCTTCAAAAAATGCATTCTTCAGTCAAGTACGATTTTCAGATCATACCGAGATTATCAGAAAACATATAGTACCGTCAACTCACCGCAGTACCACCATAAAACATGCCCACCCCTCTTCTTGATACAGCCTTTAGATGGTAACGGGATATTTTCGAAGCTTTCGGTACCATCACCTCAGTTGATAAATCCACCTCACACTAACCCCTTCAACAAATGCATTTTCAGACGGTACCCAGCAGCAGCATTTGTTACCGTTAACTCATTTAAAAAAATTATCTCGCAGTACCATCTTACAAAAACCCACCTCTTTTTCAAATACAGCATTCAGATGGGTGGTACCGTAAATATTCCCAAAGCTCTCGGTGCCGTCACCTCAATTGTGAAATCCACTTAGCAGTACCACCAGAACAAATGCATTATTTAGTCCGGTACCATTTTCAGATGGTACCGAGATTATTAAAACATCTAGTAGCGTTAACTCAATGAACAAAAGTTCTCTCGTAGTACCACCCTACAAGTCTACCCCTCTTTCTAATACTACCTTCAGATGAAACTTAGAATGTTTTAAAAGCTTTCGATACCGCCACCTCAGTTGAAGAATCTACCTCGCACTACCACCTTTCAAAAAATGCATTCTTTAGTCAGGTACGATTGTCAGATGGTACCGAGATTATTTAAAAGTATCTGGTACCGTTTAAAAACAATTTTCTCGCAGTACCACCATACAAAAAACCCACCCCTATTTCAATACAGCCTTTAGATGGTACCGTAAATATTTTTAAAAAGCTCTCTGCACCGTCACCTCAGTTGAAAAATCCAACTCGCACTACCACCCTTCAAAAATGCATTCTTTAATGTGGTACCATTTTCAGATCGTACTGAGGTGATTTGAAAACATCCGGTACCGTCAATTCAATAAACAAAAATTCTCTCGCAGTACCACCCTACAACAAGTACACCCCTCTTTTTGATATAGCCTTAAGATGGTACCGGAAATATTTCCCAAGATTTCGGTACCGTCATCTCGTTTAAAGGTACATCTGGTGACCCCGCGTGACTCAACCCTTCTATCGACAGTCACACGAGCCGTCTCGGTAAACTCGTCGAAACTTGCACAAAGGCGGGGCGGGCGTGTTGAACGTGCATCGAGGCATTGCCGCGGGGCCCGAAACCACACCACGTACTCCTCGAGTACGTACCAACGGTACGCTCCCAGCGGTACTTTGGTACCGGTCAGGAGCGGCTCGCGTTAGTCGTACCGGGGCTTGTTTCAAATAACCCCTCGGATAGGTAATGATTGTGTTGGGTGTAAAACTTTTGTCACTGTAGCCGAGATAGAGGTCGAGAGGGTTAGAATCCTCTTGGACGGAATTCAAAATGAAATTTATTATGTAAACACCCTACCAAAGTCAACAGGACACGTAGGAGCGGCTAAATACATCGACTCCAACTGTCATTTTGATGTAATAATGTAACGACATCAGACAAGGGATACCACAAGGTTCGACACTTGGACCTATTCTATTTTTATTGGTGCAAACAACTTGATTGAAACCAAGTATCCGCAATCGTCTTCGGGTGGAAACGATACAGCCGAACGCACCGACTTCTTCTTATAGGACCATTAAGCTAACGGGCCATTGAAGGTCATTTGAAGTACTGCAGCGATCGCACCATCGTTCAAGAGATGATTAAACTCATCTTAGAGAGTCCCTTTGTTAATGGTCTCACGAGAACAAGTCGATGCAATCGGCTGTTACTCTCAGGCAAAAACTAGTTCGAAGACCGTACATACAAAATCCGGAAGGTCGAACACAGGATTTCAATATCCGAACCGATTCATAACCAGTCCGGACTCAATTCGAACAGTACTGCACATGGTTATGGCGGTTCTCGAACGGTAATAGCAAGAAGTCGAACGAACTTATATCATCCTCTTACTGCGATTTGTCACCGGGTTTTTCTAGTTTTCCTTCTTACCATCAATCTTTGTGAGGTTGTTTCCTTCCACGACTTCATGCTGTTTGTGAATTAGGTTAGATGTTAGTTCAGAACCGAATTTTCCACTGCAAAATAGATATTGCAAAATGTACTTTTGACTAACTCACATTATCATTGCACACTTACGTTAGAATGATCATCACAACAATATGAACACGATTTTGGAGATACATTATCCTTTTCCATTATCTCACACCATTGTTTCGGTATTTTCGCATCGCTTGAAATACAAATAAACATTTTCAGTCGGTTGTAGTTCTGAAGTATTTTTGGGCTTTGATACCATACAGTACTTTAGTAAGGAGTTGTTTGAGCTTCTTTAACGATCTGTATCGCAATTGAAACTGAACAGCTTGTATTCATGGAAGGCAGTGAAGGGTTGCCTAAAACAATTTTGTGAGGAGTTCCACAAGGATCAATCCCTGGACCTGCTCTGTTTCTTATTTATATAAACTCATTATTGGATTTAGAGCTAGCTGGGAAAATGACAATGTTTGCAGATGATATAGCCTTTATATATGATGGATATAGTTCAAAAGAAATCAAAACGAGCATGTTGAAAGACACTGAGAAAATATCATCTTGTGAAACATAAGCTAACGTCAAATCCTGAAAAATCTTCCTCTATGTTCACAAAAAAACCAGTTTAATCAACTTAAACATAAATATCAAGTATCCTCAAATTTTGCAATTTCTTGGTTTGTATATCGATGAAAATGGTTCAAACACATTGAAACATTGAGGAAACAAATATCACCTATAATTGGTATTTGATTCGAAATATTGAAATGTTTGCTGTAACAATATCTGAAATTAGTTTATTATTCTTCAGTGTTTTCCAAACTCCAGTTTTTGGTTTCTGTTTGGGGATCGGCAAAAAAAATGTGATCAGAGCATTGAAAACACTACAAAACAAAATTGTCAAGTGTATATTCAAATTAGACTACCAGGAACCTACAGTCAACTTATACAAACCGAAACGACTTCTAGATATTTCCTCCCTTCATAAAATTTGAACTCTCATTCACCAGATCAAAAATAACTTCAAATACTCTTATTTGGTTTTCAAACCTGCTCGTAACCATCATAACCATTCTACAAGGCATTCGAACAATTTGTCAGTTATGAAAATGAAAACAAGTTTGGGTCAACAATCAATTTATTTTCAAGGCATAAAATATAACCACGATTCACCAAATTATTCAAAATCTTGTGGCAAACTGAAATTCAAGAACGATTTAGAAAAATATTTATTATCGTTAGTTGGACTTTTTTGTTTCACAGTAACATTTTTGCTATTTACACACTTGTGAATATACATAAGTGATTTTTGGAGGTATTACGATTTTATTACTTTATTTTCCTTTCCATTTTTATTCATATCATTGTACTTCTTTCCCTTACTAGGAACATAATGTTCGATTCTTGGGAAATGAAAAATAATAATAATAAGAGTATGACTGTCAGTCATCGGAAATGAGTAAGCCTCTGAAGAAGCTGGCCACTCGCGCTAGCGAAACGTTAGGAAGAAATTCCAAAGAACGACTACCTTCAAGCACGAAGAGAAGTAGTTATATTAATAACCTCGGCCGCGAAAGCCTCAACCATTTTGTCAATAATAATAAGAGTTAACAAACATGGAAAACGTCACTCGACATCATCTAAAGCACGTGCTAAACGGTCGCGTTTGAACGGCTCAAATTTTTTCAATGTTTTGAATTCCACTCTGAAAAATAGTTGGGATTTTTTCTAGCCTATTTATGTCTCCTCTACGTCATGAAAATGTGAATGAATAATTTATGACGTAACAAAAAAAACATACATATATCCTATAACGAGATCACTCGAACTAGCTACCTCGTTCGACGAGTCGCCTATGGTAGCGGTACCGCCGACCTATAGGCGGCCCGTGGGACGGAGCAGAAGAAAACTCCATCGGCTGGAGTCGCTGACGGGTCCGAGAGTCAGTGACTTTGCGATCAAGTTCAAGGCGATCTCTCTTCAGAGTGTGTGTGTGTGTATGTTGATGGTCCTCCGCGTTGGGGTACGGCAGCAGTACCGAAACTGTCCCCGAAAGAGAAAGTACTACCACGGAGGGGAATGACTAGGATAGTTATTTAACTTTTTCGCGAAATGAGGTCTATTCGGCTACCTGGAGAACTCTACATGCTTTGTATGGGTGTACGACAGAAAAAGTAGTACCACAGAGAGTAATTATTTGAATTATATTCGTTTTGCTATTTGAGGTGATCTTTCTCACTGACAAATACCACATGCTTTGTCTGGACTATGAATTGAAGAGATTGTTGTCGGTGGTAAGTAAACGGGAAAGTAGTACCACAGAAGAAAATTAATTGAATGGGTTTTTACTTCTTTCGCGAACTTGGGGAAAGTTTGCCATTCCGAATGCCAAATGCCTTGCCTAGGCTATAAGTTGCATTATACTTCGATTTTTAGGGTGTTGTATGACTGTAAATAAGTACTAGAGAGAATTATAAGTGAATGGATTTTCTTTCTTTCCCATTTCGAAAGTCATGGAAAAAGCTATCGATATAGAGCCTATCAAACATCTGGACAAATCAGGAATAATTAATGATCGACAATGGGGATTTTGCCATCAAAGATCAAACCCATTAATAATAATAATATTTATTCACCATTTCAGTACTTATGTACATATGGTAAGTCAATACTGGTACTACACAATATATAGAAAATTTAGATCATAATTTATCATATACGAATAAAACCATAACAGCACATGATATATGAGTATCACAGTTAGATAAGGCACAGATATTTAAGTAGTATCTTAAAATTAAGATTTTTATCCTAAATAATCCTGGACGCTATAAAAACAATTTTCAGTTAAAAATCCTTTTGTGCTATTCTTAAATATTTTAAGATTTACACTCCTTAATTGATTTAGGCACTTTATTATAAAGTGTGACCGAATTATATAGTGGAAAATTTTTAAATTTTGTCGTTTTGTTTGCGTTTGTTTCACATACTTGGCAGCATTCCTTCAGAAAATTCGGAGAAACTTCAGCTGTTGCACTCGACATTTCAAAAGGGTTTGATCGAGTTTGGCATAGGGGCTTCTATCTCAACTGCCTTCTGATGGTTCACCTCCTCAATTGTGTGTTTTGTTGAAGAGTTCCTTGTCAGATAGGTCTCTCTCTAAGTGGTTGTTGATGGAGGAGCGTCTGATATTTTTTCAATCAATGCAGGTGTTCCACAAGGTTCCATTCTGGCATCCACTTTGTCTTTGTTTCATATCAATGATTTGCTGGAGGAAACATCTTGTTTAGTGTATAGTTCTGTACGCAGTACTCTTCATACTAGTTTCTCTTCCAGAGTCCCCATACCAGCACGAGAAACAAAAATTTAGATTAAATAGTGTTAACGATGACTGGGCGATAATAAAAGAATAGAGTAACATTAACTTGGTGTAATGTATCTTCTCAAAGAAAGCCGATCTATCTATATCTAGTATTCAGATGTCGAGATTAACTATTTTTACAAAAGTAAAGTATCTCGATGCTATGAATCAGTAATCATCTCTCATTGAAAAATCATATGTGATCGATCGCTAAAGGAGCTTCCTCGAAGCTTGAATTTCTATTTCGTGAGAAGAAATATACTTCACTTCTTGTTAGCTTCTAATGATCTACAAAGCCCAGATAGGGGCCTGCCTTGGAATATAGTTCTAATGTGTGAGAATCAGCACCAAATCATTGATTGAAACTTCTTGATTCTGTTCAGAGAAAGGCAATCGTTGAAACATCGTAGAAAGGTCGGAGACTTTTCCCTCTTCTTATATTTTTATGGTCGGTGCTCTTCTGAATTGTCGTCAATCGTTCCAATTTTGGCAGTATCTACACGGATGATCTGACGAGTGCAGAACTCCCATCCCTTTATTGTGAGCTTGGAGACCTGTCGAATCTCTCTTGTTTGGGGGTCTTTTTCCAATAGAACCACCTGAACTTTGGAACTCCTTGCAGAGGGGGGGGGGGTTTCTGAGGCTCACAAACGTCACAGGTTTGAAATTGATGTTGATTCGTATTTCCTGTTCCTTGATTCACGTGGTGTTCTTCGCATATTACTTTCGTGTGATCCGTATATTGAAAAAATGATTACTTTTATTTTATTATTTTTGCTAACATGAGTGAGCTTTATCAGTGATAAAAATCTGAAGGTTTGTACGAGCTATGAATAGACATGAATAACGAATCTGAGATTCGAAATTCGAAAATCGCATTAAATGATAGATGAATTGCAAATTCAATCGACAGCGCCATAGCAGTATCTTCACTATCCTCTGAATGAAAGTATAGTCATCAGAGCCTTCTTGGTCGTTGACTCTAGAGCTTCAACTTGTTGGACAGGAAGGTACTTAACTCTGTATCCTGTGTCTCAGACCGTTCATCTCCGAACAGCGGTGCATTGCATCCGGAGATTGATGATTGAACTCATGTCTTACAGACAGAAGATGATCCGCAAATGTTGAATGGGTGTTTTCATTCAAAAAACTACTCTTATATTCCTTTATTCTTTTGGTGAAAGATCCCCCTACTTGACCGATATAAAGTTTCCCGACACTTGAGCTTTATCCTTATTCTGTTTGCTGTCTTATTCTATATTTTTCGAAAAACGAGCATATTACTGGATGGGATACACATGATTTATGGCTTGTTTCTGTGATTCCCAAAGAAAATCACGTCAAAATGTTCACATGTAGTCATTCAATAATTGTTGAACTTAATCTGCTTCAAAATTTGTTATGCAGATTGCAGTCAACAACAATAAAGACTTACCGACCCAAGTCGGAAATCATGAAATTTTGAGTCACTGATCCAGAATTATGAGATATCAAGTAGAAATTATATAGTTCCGAAATACCGAATGATGATACATTTAAGATACTAAACAGTGCTTTTCTTCAATGCTTTCTTTGAACGGGTCAACTCAATAAATTGAAACTTGGGATAATGAAAGTGATGCATAAATACTATATTTTGGAGTAAAATTGACATCTGGAAAAAAAAATGGGAAGGGAGTCGTGTCATACATCATTTTGAAGCTCTTGACGAATACTTTACAACGCTAGAATATGAAGTCTATATCTTCACGTACTACAAAATGGCGGAGCATTTATCAATAAACTGGATACAGAGAGAATAATATCGATTTTTCTAGGAATATTCGTTTCAATATTGAATATACGGTAGAGAATAATGAATATTTGTAGAAATATCGACATTGCTTAGTTCGAAAATGTTCGACGTGAAATATCTCGTATATGGCAACCATTTCGATAACCTTCTAAACTGAACTCAGCTCATTTCCTCAAAGCATGGAGTTTAACGTCGATGTATTCAGGCAATTATTAAATGTCCCGCCATTTCGTAGTAGGTGAAGTTATTGACTTTTTATTCTAGGGATGTAAATGTAAAATTTAATTTTTTTCCAGGTGGCGCCCAGTCGCCATTCAGGAATTTTCCTCTGTCGATTTTATTTCAAAATATAGTCTTATGCATCGATTTCATTAACCCAAGTCTCAAATTTTTGAGTTTACCCGTTCAAAAAATAAAAAAAAGCCATGCTGTATATGGCGTTCTTCGAACATATCTACCAAGACGACTTAACTAAACTACTGTAGTCATTCGACACCTCTGTAGGAATTATTCAAAAATGAGGTTCAAAAAAGTTCACCTACCCTGCTTCGTTTACTGGATCCGCCGTTTTTTTATTCATATCCAGGCTTTGAATCTTGTAGACTCGACTTGGTTCAATAATTTTTGCAGCTTTGGGGCGCCCATTTTCTATGCCTTATCTCATATCTAGTTTCTTCATGCGGTTGTTTTTTTTTTAAACAGAAGGGAAGCCCTGTAATGTTCAGAGAACACCGCGTGAATCGAGGGACAGGAGATACGAATTAACATTAACTACACATTTTTTAAGTTTGTGAACCCCAGGAAAAGCTCCCTCGGCTAGGAGTTCCAATGTTCAGCTGTCCTATCGATAAAAGTTTCCTGAACAAGAGATGCTCGACAAGTCTCCAAACTAACAACAAAAGGATGGGAATTCCGCACTCGTCGGGTCATCCGTGCGGTTCTACCAAGGGTGGAACGATTGACAACTATTCAGAAAAGCAGCCACCGAGAGAATATCTATAGAAGAGAGACAAGTACAAATGCGTCTGATGGTACCTGCTGATAGAGAAAATTGAAGAGGAAGATTTACGAGATGTATGTATACGAGTCCACGAGCGGCAGCAATATAATTGTAAAATATTGCCGCACAGCAGCAATTTCATTTCAGCATGGTAATGGTACTAACGATATTTACTGGCCTCTATTTGCATAGAGAGTACTGGGCTAATGATATTCACATACGGGGCGTCAGAGCGAGAATGCTCACACAAAGGATCGATGGATTCAATTGAACAATATTCGAAAAGGGGAAACGAACGTCAGTACATAGGAATCTACCTTGATACCAATTGACTACTCGTCATCCTATCAAGAGAAATGGGCCTGGTAACGGCAAAAATTGGAACCTCTTATAATCACAACAGCTTCTTGGCTATCGAGGAGATTAATCAGAAAAGGCAGAAAAGTTGGGATTTTACGAAATCAGTTGTCAAGATTGCAACAATGAATACATTGGCCAGAGCCGACGATCTATGAAAACCCGTTTTAATGAGCATTATGCGCACATGAGATACGGAAGGGTAGAAAAGTCCAGTGTCGCCCAACATGCTGTGGACGATGATCATGGAATTGGTGGGAGCAATCTGAGACTGATCAAGGATGTGCATGACACAAGGAAACTCGATGCATTCGAGAGTCTAGCAATAGCAAGATGCAAAAATGATATGATTGGTGACAAAGGGCTCGTTCCTTCAAGCTATCTTTTCAGTTCAATTTCGAAAAATCGATCAGAATAATAAGAAGTTAACAGTACAGTGGAAGTCCACATCGTACCAAGGAAAACCTTTGCAGGTAGTTTCCGCACCACCTAAGATTGTTAGGTATATAATAAGCTAGTCATAGTCTTCAGATTAAGTAATAGTTTCCATCTCCTGAAGATGCTAATCATGTTACCGAAATAATGTCAATTTGTTGCTAGGGTAACAATAATCATTGATCTCTACGAAAAATGTATTATTGTACCGTTGATTTGGTCTGTCCGACAGTAAGAAAAATTGTGTGCTACTTCCAGAAATGTTGTAACCGGAATTGAAGAAATTCAAATCTAGCAGCTCCAGTGACAGGTATTTGATTTTACGCAAGGGTAAATATCAGTTTTTTTCTCTATTACAGATGATTAATTACAAGCACAATAACTCTCGAAACTCGTCATTGCTATGTTGCGACGTCATGATATCAGCAGCGTACGTGACGGTGATTTGATAAACCACTCTGACGTCATACATTATATAAATTAGAGAATACTTTGAACATATTAGATTTCCGTAATTCATCTTGGAAATTGATTACGCATCAAAAATGTTCGAGATATCAATAGGGTGGGGCTAGCGCTGACACTTCACATTTTCATCATCAATTTCATACATTTGCGAATCATTCGATTTTGATTATTGAAGAAATAATACAGTTTCTGAAAATTACATTTTCTGAAAATTACATTTTCTTTCTGTCTGTAACTTAAAAGCGAATAAAATAATCACGTTCTTATTATTGAATTTTCATATTTTAACTTTTGTTTATATTCTTCGTGAATCCTAGAATCTCACGCCTGCAAATGTCCACAGTTGAATTCATTATTTGAAAATGTGAACACAATGATAATACACAACAGGGTCGACTTCTTGCTATTACCATTCTAGAACAGTCAGGAGCATGGGGAATAACGAAAATGTGTTCGAGTTATGATCTAACTGGTTATGAATAGATGTGCAAATCAACAGCTATTCATATAACAAGGGAGCCAAGTGCTACTTTTCCACCCGAGGTTGAACTTTGCAGTAATCATTCAAGGAAGGAAAAGGCACTTTACTCCCATGTTATACATATCCTTTTTCCGCTTCCTTCGAATAAGTCATGTAAAATAGGATATTATGCAATTATCATGTAATGATGGTTATTAATACACGAACATTAACCGGGATACGAAACGAACCGAAGGCGAGTTTCGTATGGTTTATGAGATTGTATTAAAAACCATTACACGAGAGTTGCATACGCTGTTTTATCTACACCCAATAACTAATGAAGAACTAAAAATATTATATTATTAGGTTTTTATGTTGAACACAATAATAGTAGGTAGTCAATCGTATTTCTTTGAAAAATTCTACAAAATTATAATCAATGGTATAACCACGGAAAATACAACAATGAGAAATGAAAAGAAAAAGAAAATGAAAAAAAATCTCTGCCGAGGTCAGGACTTGAACCCGGACGTTTCTGATGACTGCCCTCGCCATTGACCACTCGGCCATGATAGCTCAGTCGATTTGGTCGAAAATAAAAACATATGTGTTGCATATGTAGAATGAAAAATATAATCCTTTCGATTGTATTTTTTCCTTGTCTAAGACATCTGTGGAGGAGTCGCTGGTAATTCTTCTATATCACTGCTAAAAGACATTTTAATTCAATTATCGAAAATTGACTAAATTCTTCAAAAATTCAATACCTACTGATTTTGACTTGACAAACGTCAAAATGCAAAGCTTACACATCATGCTTGATTGAAAAATAATGGGTTTCTATTGGTTGAACATCTGTATCGTAATGAAAATCTGTATCGTAATGGATTTCATTATAAAACGGGTTGTGGGCATATAAGTGTATTATTAGAGTACGGGTGTAGATAATAGTATATTATGCAACGATCGTGTAATGATGGTTATTAATATATGAGCATAAACCGGGATACGAAACGAGCCGAAGGTGAGTTTCGTATGGTTTATGCGAGTGTATTAATAACCATTACATGAGAGTTGCATACGCTATTTTATCTACACCCGATGAATAGTGAAGAATTACAAATATTATATTTATATTGCACACAATAATACTGATTTAACGATAAAATAAAACGATGAGATATGAAAAGAAGATCAAAAATCAAAGAAAAAAAAGATCACTCGAGACCGGATTCGAACCAATGTCTCCTCCATCTAGAATAATCAATGTCAGCGCCATAGACGGCTCGGCTACGGATAGCCCACAAGATTTGATGAAAAAATAAGTGATAAATCATGCATTTGTCAAATGAAAAATCTAACCATTTTAACTGTATTTCTGTCGGTGAAGGTGTCGAAGGTGATTCTCCCATATCACTGGTATCAGACATTTTGTTAATAATATCGAAGTTTGGCTATATTCTTCAAAAGTTCAATACCTATACCGATTTTGACTTGACAAATGTCAAATGCAGAGCATGCACATCATGCTTGATTGAAAAATAAAGGGTTTCTATTGGTTGAAAATCTGTATCGTAATGAAAAATCTGTATCGTAATGGATTTCATTATAAAACGGGTTGTGGGCATATAAGTGTATTATTAGAGTACGGGTGTAGATAAAACTATTTATGAAACGTACAAATAAAATTTGATGAATGAATAAAACTGAGAAGTAGTAAAGCATGCTCCTGAAATTCACAAAATAAGGAGAAACTACAAGGCAAAAAAAATGTATAAAAACATGAACAATCTCTGAAAATCAACACTTCGCGCTATGAAGACGTAAAGAAAATTGTTGCGGAATCATGAAAATAGGATATTGCTGTAGCTCAATGTATTCACTTCTTGGAAATATCTCACCTTCTTTACTGATCTGTACCATTTTGCATAAAACAAGGTGTTCTATAAATGAACGGTAAAATTTATTCTTATATAATAGAATATAGTTTAGGTCGTCAATGCCGTATAAGCTGTTTCATTAATGACGTATCAAACGTCACTTTTACTTTCTCTCCCTTGGGAGGAAAAGTACGACTTTTCTCCCCACAATGAACCAGGAAATGTAGTACTTGCTCAGGAGTAGGTATCGATTCTGAACTTGTTTTGGTTTGATGGATGACTATGAAGCCGTTTCATACGAATCTACTTCATTTTAATATGACAAGTGTCAGCTGTCATCGAATAATCTACGAGCCACCGAGAAGCGTTCGACCTAAACTGAATTAATAATGGTTCTGGTCAGTAAAATTTCTGGATTATTTTATTTCGCAACCAGTTCTGTTCAAAACACAGATCGTCCTTGAATCATGCATGAAATTAAAATTAGGAACTCGTATATTTTTGTGGGGAGAATGAAATTTGAGGCATTATATTTTGGTATTTCTCTTCTCCTAGTGAAAATGTTTCTTGATCTATTCATTTTCTGGTCTGGAATGAAATATTATTCTAGTGATTGAGGTTTTTTTTTACAAATAGCTCTCTATCTTGCTTTGTGTATGCTATCTATTTGACTCAATTTCATGTGCTTGGTATACAAATTGAGCGAAAAAGTGATTTCTATGTAACCCAGTGCCCTTCGGGCCCTATAGGCAGGAAAGTAGCTCTTTTAGATGGACTCTTGCTTCCTGCTTCGTGAATAAATCAAACGTCTTTGAATGATATACACCTATCAAAAGAGAGTGTTGTGTACGTGTTTTTTTTATTCTACTCCCTTCATATAAGTTGAGATTTCTATTTTAAACACGGAGAAAACAACAAAAAACTAATTCCTCTAAACTAAAAGTCGAACCAACCTATTATCTTGCAAATATATGGTACATTTCAATATCAGCACTGAGAAGGACTGCAACCGTGATTTTTTACCGCTGGTTTTGGGACTCGCACAAATACAAGGGCTTTTTATGACACGGCAGAAAAGGGAAAAATAAAGGTCATAAACGGCAATAGGCATTACGCCCACGCTGCGTATTCACGATAATCGTTGTCATAAACGGTACAATCGACCATTAACATAAATTCAAATGAGGCGACAATAAAATCGGCTCTATACTGAGATGATTCTCGCGCAAGGGAATCGTTTAGCGAGCATATGATTATGCTCGCGACGCTTTCTGATGATCTTAGAATCGAATTAAGTTTATTCGTCATTATGAACACCGTTATAAGAGTGAAACCAAGTAGAATCACTCATCATAATTGTTGAATCACAGTTCTTTCCTCGTCAACGTTTCGAACTTTATTAAATCCATCTTCGGGGTCCCATAAATAAATTGATTCCATTAAGAAACAACATACGTGCCACTATATATTGAATTTTCTTCAATTAATCATATTTCTTTTAACAGTTTGAGATACACCAGTTTATCCGTTTTCCGTAATACGAAAATCAGATGAAAAACTCATACAACTTAGATACTATGCTCACTTGGACAGTTGCCGATGAGATTCAGTCCAAGAAAGCATTCTTCATGGAATATTTGCTTGTGTTTCTCGCTGCCTGTACCTTGTTCAAGTATCTGTTTTTCATCCAGTTTTTGATTTTGTGAGACGAAGAAACTCAAACTCCCCGAATAGAAATGAAATTCTTGTTTTGAAGAGGCAGACGTCCGGAGGTTGACATATAGACATCAAATCCTCAATTCCAATCCCACTTCTGACACCAAATGTTACGTTTTCCCTGTGGGTTCGGTGATAAATTGCACTCAGAACAACGAATAGATTCATTCGTTAAACCCTAAGTTACAGATAACCTAATATTGCACAAACTACCATCGCATCGCTAATAATCTATTTAGGCATCTCACCTTGGTTCTATTAATCGCTCGGCAACATTGTCGACTACCGCTTTCTAGTTTTTCGTCGTCAGATGCTGTAAACTTTTCCTAGCACAACCTGTCCCGGTGTGTCGATCCTATTGAAAATGCTCACTTGGACAGTTTCTCGCTGTCTGTCCCTTGTTCGCGAATCTACGTTTCTTGTTTTTTGTCCAGTTTTTTAATTTTGTAACACGAAGAAACTCACACTCCCCGAATAGGGATAAATATATATTGAATTGTCTATATAATAAACTCTATTGGAACTTGTTGCAGAAAGCTTCTGAGCGACGAGTATGGTCTTCCTACCCTTTATTTGTGAAGACTTGTTGAACATGTTCGTTCAGGTGCAGTTTTTGAAAAAAAAAAGATCGTTCACCTTATTTTAACGTTGTACCAAGAGAATACAATTATGCAATAAATTCGATTCTGCTCTCGAATTTATAGAAGAAAAAATAAAAACAAAAATTTCTATATATATGAAATAACGAAGGAGCCAGAATAATGAATGAAAGATTTGTGTATGAGTCATAAACATAGTTGATGGAAGTAGTAGATACATAAAAGACAGAAAAGGAGACACAATAATGAAAACGAATGTCAAATTCCTCGGAGGTGTAGGAATTCTTTTCAATAAGGAAATAATTAAGCTTAGACCCTTATATATTATTATCTCTTTGCTCTAAGGTGAATATGGATTTTCTGTTGTTGAAATTCAGTACAATGTAGTTACTTGAAACTGCCTGTATCTCTTTGGGTAGACATGAGTTTGTATCAGTAAGAGTGCTGCGTTCTTGAGAAGAAAATGCAAAATTGATGAATGCCGATTCCAATAATTCTATAATCCACGCAGAATCTTGTCGATTCATCCTGTTTAGTCATCAATAAGACGAGTGATGACCAACGGCAACTTGAATCTTCTTCAACAACTTCTTTCGGCTAGCCCTTAAAGATGAATGAAGCTTCCTCTTGTTCTGAAGAGGCAGACGTCCCGGATGTTGATGTATAGGCTTGAAATCCTCAATTCCAATCCCACTTCTGACACCAGATGTTACGTTTTCCCTGTAGGTTCGGTGATAAAATGCACTCGAAATAACAAACAGATTTATTCGTTGAACACTGAATTACACAGAACCTAATATTTCACAAGCTACCATCACTAATAATCCGTTTAGGCACCTTGGTTCTATTAATCGCTTGGTAACATTGTACAGACTACCGCTTTATAGTTTTTTCGCCGTCGGATGCTGTCAACCATTCCCAACCCAATCTCTCCCACTGCGTCGAGGCATCTATAATCATATCGGATTTCGAGAATGGTCCAACAGTTCTTGTTTTCTTCGGAATAACTCCAGCCGATTGCACAACTTTCTGTTATGAGACCATTAACAAACGGACTCTTTAAATTCGGTGGGGGTTCAGGAATGGGTTTTCAATAATCTCTCGAAATATGGCGCAGTGCGTTAGCTGACCTTCAATGGCCCAGTAGACCTGTGCTCCCATAACAGAAAGTCGGTGCAATCGTCTGTAAGTGGTGTTACTTGAACCTTCGCAAAACTACTATAATTATTCTGAAGTTTCTAGGTTATGAACGATGCACACATCATCGGAAAGAATATAATTTTCTGAAAAATTATCCATAAAAAAGTTTTCCTAATGGTGCAAACTCTTGCCAAGATGTCAAAGAAATCCCCCCCCATGAAAACTGAAAAACTCTGTGTCTGTTCAACTCGTAAGCTCATCCTTCCGAGATTCAAGAATTCTTTGGAAGCGCGCATCATGATTAAAAAGAAACGACGGCCGATTAAACTCCGCCATTATCGAGAACGATTTCACTTTCGTTGCCTTTGTGCTTGTAGAACAACAACATAAACAATTTTTACAGATACGTCGGTTTCGTACTGCGGCGGCGGCCGCGGTCATTATCATAATTTTCGTAATAATGGCGATAAATTTGCAGTCGATGCGGTGAGCAATGCAATTATAATTATTATTCGCATTATAGTACTCCAGAGCGGGGGTCAACGGTCGTACAGGGTCAGGCGAAACACACATTTCTACCGTTTGCGATTCGTCTTTGTGTATTTTTCGTATTTTTATAATTTTCACTAGTCATTTCACTACATTAATTTTTTTCTCGCTATATTGATCTTATTTGGCAATATGGCTGATCACTAATCAGACATCACTCGAAGATCATTGTGGATAAGAATAATCAAAACGTAGTGAGTACCCTCAACTAGAAACTTGGTTTCATTTATGTTTATATATTTTTAAATTTAATTATTACTTTCTTCCAATTTCTGCTGATTCATATTATTTTTGTGCTTATGGCAATTTTCTAAAATGTATTCACTTATATTCAGGTTTCAGTACATTTCTTTTTAACTTACTTTTCTGAGCCAAAAAGTTTTATTCGACAAGTTTTGATTATCATTGCTTCACGTTTGATTTCTGCTCATTTGAATGCCTCTTCTGATTCGAAATTTTCATAATTTCACTGCTTCTGTTCAGATTTCATAGTTTTTATTTATTATATTGGTATTCTCGTTCAATTTCTGTTCATTTACAAGAATTCTTCTGATTATTTATCATTACACTCCTAAAAATTTTGGCACAGTGAATTAATTGCTCAGTTCTCATATGTTCTTTCCTTTGATTTCATTTTATTTGAATTCATAATTCGAATTAACACAGATTACACTTAACTCGAAACTTTATCTTTTTTTATGTTTATATTTTGTATTATTTTAATCATTATTTTCTTTTGATTTCCTGCTAATTCACATCATTTTTGTGCTTATCACAATTTTCTGAAATATATTCACTAATATTTAGATTTCAGTGCAGTTTCCTTCTAATTTGCTCTTCTGAGCCAATTAGTTTTATTTGACGATTTTTGAATCTCATTGCTTCACGTCTGATATTTGCTCATTTGAATTCCTTTTCTGATTCAAAATTTTCATAATTTCATTTCTCTTCAGATTTTCTAGTTTTACCACGGTTCATTTCAATTCCCTGATTTAGATTTCAACAACTTTCATTTTAGAAATTTAAATTTTTTGCACAGTAAATTAATTGCCAAGTTCTCAGTTTCTTCCCTTTTGATTTTTTTAATTGAATTCGTAATTTGAATAAATCTTCTCATGATTGAATTAAGACTGACTCATTGTGCACTCTGATTTTCTCGTTTATTTCATGGATCTTTTTTCTTTTTTATATTTTATGATATATTTTATTTTAATTTTGGTTCAATACATCAATTATTAAAATTTTTCTCAATTATATTTTTTGATCAAGGTTCATTTCAGTTATTTGATTAATATTTCAACACTTTCCATTTTTGAAATTCAGACTTATACACAGTTAATCAATTTCCACGTTATCTAAATTAGTTTACAGTTCAAAATGTTAATAATTGGATTAAGACTTTTTGTGCATTTCAATCCTCTTGTTTAGATAGAATGGTCCTATATTTCATAATTATTTATGTTATTACTTCGTTCGATACATATTTCATTTTAATTTTCCCCATTTTAATTTTCGATCAAAGTTTATTTCAATTGTCTAATTTAAATATCCCCGCCTTTATATTCATTCCACGTTTTTATTTAATTCCGTTTAATTTTACCATATTTTTTTATTCAGATTTCATACAGGGTGTTGCTTCGGAAATTGTGGGAATTATTTCGATTTATCGGTTTCGTTTTCAGTCACATAACTCCATTCTCGCCTTCGTAGGGTTGTAGGGATAAAATGCTTTTGTCACATATACCAGTGAATGATTTGTCACTGAATCAATTTCATGAGTAATTTTTCAGATTTTTCAGTCTTTCTCAAGGTCAAAGTACAATTGTCACTGTAGTAGAATGATAGATAAGTGCATTTTTTCTGCCAAATGTGTTTCAATGAAGTTTTGTTTTTTGCATGAACGTAGGAGAAAAGGATTCATATCGGTCATATTCGGAATATGAAATGAAGCTCACTCAAATCGCACTGTATGTAAAAAAATGAGGAAATAGCTATTCATATGACGAGTCAGGAACAGTTTCATTTTGCATAATAGCGTGAGGTACAGAATATAAAATGTTCTATGGTGTAACATACAAGATTGTCCATAACTTTCAGTAGAAAAACAGAATGGAATAGAGGCAGTTTCAAACGAAACGAATGATTATGAAAAAGGTAAAGCAGCAAAAGTGGCAATTGGCCGCGTGTATGCGTGTGCAACAAAAAATGTACCAATTTATATAATTGATTGCCGAGTCGTGACTGAGGAGATAATATGACGCGGATTTGTCATGTGAGATTGAAAAACATCTCGTTAGTGTGAAAGTTGCTGTTGATAATTATTGCCAAGCGTTGGATTGATATCTGGTCTGTTCACCCGGTCTGTTCTGCAAGATGTTTTTCCACAACCACACTCCACAACACGCTTTTCTGCAAAGTTTTACGTTCGCAAACATGATTATTTCTCACAATAATTGAAATTTGGCATAAGTGTGCCAAACATTGACATCGACTATTTGCTCCTCTTGGGCATAATAAATCTAAGAAAGAGTCACTGACATTCAATTCCGTTTTATAGTAAAGTATTATTTTCAGTAAAAAGTGTGTTGTAGAAAAAGTATAGTGTGTAACACGAGCAGAAATGCAGTTTCTCACTCGTTTGAATTGCAGAACTCGCTTGCGCTCCAGTCGCAACTATTTAGTGGGAAATTAGCACTTTTCTGCACTTGTCACAATATATTTTCATTCATTTCGTTAAATTTTTTTGACTCATATTATATTATCGACATCTCGATTTTTTGTAACAACAGTATTTTCTTTCATCAATCAATCCCTGATTTCATCATTTACCAAAAATTTTAATTCGATTTGATTTTCTCACTTGATTTGTATTTTAATCCTTCCGTTCTTAGCAACAGGTTTCAATAGAGTTAAAAATATAGTCAATGGAAGTCCGAACCATTGCCATTCATCACATCGCTTGTGCGAAAGTGATTATTCGCACTAGTAACGTAATATACTATTGTGCAACAAGTGCAGAAAAGTGCTAATTTCTCACTGAATAGTTGCGACTGGAGCGCAAGCGAGTTCTGCAATTCAAACGAGTGAGAAACTGCATTTCTGCTCGTGTTACACACTATACTTTTTCTACAACACACTTTTTACTGAAAATAATACTTTACTATAAAACGGAATTGAATGTCAGTGACTCTTTCTTAGATTTATTATGCCCAAGAGAAGCAAATAGTCGATGTCAATGTTTGGCACACTTATGCCAATTTTCAATTATTGTGAGAAATAATCCTGTTTGCGAACGTAAAACTTTGCAGAAAAGCGTGTTGTGGAGTGTGGTTGTGGAAAAACATCTTGCAGAACAGACCGGGTGAACAGACCAGATATCAATCCAAGTGAACTGTGGCATGAAAAAGAATCACCTCCAGAATTTCAGCACTTTTGTTTCGAAGTACGTTTGAATTTCCCAATATGATGTGAAAGTGCCCGGATTAATTTTACATAATATATATATATATATATATATATATATATATATATATATATATATATATACATATATACATACACATATATATATATATATATATATATATATATATATATATATTATGTAAAATTAATCCGGGCACTTTCACATCATATTGGGAAATTCAAACGTACTTCGAAACAAAAGTGCTGAAATTCTTGAGGAAACATCACAAATGAACGGAGTCATCAACAGAAGCCAGCCGCACATTTGTGGTTTCGGTCAGAAGACCTTGTTATCACAAGGCATCAACTGACGTCACCACGGAGGCAGCTATAGCCACCTGCGTGACATCCATGCCCAGGAAATACATTATAAAATTCATAGGGGTTTCGAGTGGATAGATGAGACAGAGGTTTTTTTAATGGGCTTTGCACTCAAATGAAAATAGCAACCGTAGACACGTGTTTCTGGGTCATTGCCCTTCTTCAGCACGGTGTAGCCAAGTGCAAGGATGGACAACACTTGGAGAAACATCACAAATGAACGGAGTCATCAACAGAAGCCAGCCGCACATTTGTGGTTTCGGTCAGAAGACCTTGTTATCACAAGGCATCAACTGACGTCACCACGGAGGCAGCTATAGCCACCTGCGTGACATCCATGCCCAGGAAATACATTATAAAATTCATAGGGGTTTCGAGTGGATAGATGAGACAGAGGTTTTTTTAATGGGCTTTGCACTCAAATGAAAATAGCAACCGTAGACACGTGTTTCCGGGTCATTGCCCTTCTTCAGCACGGTGTAGCCAAGTGCAAGGATGGACAACACTTGGAGAAACATCACAAATGAACGGAGTCATCAACAGAAGCCAGCCGCACATTTGTGGTTTCGGTCAGAAGACCTTGTTATCACAAGGCATCAACTGACGTCACCACGGAGGCAGCTATAGCCACCTGCGTGACATCCATGCCCAGGAAATACATTATAAAATTCATAGGGGTTTCGAGTGGATAGATGAGACAGAGGTTTTTTTTTTAATGGGCTTTGCACTCAAATGAAAATAGCAACCGTAGACACGTGTTTCTGGGTCATTGCCCTTCTTCAGCACGGTGTAGCCAAGTGCAAGGATGGACAACACTTGGAGAAACATCACAAATGAACGGAGTCATCAACAGAAGCCAGCCGCACATTTGTGGTTTCGGTCAGAAGACCTTGTTATCACAAGGCATCAACTGACGTCACCACGGAGGCAGCTATAGCCACCTGCGTGACATCCATGCCCAGGAAATACATTATAAAATTCATAGGGGTTTCGAGTGGATAGATGAGACAGAGGTTTTTTTTTTAATGGGCTTTGCACTCAAATGAAAATAGCAACCGTAGACACGTGTTTCTGGGTCATTGCCCTTCTTCAGCACGGTGTAGCCAAGTGCAAGGATGGACAACACTTGGAGAAACATCACAAATGAACGGAGTCATCAACAGAAGCCAGCCGCACATTTGTGGTTTCGGTCAGAAGACCTTGTTATCACAAGGCATCAACTGACGTCACCACGGAGGCAGCTATAGCCACCTGCGTGACATCCATGCCCAGGAAATACATTATAAAATTCATAGGGGTTTCGAGTGGATAGATGAGACAGAGGTTTTTTTAATGGGCTTTGCACTCAAATGAAAATAGCAACCGTAGACACGTGTTTCTGGGTCATTGCCCTTCTTCATTTGTGATGTTTCTCCAAGTGTTGTCCATCCTTGCACTTGGCTACACCGTGCTGAAGAAGGGCAATGACCCAGAAACACGTGTCTACGGTTGCTATTTTCATTTGAGTTCAAAGCCCATTAAAAAAGCCTCTATATATATATATATATATATATATAACAAAAAGGAATATATATATATATATATAACAAAAAGGAAGTTCTTGGGTAAAGCAGCAAGCAAAACGTGTACTCTTTCAACACTATATTTCCGATATTTCGACAGTGAATACTGTCATCTTCAGGGAAGCTACAAATGGTTAACGAAATTGTTTATCAAATATGAAACGAGAAAAAACAGTGCTACTTACTGTGTTATTGAGAATGGTTGCTAATGTTGGAAAAAGAATGAATGATTTGCGAGTGAATTGTCAGATTTAACATTCTGTACATGGTAATGTCAGTTATTTAAAATATGTGAGATAAAATATGAATAAAATTCTCTAGTAAGAGTTATTTAAAACAGTTCAAAATTAAAACGTGGTTTGAAGATTCTAAGGTTAGGAAACAGACAAATGACATGACAATTGAAAGGTTTGATCTGTGACTAATGACAAATGAGATTTTTTGGTTTTGGTCGCTGCTTCTAGAGACATCAGCCAACTTACTATGTTCAAAAGAGAGAGTTATTAATTATGGAAGTATTAAAGTTATTTGAATTATTATTTTTATCAATCTGAAGTAAGAAAGAGTAAATTTCACTCAAGTGATTGAGATCTGTTCTCTTATTAAGGCAATGATCAGTGTTAGTGATGAAGGCCATCTCCATGAATAGCCTCTTGGTCAAGTTGCATTCCTTAGTTAGAATTTTAATGTTATTGTAATTCATGTTATGTCCTGTTTTATTTACGTGTTCCCCCAAAGCACAACGTTCTGGATGAAGTCTGGAGTCACTTTTATGTGATGTTATTCTATCTTTTGAATTTCTTGAAGTTTGTCCAATATAAATTTTGTTACAATTCGAACATGGAATGTGGTAGACTATAGAATTCTCCATCGCAAATTTCGGAAGTCATTCATCTCAAATTCTATTGTTAGTTGTTATTATTCAATCGAGAACCTTTGGCGGTTGTCGACTGACGGAGGTGTTGGATGGGAAAGATACGCATTCATTATCATATGATCTTAGTACCAAATTGTACTTTTCAATCGAAGCGTCGTCGATGTTTATCGACTTCAGCAGGTATCAGGTGTAGATACCAACCAGATGATTTCAAGCCGGGAAATAGAAACGATAGATGTATTAGTGTCTGTATGATTGACAATTGAATGAAATTATAATTATTATAATAATTTATTTTTCTCAAATTCTTATGATTTGTCTGAATGCCGTTATAATTTCATTCATTTGTTAATCATACAGACACTAATACATCTATCGTTTATATATATATATATATATATACCCCTGAGGTGATGACTACGATTCTGTCACTATATCTGGTAACCGATATCGGAAGTAGGTTTAGTCGAATTCCATCGAATATCTGAAGTCAGTCAAGCAACGCTACGAGAGGCCATGATGTGGATGGGCGACCAGGCTCAGACATACTCTACCCTCCCTCTTTCGTGCTAGGAATCACACCATAAAAGGTGTATTGAGTATTGAATTCCGGGAGTGAATGTTCATTAGAGAACGTTAGCTGGTTAACGCAAATCCCGTTTTGAACTTATTTTCAAAAAAAATCTATATAACTGAGCAGTAATAGTGATTTATAACGACATTGTGAAGTTTCTAGTATAATCTGTATTGTGAGGAAATATTCGTTGGGGTACGAAAGGATTGTTTCGCTTCACTTCCCGAAAAATTCTAATCCCGAAGCATTTTCGTATATATGTACACAACCGATTTCAACATCGGGAGCGGCATCCAAAATCAAAGGCACGTTCTCCAAACGCTATCTCCGAAACAAACGAAACCAGATTTTATTATCCCTAATCCCGAACTTAGAGAATGTAAACAACAGCAGGCGATAATGCCGCTTTGATCATGCCGAAAGTTTATTGTTTGTTGAACGAACAAACAGTGCTACTGGAATTCCGAAGAACTTTAGAATGATAGAGATGTTAAGGGAGATGAGTACTTTTGTCTGGAGTACGAGCCGAAAAAAAATACCACTGTCAGACCCGTGCCACTTCGTTGGGCTTTAATTATTATTTTTGTGATGCAATGAAAGTTTAAAGTTCTTAATACTGAGTGTTGCCAGGTTTATCTATTTTCAAAAATCAGTGAAATAAGTGTTTTGAGAGGTAGAAACGAAATACTGTTACGATATATCCTTGGTTCTTTTATGAAAACTCCAAACAACACTTAAATACTTTTATTACAACTCTTTGTCACAGCACAATACAATCACTCAAATTGCTCCGCTAACTTTCCAACGCTCGATACTAAAGATAAAGATTAAAATATGGGGCTCATGTGCTGAACAGCCTACTACACCGCGACCTTTGCAGGTCTATTGTGCGTGCCCTCATATATGTTAGAGTTCCTTGTCTAGACACGTCCTTGTAACTAGACTCCATAGGCCAGACCTTAAGTTCTCCATGTATTGAGAGGGTTGTGGTTTTTCCTCCCCTAACGTTGCAAACCTTAGCCTTGACAGACCTTCGCAGTAGCACAGTATGTGTGCTAAGGTTTCCTCATCCTCTTGGCAGAACCTGCATAAGGTTGTGTCTGTCAGTCCGATGTTGTTCATATGTTTGTTGAGTCTACAGTGTCCTGTCAATAGCCCAACCAGAATTCTAGTTGAATGCCTATTTTGACTTAGTAGGTACTCCGTGAATTTTGGCGATGGTTCTTCAATGAACTCTTTGGCCTGTCTCATACCCGGCGTCTTATTCCACCATTTTTGAGATTGTTTTTCCTTCCAGGTGCTGTTACAAGATTTTCGCAGCGCTTTTGCTATACCAGAAAAGGGTTCTGGGCCAATGGGGGAGCATCGTGCTCCTTCTCGTGCTGATGAATCAGCCTCTTCGGTGCCCTTGTGTCCTATATGGCCTGGTACCCAAGCTAAAGACAGTCTGTTTTGACTGCCTAGCTCTTGTAGCTTTTCTACGCAGTTTCCGAGGGGAAAACAACTAGCTAAAATCTGTACAAGATATAAAATCTTTCAAAGATTAAAAGACTTAAATGCATGACTTGAAGACTTGAAGGCATGACTTAAAGACTTAAACGCATGACTTAAAGACTTAAAACGATGACTTAAATGACTTAAAATTTTCAGGTGTACAAGATTGAAAGAAGATGTTTCCCCCTCGGCAGTTCCAGACCAGTTTGGAGTTAACCTGCATGGAGCTAATTGCTTTTATAGCTGCTTGGCTATCAGAGTATATAGCAATGGTCTTTTCCTTAAACTCTTGCCTTAATAACTCTTCTGCGCAGTGGCGTATTGCTGCAGATTCGCTCGCTACTAAAACTTTCTGTAATAGAAACTCTCTGTACTTCGACTTCTGCACTTAGCAATAACAAAGCTCTCTCCACTAAGCTCTCAATAACTCTGCTAAACTCTCTCTGCGAATAAACTCTCTTCCGCGATAAAGTGTCTCCTTATATACCTGGGTACGCCTATGGAGAATCTTCGAGAGAGGCCTCTATGATGTGTATCGAGTTCTCCACGCGAATCAAGAGTTCCTTGAAAAATAACGTTCGCTCTTCGACCCCTCATTTTATTCTGCGTTTATGAGCGACAGAGATATTTCATATAGCAAACGGTATTCATATGGTGTGATTGAAGCCTACCTCAATTAGTACTCTACCGTTGTGATAATTTTCTGACCTCTGGATACTTCCATCTCATTGCTCTCCGGGATCCTGGAGCAAACCAAGTAAAAAATGGCGCCCGAGGCATTGGTTTACAAAAAGATTTTTAATTTACAAAGAGATTTGTGCATCTATTCATAAGCGTCATTTCTTGTGCGGTTTTGAACCCAGATAAACCCGTTACAAGATGTTTTAAACCCCTTTTTCACCCCGTTAGGCGATGAGTTTTAATAAAATACCAACACGTCATCCATCAATACAATTAAAGAATGTTTGTACAAATTTTGCAGTAGATTGGACCAAGGCATTCCATACAAACAATGACCCCTCAGAGGTGGAATTTCTAAAAATAGCTTCTCACCAGATGACTACCTGACACAAATAAAACCCTCCAAGTTGTCCAAGTGGCCCCGTTTTCCACCCCCTTAGGGGTGGAACTTTGGAAAACCGATGTTGGATCTCTGAGGCATAAAAAAATACCCCCTCCAAGTTTCAGGTCCTTACGATCAGCGGTTTAGGATGTCATTCAAGACAAATCATTTTATATGTCTAGATCAACAAAACACCTTTGCAGTGATTCAAATATGACTGCTAGCTATATATAGTACCAAGGATTTTTTTTGTATAACTAATAGAAACCAACATTTTTCTTGAACATTGTGTTCGTCTTTTCCGAACCGTTTAGTCGGCGCACACCGTTAAAGCATCACATCTTGCCCGCTTTTCTTCGTCTTGATAATGATATACTATTATTTTCCACTGGATTTTTTGTTCAGTCATGATAATAAAAAGCCTGTATCACTCTTGAATCTTATGCAGGTTCTGCCAAGAGGATGAGGAAACCTCAGCACACATACTGAGCTACTGCAAAGGTCTGTCAAGGCTGAGGTTAGCAACGTTAGGGGAGGAAAAACCACAACCCTCTCAATATATGGAGAACTTAAGGTCTGGCCTATGGAGTCTAGTTACAAGGACGGGTCTAGACAAGGAACTCTAACATACATGAGGGCAAGCACAATAGATCTGCAAAGGTCGCACTGTAGTAGGCTGTTCAGCACATAAGCCCCATATTTTCATCTTTAATCTTTTCAAATGACTCTTGAATAGTGTAGCATTCTGAAATAATTCTCATAATTCCATCAAGACCTCCGAAGATTAAACCTACAAACAAAGTTAGAAACGAACCTCTTTAAAGTATCAGTACTTTTTTCGTAGGCGCATGCGTTGCCTTGGTTGTCACCACGTTATTCTAGGACTAGGTTGTCTCACTTAGTCTGCGAGCAAACACCAAATCCTAAAAACCTATTTCATCATGAATAATAAATTGGCACCAATTAAAAGTCGAATTTTCTCTATAATTAATGCGAAAATTGTTAGATTGGCATTATAAAAATTGAAAGAAGTTAGATGCACGTCACACACTATATATTTTTATATTTCACAGTGAGCCCACGTACTATACTAGAACGTGAGAGTGTTCATTTTTATTGGTGTATATCGCTGATATCCCATTTTTCTCAGTGAATCAGGTTGTCTTTCACCCAAAATCTTCGGATTGGAGTTGGAACACCGAACATCAATGGAACCGCCGTTATTGTCACTTGTCTGTGGTATATATTCTGGGGTATGGGGCTTTGAGGAGCTTTATCTGCCTTTTTTTCTCGTATAAATGATATACTAGAATGGAAACACAAGTTCTGTGAAACATCAACAATATTTTCTCCACTAGTAACCCGAGAAATCACTATTATTCATAGAATTTCTTTAACAAGAAGTGGTCTGTATAAAACAAGGAATACTGATACAATTCGAATAGAAATTTAGTAAAGGTGAAAAATGATAACATAATTCTACCATTGTCTAAAATGATTCAACCTAGGTGTCAATAGTGTAATCGCTTCGATTTGTATGGCAAGAAATTACTACTTCAAAATCACTGTCATTTGAATTTTGAATCACTCCTTGATTTCATCCACAATTTCATCTGGAATTTTGATACAGCGCATATTTTCGGATAGCCAAGTTGTTTCAGTTTCTTCGATAACTGGGCTCCTAGTCTACTTGATATATCGAAATTTCATTGATATGCTCAACGAATACTGAATGACATTGCTTCTCCAGTGGAAATGAGAATCAGAATGTATAGCAGATGTTGATATTTCAGTTTCAGTGGTTCTTGCTTGCATATAACAACTCACTTCTCATCCTCTCTTCAGAATACGATAATTGCTTGAGGAATTATTGTATAGCGAAACGAGTGTCGCCGTTTTGTTAACCCATTGTCAGTGAGAACCGTACAAAAACTATGATATTTTTTATTAATATGTATTCCATCGAGATTCATTCCCACCAACATTGACAGGAGTTGTGACACTACATATAATTTCTGGACTTTGAAAAATTCTTCGAATCCTCGAATTTTTTGTTTGTGAAATTTTTCTCTCTGAAAGCATCGGAGGTTTTTTTTTGCCAATATGCTGTGAGATCCATAAAGTGTGCAAAAAATGGGAACTGAAATCCATTTTTCGAGTTCTCTCTTCCCTGAAAATGAAAAAGCCTGATTAAGATTTCAATCGTTACCTATTTCCTCAAATAACATTGAGAAAACAAATGAGAATTTATTTTTATTTTAACTATCCATTGCTCTGTACTGAAACTCTCTGTGCTAGAGATTAATTAAGTGTTTCCCCTTTTATACTTGGGTACGCCCATGTTAATCTTCCAGAGAGGTCTCGATGGTGTCTGTGTATCGAATCCTCTATGCGAATCTGGATTTCTTGGAAAATGTCGTACCCTCTTCGACCCCTCATATTATTTTGCGTTTACGAGCGACAGGGCCGACGCTAGTAGATTTCGTAACAATAGGATGATTTCGTGAGGAAAAGTTGTAAATGAATGGAAGTGTTGCCCAATGCTGCAATTTCTAATCTCTTCATGGAAAGTTGACCTATCTAAAAAACATATTATAGGTGTTGTCTTTCTGGATTTCAAAAGAGCATTTGAGACGGTCAACATTGAGTCACTTTTGATGAAATTAAATAAGTATGGACCAGATCATAATGTATTAAAATGGTTTACTGAATACCTCACATATCGGAAGCAATTGGTTAAATATAATCAAGTGACATCCAGTACTTCAAATGTAATCTCAGGGGTCCCTCAAGGGTCAGTGTTGGGTTCACTGCTATTCTTACTGTACATAAATGACATTGTGATGCATGTAAAAAGATGTAAGGTAAAACTGTTTGCCGACGACACTATGTTGTACTGTTCTGGGACACCAAATGAAATCTCAGAATGTTTAAATGAGGAACTATCAAATATAAACGAATGGTTATGCGACGACGGCCTCAAGTTGAATGTTAATAAAACAAAATTCATGTTAATAGGTAGCAAGCATCGTTTAAGACAACTGCAAGATGAGAAGCTGTCATTAAATATTAGCATTAATAATGTCATCATTGAGAGGGTTGTAACTTTCAAATGTTTGGGTGTAGTGTTAGATCAAGAATTGAACCTTAAAGCGCGCTGTAGATATATTCAGAAGAAAATAGCCACTAAAATTCATCTTTTATACAGATTGAAAAATAAAATTGGTAAATATGCAAAATTAACGATATAAAAATCAATAATAGCACCCCACTTTGACTATTGCAGTACATTGCTCTATTTTGTAAGCAATGAAAATCTCAACAGACTACAGAAGCTTCAAAACAGATCCATGAGGGCAATACTAAATTGTAATAAACGCATACCTGTGAAATACATGTTGGAATCACTGTCTCTTATGCCTGCAAAACAAAGGATAACACTGAATATGCTAATATTTATTTTTAAAATCAAACACAATATGTTGCCATCTGAGTGATCAGTTAACTTACACAAGTAGTATTCATACACACTCCACTAGAAATAGAATAGGGAATTTTTATATCAACAGAGAGCATATAGGTTGTGACTCTTTGTATAGTTCTGGTCTGATTGCATTCCATAATTTGCCTAGTCATATAAAAAGCTGTGATTCATTAAATTCGTTGAAAAGAAAATGTATTTAATATATTAAAGTGTCTTGATTCTTGTTTTTACAATGTGATTTGTTTCTATTTACATATGATTGGTATTTTATAAGTGACTGATTGTACTAAAGAGCATTATTTGCTAATAAAGAGTGATAATAATAATAAAATATGGAAGTCTCAGCCTGAAACTCGGGAAAAAATGTTTTTTTCAATCATCCCTGTATGATAATCCAAAATTCCGATTAGTACGTATCAAATGTAGCGTCAACCAAATCACAGTATCATTAGTAGATCATTTGCCTTGTTGTTAAATATCGTTGCAACAATGGTGAAGTTGGAAGTTACCAAAAAAAACAAGGAGAGAAAGAAAAAGCATGTAAATTTCGAAAATGTTATTCAAGTCGATGAAAATTGTTTGAAAGTGATTAGTTTATAGCTAATTTCAATACGTACCAATCAGAATTTTGCTTTATCAAACTTTTTCTAATAAAATTATCCTATATTTTAAATAGGGGACACTTTATTCTTGAACAAATTTGATATTTTTCGTCCTTTCCTATAATCTGATTGAGCAGAGGAGAATATCTTAATGCATGTGAGTCGATTATCGAACATGCACCAACTTTTTTAGACATCAACTACCTACCCTGATACAGAACTGGTATTATTGCACACGACGAGTGTTTCGCTAAAAAGTTTACCGTCTTCAGGATACTGCAGAACGATACTTTCGAATAAGAATGTCTTCTTGCAACTCTTACCAACCGAAAAACAACGGCGGCAGCATATAATTTATTTTTAATCGCATGAAGGTGTTATAAAACTTATAAATAAGACCTTGCGTGCTTTCACACCCGACGAATGCAGTTGGGACACTGTGCCCCGAGGGGTAGGGTGGGGGGCGAGAGAGGAGGAAGACGAATTAAGAATTAGTCTCAGGTCTCGGCTACCTGTGTTACCCGTACACCTGTTTGGATACGGCCGAGCATTATTTATTTTACTTTTCGAGTCGAATTCGATGTGTGTATAAGCTGCGCAAAAAAAGTTCTGTACCACAGGCTAACGATAATTCTGTTTGGTTTTCGTTGGAATTGATTTCTCGGTTTCCCTGAGGATGATCAGGATCTGTACCATTTCACTTGCCATCTGTAGACCGTGTCCAGTGGTATTCGTTCGACTTTCTCTTGACTATTTAATGCATTTACTTTTGCGCAAAACGCTGGGAAATTTTGACGTTCCAGGCAAAACTTATCAAAGATAATACCACGAGTCCTTCAAATTTAATCGATAAATTTTCATTTTCCACAAAAACTTTTTTATTTGGCAAAAGTATGAAAACAAACCGATTGATAAAATCACGAGTCCGTAGGACGAGTGATTTTATTTAATTCGGTTTGTTTGAATGCTTTTGCCTCAAAATAAAAAAGTTTGAGTGTTTCGAAAATGAAAATTTATCTTATTAAATTTGAAAAACGAGTTGTATTTGGAGAGATCATTTTTTGAACAAATAGAAGGAAGAACAATTTAATTGATCAGTATTTCATTTACATAAGAAGGAAAGGAGAATAGGTGAAAATTTTGTCGAACAACGATGTATGGCCTCTATGATCCAGAAGAGAAATGATGCTTACGCAGTGACTATGATAATGCTTGCTGACGTACCAAGAGATGGCGTCACAACTCTCATTGTACAAGGTTGATAATTGAAAATTTCTTATGAAATGAAAATCGCCCCAGAAGGAACATAAAATCATTCGATATGTCGTATCAAAGTCTTCATACAACGGTTTCTTCTCATACAACGGAAAATGAATTATATTTAATAAAAACTAATTGTACACCATCTTCATTTGAGTTAAGGAAACCTTAAATATTTGAATCGGTCGTTCGCTATATCTGTCATAAAGTTGGGGTTATGAGCTATTTACGTGTTTGAGTGTTAATTGAAATGTGTTATGTTATTATTATGCTGAAGAAGTGAAAAGTAAATGACTATTATTAAAAAGGTAACTCTTCATTCATGATAATTTATATAAATATGAGCCAGTTCAATAGAATCGACGCGGTAAACCGTATAGTTTTGACAGTTCAAAGGTAAACAACGTTTTATCGAAAGGACCAGGCAGTTTTATCAGTATAATACCCAATGATTGGTTAGAATAAACATAGAATAACCCGCTACTATTGGTTGAAATGCCAAAAACGTCACATTTTGACAAGTGAAAAAAATAATCAAGAAAAAAGTCAATATTTCCTCACAGTTGTTAGTGATCTACGTAAATGATTTTTTCAATATGCAAAGTCACACGAAATAGCAAGGAGTTCCAAAGCTCAGCTGTACTATTGAAAAAAAAAAACTGACCAAGAGAGGTTCGACAGGTCTCCAATTTCATAACAAAGTGGTGGGAGTTCTGTACTCGTCGAGTCATCCGTGTAGATATTGCCAATATAATGATTGATAAAAATTCGGAAGAGCATCGACCGTGAAAATATCTATACAAGTCTCCGACCCTTCTACGATGATCCAATGAAGTGAGCGAGTCTGTGAGCGAAGAATCACCAACAAGACGAATTGCCTTTCTCTGAATAGAATGGAGAAGCCTCAATGAATGTTTTGGCGCCGAACTCTACACATGAGAACTATTTTCCAAGACAGGTCGTATCTGAGCCTCGTAGATCATCAGAAGCTGACGAGAAGTGAAGTACTTCTGACGAGAAGTGAAGTATTTCTTCACACGAAATAGAAATCCAAGTTTCTGGGAAGCACCTTTAGCGATCGATCTCACATGGTTTTCCCATGAAAGATTATCACTGATCGCAATTCCTAGCATCGAGAGACTTGACTTTGTAGGAATAGTCACTCCTGACATCTGAATACTAGATGATGATAGATCGGCTTCCCTTAAGAAGAGACAACGTAATAACATCATATCTAATAAATATCAGGAAATGTTTTTCTTTCTTTCTTCACCATCACTAAGGCTTTTCTCAATCCACTCTTGATCACATTTATCCTTCAAAAATTTTTCTCAGATGCCAGAACTAGTTCAAATTTTTTTCTTGTAGTGTAAATAGCATGAAAGCTTCATCTCATGAACATGTATATTCTCCGTGTGGTTTTTCTAAGTTAAACAGCATCAGGTAGAAAAAAAAGTTCGTTACGCCGCATAATGAAAATGAAAATATTTGGAGATATATTGTGTTTGGGTAGTAATCCTGTTGTGTAAATGCAAAAAAACATGAGATGGGCATCAACTTAAATTGACTATAATCCACCATTAGATGTTTTTAAAGGCTTCATTCGGATACAACAATTTTGTTTTTTCCCCTCAGTCTTTTCTTTTGTATTATTTTTGTCTTTCTCAACGCCGCCATTTTCTTCAGGCCATTGAAATGGTCTATGATCGGGAGCATATTTCACTGGAGGAAAATTGATGAATTCGGAGGGACGTTGGAACGCGAAAAATTGTAATAACTCTTTAGGGATTTATATGTTCTTGTTTCGGAATATATGTTGGTAGTTAAGGCAGAAAAAATGCATCAATTTCTGCCGAATTCAATGACAGTGGATATTGCTCGAATTATTTTTTATGTTTTATGCACATCCAGTTCACCAGGAAACTAGATTAACAGCCCATTGCAGCGACTTTTCCTTATGTAAGTATTGATTTAATGGGCCATTGAAGGTCAATTAACGTACTGCAGCGATTGTATAGTATTTTTCACAGTATTGGTACTGGCTTATTAACTGGCTTATTAACTGCTTATTAACTGGCTTATTAACTGGTTTATTAACTGGCCAGTGGCAACTGGCTTATTAACTGGCTTATTAACTGCTTATTAACTGGCTTATTAACTGGTTTATTAACTGGCCAGTGGCAACTGGCTTATTAACTGGCTTATTAACTGCAATAAACTACCCGATTTAATACCATTGTGTAGAAAAATCATCTGGTGAAAGAAGCAAATGTGCTACAGGGTCGAACTTAAGAAATTTGAAATTTGCATAATGTAGGAGATATACAAGTAATTTATTTGAATATTACAATTCTATATTTAGTTCAGTGTCGCTATCGCTATCCTCATCTGAATTAATTATAATTGGCGCTATTGATTTTACAGAAAGGTACGAGTTTTCAACATTTATAACATGACTAACAGAACTTTTCCAACTCTCGGTAGGAATGTCATTCATACAGTTCCTAATTGATTCTTCCACTTATAGTCGGAGACGTATTTTTTCCGCGCACGCTCGATTTAAATTGGTGCCACATAAGCTCTATATTAAACACGCAGTAGTAGGGAGGTAGTCGTAACACTGTATGTCCCAATTCTTCTGCAATTGTATCACAAACATACGTTTTTTTAAAGAAAATGACTGCAGCACTTGTAAAAGTTCTTTTTATGTATAATTTTCCTCAAAATATATGCCATTTGCAGCTATGAAAATTTGAATCTCCAATTTCGTATTCTTTGAGCCAGGAATTTTTTGCAATTGTCGACTATGATAGCTTGCGTTGTCCATTACTATAACGCTGTTTGGCGGAATGTTGGGTAACAGACAATTTTTAAACCAATCTTCAAAAAGCTCTGCTGTCGTATCTTCGTGATAACCAACACAAGAGTCCTTAATATTTTTGGCAGAAAGCCACATAGCGTTTGGGATCCAACCATTCTCTGATCCTGCATGTAATATTGTGATTCTCTTCCCTTTATTTCAGGGGTGCTCAAACGGTCGATCACGATCGACTAGTCGATCGCGAGTGCTTTTTGAGTCGATCTCGAGAAGAAATTTCCGATATAGAACTATTCACAGATTTTGTTTTAGAAGATAGGTCACAAGAACAAAATGAAATGAATAAACTACCAAAATTTATTCGATCCACAATTAGGCCAGAATAACACCCTCACCACTATCTCTCATCGTAATAAACCCCTGCAAGCAGGAGAAGGCGGCGGTACTCGTCAAGAAAAAGCCGCGTTTTGGTCAATTCATTTGTGCGAGTCTGCATTTTCCGAAATGAAGATACTTAAGTCAAAATATCGCAATCGACTAACTGACGAACATGATTTGCACTCGGTAATTACGTACCCTCTTATGAAAAGTATGCTGAGGACATGCAGTGCCACGCTCCAATATCCAAAGTCACCCTTTAGTTGAATCTAGACACTACAACTCGTTTGTTTATAAGAACCAATAAACTCGCAACTTTGAATTCAGAGTCGATCCATCGTAGTCTAACAATATTGAGGTAGATCGCCAAAAATTCAAGTTTGAGCACCCCTGCTTTATTTGATGACGCTTTTGTTTTACACTTATCAGAGGAATCAGACCTCCTTTGGAAGGGGTGTCATGCGTGTCAAACCACGTCTCGTCGAGGTAGACTATTGGCCGATTTTCAGACTGGTATTTTCTTATTGACGTTATATATTCAGAACGCCAGTTTATTAAACGTGTGGATTCCATTATTACTTGTCTCTTGTCAATTTTGCGATATTTAAAGCCCATTGCAGACAGAGCTCGCCAAAGAGTAGTGAGGCCACAGTTGATGTGAGTTTCGTCATTAATGAGCCGCTGTTTCGGACTTTTGATTGTAGGAACACGCTGCTCATCGTACATAGTGTAGATTTTTCGCCTTATCAAATATTTTTCCCAGTCGTCTAGACTTTTTGTGACACCGGAATCTTTACGCTTTTTTCTTGATTCCATGGAATTTTCAACAATTCGTCTAACTGAAGTAAGAGGCACCTTCGTCAAATTACTGGTTACTTTTGCTGCAGCACCCGCGTTGTATCTTTGCTGAAGTAAGGAACTATACTCATTTTTCATAATGGTTTTCGCGTCACACGATAAGTGATTCTTCTTTAACGAACCACTGGAAGAAGCACTATTACTTTTTATCCACGGACGCCATATACTGCCTATTCTTTACGTTGGGGTATAAAATCTTTGCTATTAATGTCTGTAATAACAAATAAATGTTATAAAATTATTGCACGCCGTAACACAAGTGAACACTTCCAATGAAATACAAAGACTAAAATGAACAAGAAGTGTAAACTGTAATCCTCTACAATCCCTCTCTGAGAAACAAAATTACCTGAATCTGGTCCTTTTACATTTATGATGTGCATCTCGGATTTTACAACTTAAGGGTTTAATTGGTTTTATTATAATCCTTCAGTCAATACCATTTATTGTGAAAACTACTATACATAGTTTAAGAGATTATTAAACAGGCGTCAATGAACCCTCACCAAACTTAAAGAGGTAACTTCAAAGCGAATACAGGATTTGGTACCAGAATAGTGAGCCATGACAAAAAAATGCTGGATCCAGCTGGATTGGCTGGATACTAGATCCAGCACTGCAATCCCTAACAATGACTTGAAGAGTTGTTGTATCTTGAAACTGAGCTGAAATGTTTTTTTTCCTCAATCAGCAGTCGTTCGTCCACTATCGGCAACCGTCAGAAAGGCAAAAGTAGGCATCGAGAGGTCTTACATTCTGAAGTGCCATACCAAAGACTTCTTCTTCAACAAACGATGTCAAAATTAGTAAAGGTGTGTTCGACGGCGTATTAGTTTCGCTGTAAAAATGAAAAATATTTCAATTTGACAGATTAAAAATGTCAATAGCAGATTATAATCTGTCACTGAAAGATTTTAATTTGTTGATGACAGATTATAATTTGTCAATGACAGGTTGAAATCTGTCGATGACAGATTTGAAATGTCAATGACGCATTGTCAAATTTGAATCTGTCATTGAACAATTAAAATCTGTCATTGACAAATTAAAATCTGT
Source organism: Zygogramma bicolorata (assembly GCA_032362365.1). Classification (NCBI taxonomy): domain Eukaryota; kingdom Metazoa; phylum Arthropoda; class Insecta; order Coleoptera; family Chrysomelidae; genus Zygogramma; species Zygogramma bicolorata. The sequence goes on from JAVJAQ010001977.1 coordinate 152,436, forward strand.
CATTGACAAATCAAAATCTGTCAATTGATAAATTTTTTATTTTCACAGTGACACTTTTACGCTGAAATGTAGCTGTGGATGAATCTTCGTCTGTATCTCGTAGCTTCCGAACCGCAAAGCGAGTTCAAGAAGGCTCTTTATTAATTCTCAACTCTAGCCGGAAAGATCCGATAAATATTGTCACGCACCTTTCAGGTTTGCGACCGCGTTCGTATTAATAAAACATGTAGACTTGAATAGGCGACGAGCTAGGAGAGCGGCTTACGGGATCGATCCGTCAGATTTTCGATCCGGTCGATCTATGCGTCGACATGCCATCTCGAAGTGGTGAATATCTTAGATGGGCGACACCTTTTTCATGAAATATTCAACGGACAAAGGTGCCGCGAGGTCGGCTGGTTCACGGTCGATGTATAGGGTGGAATCGGCAGTTTCCTATTTTTTTTATATACAAGGTGTAAAAAAAAGGGTGTTGAAATTTTTCTGTTCGTTTTTCAAAAAAAACGTTTGCAAAAAAACAAGTAATATTTACGATATTTAGTGCCCGGTGTTTTTTTTTTGGGTGAGAAATCAAAATTTCGCATTGATTTTAATTTAACATCCAGAGGGCGCTGCGTACGCTGTCATTCTTCATTGCAAATTGCCCTAACTTTTTTGACAGTAACCTCTTGGTACTTTTCATGAAAAAACCTAATTCCCACCCTTTTTACAAGTAAAAAAGGTACACTTTTTCGACAACGCTGTAGGTGATCGTTTTCGAAATATTTTACAATTTTATATATCCTAAAAAAAAGGAAGAAAACTTCACCTTGTAATTACAGACCAATTGCATTGCTTTCAGTCATTTCCAAAGTCATGGAAAGAGGAATCAATATGAAGCTCATCAAATATCTAGGGAAATCAAGAATAATTATAATCGACAATACGGATTTCGCCATCGAAGATCAACCAGTGATTTATTGGCTTATGTTTCTTATATTTGGCATCATTCAATCGAAAAATTCAGAGAAACGGTAGCTGTTGCATTCGATATTTCAGAAGCGTTTGATCGAGTTTGGCATCGGGGTCTCCTTTCTAAACTGCCGTCTTATGGTTTGCCTCCTCAGTTGTGTGCTTCGTTGAGAGTTTCTTGTCTGATAAGTCTCTGTTGTTGTTGATGGAGTATCATCTGATATTGTCCCAATAAATGCAGGTGTTCCACAGGGATCAGTTCTGGCGTCTACTTTGTCTCTGCTTCATATCAATGATTTACTCGGGAAAACATCTTGTTCAGTATATAGCTTTGCGGACGACAGTACTCTTCATACTAGTTTCTCTACCAGAGTTCTCATACCAACTCGAGAAACAAAACTTCAAAGAGACATTCTCGTCAATAAAATTAACGATGACGTGGTAAAAATAATAGAATGGCGTAAAATGAACTTGGTGAAATTTAATGCTAGGAAAACACAGGGGTGTCTCTCCTCAAGAAAATTCGATCATTATCTAGTATTCAGATGTCAGGAGTAACTATTCCTACAAAGTCAAGTATCTCTATGCTAGGAATTACGATCAGTGATAATCTCTCATGGGTAAACCATGGGAGATCGATCGCGAAAGGTGCTTTCCAGAAACTTGGATTTCTCTTTCGTGCGAAGAAATACTCACTTCTAATCAGCTTCTAATGATCTACAAGGCTCAGATACGACTTGTCTTGGAATATGGTTCTCATGTGTGGAGTTCGGCACCGAAACATAAATTATGACTTCTCGTTTCTATTCAGAGAAAGGCGATCCGCCTTGTTGGTGTTTCTTCGTTCATAGACTCACTTCATCAGAACATCGTAGAAGGGTCGGAGACTTGTCTCTCTTCTATAGATATTTTCACGGTCGGTGCTCTTCTGCATTGTTATCACTCGTTCCACCCTTGACGAGTACAGAATTCCTACCATTTTTTGTGAATTTGGAGACCTATCGAACCTCTCTTTCTCAGGGATCTTTTTTCAATAGGACAACTGTGCTTTGGAACTCCTTGAAAGGAGTTTTTGCTGAGGCTTTAAAACTTCAAAAAGTCAAAGTGAATGTTAATTCGTGCGTTCCTTGATTATGCGGTGTTCTTTGAACATTACAGGGCTTCCCTTTCGTGTGAATCTGCATATAAAAAAATAATAATAATAAAAAAAGATGCATATTACTTAGATCCTAGGGCGCTGAGTGTATTTGCTGTGAGCGAAGAATAACCAACAAGGCCGATTACCTTTTTCTGAATAGAATCAAGAAGCTTCATTGAATGTTTTGCTAGGTGCTAGCACCAGCGTCGATAAGGGGGGGGTACTGGGGGACATTTCCCCCCCTAGGAGAAGCATTGGGAACAGAAAAATTGTAAAATATGTTGGAAAAAATTAATGAATGATACAAATAGTTTCATCAATAAAATATTGTCCAATCTTATTCGATGATGTTGACTAACCTAGACTGTTTCCTAGTACCTGAAGAATTTTTTGTTAATTTTGTATTTTTTTATGTAAAGTTACTTTACTCTAATAAAAGTTCAAGCAAATGAAACACAATTAGTTGTTCATTCATTATATTTGAATTTCACCTATTTGAGACTTTGAGTGGTACTTACAAACTGGCTAAAAAAAAATCGGCGCTGTACCACTAGCCACCCCCAATTTATTATCCCTATTCCGCTACTATAAGTACCCCCCCTAAAAAAAAAACTATCGACGCGCCTGGGTGCTAGTGATACAAACATCCAGTTTTAATTAAGTGAATAATACTAGTTATTTACGTATGAAAGGCCCAGGATCTTGTAAGTTATCCGAGATTGTCAAACATCATTTTGAATTAGATTTCGGGTAATAACCGCTCTATCACGGTAACAGGGTAAGGATAGCAACATTTTCTTTTTTCAACCTAGTTTGTGAATGATCTCATGCGTTTTTCCATCGAACGTTTTGGAAACGAGCCACGAGAAAAAATGGAGGGAGAAGGCCTCAAGAATTACTTAGGAGTCGAAATATGAAAAGTTGGTGTTTTTGAGAAATTTTCATCATTTTTAGGTCGAAGCCTCATCCTCCACATCTCAAAAACTATTAATTATACAGGTTTATGCTTGAGGGCATATTTTGTTGTCAATTTAATAGCAACTTTTTTTGCTCTACAGTGAATTTGACAAATTTTTGATATTCCTCGAAGATTTCACTTTCTTGCGAATACGTTGCCATAAGAAATATGTCCATAAATCAGGATCATCGTATTTCATTTCACAATGTACACTTTAATCTTTGCCGACTGTCACATAGACCCTCCCACTTAACTGTATCTGTAGACATTCACATAAGACATGCCTGACAGTTTCATCTTCCTGTTCACACATCCTGCATAGAGGTGTGTCCACTAGCCCCATAATATGGAGGTGTTCCTTTATTGACAGTGTCCAATCAGAAATCCCACTGTTAAACGTAGGTTCTTCCTGGTCATCGCCAATTATTCGGATCCAGCTTCTCAGGGTCGCCCAAGGTGATCCTGGCAAAACTGCATCCTTTTACCCCTCCCCCTCCCACTTAAAATCTAACATAATAACAGATCGGAAGAGACATGCTTTGAATTTGTTGGCAATATATTCTACGAATTTAGTGGAAGCTCATTTAGAAATTTTCGTCGTGTCCTCATTCATAACATCCACACCCTCTGTTCTCTAAATTCTGGTTTCATGTAGCGTAGCTCTGGGAGATAATCTTTCATTAAGAATAATATCATCTGAAAAATTATACACTAATCAAGCAGTAGCTCCCGTCAAATTGTTTATATAACTTCTTTATAATTGATACGTTTTTTGGCGCCATTTCTGGTTCTTGCATTTCCAATACCTCATCGAAACCACTAACCTGAATTGTCGATAATCAATTTGCCAAACACATATTCTCGGAAAAAATCCGGAGGCCATGCCGGCAGAAGCTTTTTGCATACAATTAGTCACTTGTTTGTTTTGTATCACGAATACGAATAATATAAATATTGTCTGCGGCTTCTGCGGAAAACTGGTTACTAAATTGTGATGTTAATTTCATTGTCAATACTCGATTGTTTTATTTATTCAGCGCGTGGAAGCCGCTCATGAATTTCAAAGCGTTATTTTCGCGGCTCGAGGTACCAGGTGGCTCTAAAAATTTTCGTTATTAATGCAAAATTGATTTTTATCTGATCGGTTTCAGCTACTGGTAATGGGTGACGTAGAAAAAGTGACTTCTTTGACGAATCAATACCCGTCGGTAACTCTAACCTGGAAAGTAGTTGGTAAAGCACGAAGATGCAATACTATTTACATGCTGTCTGCCTAAACCTATGTTCGCTCAAATCTTCAAAACTACTCAACGGATTTTCGAGAGGAAGTTTTGTATATATAATACATGCATAATTTAGTAGATAAACAGTAGAATGACAATTTTAGAGGTTTTTGATGTGATGTAAATAATAGTAGTTTGTACAACAAAAGTGTATAGTACAGGGTGTAACTGAATAAGTGTAGAACATTTGAGGAGGTGATTCCTTATCTTAAAAAAGATAGGATCTTTCATATAAAGAAACTTCATTGGAGCATCCCTTGTTAACATCCCTCAAAGATGGTACGTAAAATTTGTATAACAATTTTTTTTACAAGCACTAAAAAGTTACAATATTGAAATTAACCTGACGTTTTGTACTACCAAAAAGACAATTAGCCAGTAATTAGTAGCGACCTACTAGATTAGTTTCGTATTTTCGCATTCATAACGATGTATTTCTGTAGTTGTTCGTAAAATATTTTTTTGCTGCGAACTAGTTTATTTTGGGCAAAAAACCAGGAGAAATTTTTTGTTTAGAATGAAACAGGCTATTGGAAATACATTTTTGAATGGCAAACAAATAACAAGACAAAAAGTTACATTGGATATAAATTTTAAGGGATTTAAGGGTAAACAAAATAAATTACTGGCTAAGTGTCTTTTTGGTGGTACAAAACGTCAGGTTGATTTCAAAATTGTAACTTTTTCAGTGCTTGTGAAAAAAATTGTTATACAAATTTTAAGTACCCCCTTTCAGGGGCTGTATCTTAACAAGGGATGCTCCAATGAAGTTTCTATAAAAGAGCCTATCTTATTTTCGATATGGAATCACCTCCTTGTTTTACACTTATTCAGTTATAGAGAGAGAGAGAGAGACGTTTATTCACTACATTATGTACATGAACATTTGTAGCAGGTCCTATTCGATAGATTCCTAGATCTAAAATTTTTGTACAGCTATACACAAATACATGGATATGAGAATGAGGTACACTGTAAACAGACATAAAAAAGGAAATACTACACAAAAACACTACATTTGGTGTCACAAACAAAATACACTTTAAAATGAGTTGATTATATGGTTACAAGCTAACTAGACAATTAAGTCATCATGGCATAAACGAGGTTGAACTTCAACATCAACGATGGAAAATAGCTTTTTACATTGTAGAGCTCATATATTCCTCAACTGAGTAGAAGGAGGAGGAGGTGAGATATTTTTTTATGGATGATTTGAAGCAAGGCATGCTTTTCTTTCTCCATTCAGAGGGGAGTTTGTTGTAGAGGGCGTAATTCAGAGAGTTTCGTACAGAGGTATTAAGTCTGAAGAATGGGCATCTGAGCTGATCTGCAGAGCGAGTGGCATAGTTATGTTGATGGGCACCCTTCTTAAGTGATCCTGATTGTTTATGGATTTCTATCAGAGAGGAGTGAATGAAAACTGATGGTAGAGGCATTATTTTATATTTAATAAAAAGGGGCCTACATGATGTTAGATATTCGGCTCCATCCAGGATTCTGATGGCTTTTTTTGTAACTTGAACACTCTTAACGATTGAGTAGCGTTACCCCATAATGTAATACCATAACATAAATGAGAATGAAACAGGGCATGGTAAGAGTTTATGTGAATGTCGATGCTCAACATTTTTTTTAGCCTCCGTAGAAGAAATAGTTGACTCGATAATTTTCGGCATAATGCATCTATGTGTGCTCCCCAGCTGAGGTTATTATCTAGAGTAATTCCCAAAAGTTTTATATTATCACTCGAATCACCACTATTCGCCGAGAAAATCATATTTTGGCTTTTATTTTGGTTCATTTTCAAATTATTTGCAGTGAACCATACAGCTGCACGTTGTTCGGTTTCATTCATTAAGTTCTTCAGCTCTGAGTACTCAGAATGTGAGTTCAGGAGAGTTGAATCGTCCGCGAATAAAATGCACATATTTGGCATCAAAAAGTTGAATATGTCATTGACATATATCACGAAGAGAAGAGGCCCCAAGATTGATCCTTGGGGCACTCCACTCTCCACGACTGCAATGTCCGACATTTCGCCGTTAATGGCAACAAGTTGTTTTCTTCCATTCAGATAGTCACTCATCAGTTTGAGTGGAATACCATAGTGCTCTAACTTCATGAGCAGTAGTTACCCTGTATAGTAGCCATATCGCAATATCCATTCGAGTTATACGGTTTATTTATCCTTCGACCAGGTAACTATTTCAAAAATCTCTTTCAAGTATGGCACAAACTCAGCTACATTATTTCCAATTGCAAACTGGTAGTGCAGATCATGAAGAAAGAAAAAACACCTACTCGGAATAAATTTTAACACAGAGAACACATATAATAGGTGTTTTATTATCTAAGTATACTTCACAGAGATTGCTGGGCATGTACGTTATTAGTTCTTTGCCAAGATGGATTGGCTAAACTGTACTACAGTATGATGGTACACCTCAAAATATTAAGAAAATGGTCTACCAAAAATCTGCGATAACCCACAATAACCATTTTTTATGTGTTCGAAGCCGGAAGGGTATGTATGACATAAATCCCAAGTGGATTTTTTTGTGCATTGTACTTTTGATATATTACTGGAGTAGAAGACGTATTTCATTCACAATCACTTTAAAATGTTCTCTTTTTTAACCTACGATGTAGAGTATATTGTCCAACGAGCAAGGAACGATAGATAGTCAGTTTTCACTAGTATAAAATTACGACTCATGCTGCAAATCATACAAGTGGGAAATTAGCATACCATTCTCTGAAACAAAACCGTAGATGACCGTTCATTGTTTCCTAGTTCTGCTACCACTAAAAACGTTATGTTCTTATGCAATTTCATTTGAAAAATTTGTTGGTTCAACTTGTTGAACTTAGATGTCTACTAGATAAAATTTGCAGCTTTCAGAATGAGTAAGTTTTGTATATCGTTTGACGTTTTTTGTCGTAATTGAAGGCGCAAGGCGAAATTTGGTCAATTTCATTATGAATTAATGAGCCCGATTTTTTCTAATTCAACAGTTATTACAAGAAAATGTGATTGAAAATAATTCCAGGCCTCTTAATTTCGTGTACATTTCGATGAAATTCCAGTATGCTTACGAATATAGCGACAAAAAAATATATTTCGATATTGAAAAATAAATAACATTCTCCGCAAATCGCTTGGAAATTTTGGCACTCCTGGCAAAATTTATTGAAGAAAAGGTCAAAATTTTCTTACTGTAAGGTAAAGATATTTCCTTACAGTTTTTAATATTCTACATAAATGATTGAAAACACATTGTTTATTTACGATACTCCATAAAATGTACTTGATTTCTTTGATAATTATTCTAATGAAGCAGTATTCACTGCCTCAACTAGTTGGATGAGTCACAGAAATCGAAATTTCATCAACACTTACGAGAACAATTTACTTACGAGAACACCAGCAATTGAATGTATCACAAATCAACCTCAATACGTTTCCACAGTAACCGAAGTGATTTCATCACGAATTTCAAAGCACCATTCATTTGTGAATTAAATTATTCGCGACTTTTCAAAAATCAACTACTATCTGTCGAATTTTTAAAGACTCTGTGTTGCTAAGTCTCGGCTCCCAAACTTCACAGTCGTCCAGGAATGTTCGGCTTTTCCTACCTGGCAAACAATATACTATTGCTCGCAAGGGAAACCATTTCTGTAAGTTATACTGATTCAAATAAGAAGTTGTTCTAATTAGGTATGATTCCTATGCTATTTTTGAATTCCCTAGCAAAATATGTTACCTTAAAAAAAGTAAAAGGTTCAGGCCTAGATGTTTTCCCTGAAAATGTTTGTATGGGCGCCCTTGGCCTCGGTATGTAATATATATTATTCAAGTGAAATATGCATCATGACAGGCATCTATCAAAGAGTATTATTCTCGTAGGTAAACGCTGAGGCTGTAATCTCCACTCGATCTTCAGTCTGAAAGTCAATCTCCGTTGTGATCATGATGAAAATTTGCGTTATTATAGTCGCTTCATTCTTAGCCGAGTGCACGAAAAACTGACATTATGTTCATTTATTGAGGTGATCCGTCAGTGTCAAGGTGGAGTGAAAAAAGTTGAATATAACGATAAACGAAAGCAAAGTACAATAGAGGGCATTCAGTTTGTTGGTCGAGCAGGTGATTATAGTTCATACAATTTTAAAGCTGTTGTACGTCGTCGGGGGCGTGGTTAAATTTCAAAGTACACTATAGCCGGATTGTCATAGAATTATGAAATATCAAAGTGGGGTAGTGATTATGAACGGAGTAAAATCAAAGAAAAAAATACAAATATTGCCTGTTGATGAGTACCTGAAAAAAAACTTTACCTTGTTATTATAGACTAGACCAATTGCATTGCTTTCCATCATTTCCAAAGTCATGGAAAAAGCAATCAATATGAAGCGTATCAAATATCGAGAGAAATTAGAAATAATTAATGATCGACAATACGGATTTCGCCGTCGAAGATCAACCAGTGATTTATCAGCTTATGTTTTTCATATCTGCCAAATATGAAAAACATACTTTACATTTTTTGACTGGTATATATTTCAACCTTTCGTTTTGGATTTGATTTTCTCACATGATTTGGAAGATGACTGGAAGATTCCCCGTAGGCGTACGCAGGTATATAAGAACACACTTCATCGCGGAGGAGACATATTCAGAGAGAGTGTTTAGCAGAGTTATTCAGATAGTTATTCGGAGCTTAGTGGAGAGAACTTTGGTATTGCTAAGTGCACAAGTCGAAGTAGATAATTTCCATTACAGAGAGTTTCAGTACCGAGCGTTGGAAAGTTAGCGGAGCATTTGAGCCATTGTATTGTGATGTGATAAAGAGTTGTAATAAAAGTAGTTTAGTGTTCGTTCCGTAGTTTTCTGGGTTTGTAACCTACCACAATCTGAAACCACCACACAAGTGTCAAGAAAGGTATAGTAAAATGCCTTTATGCTAGAACAAAAATTGCATGTAATTCACGAGAAAAAATCAATGATGAGATAAACTTCATGAAATCAGTATTGAAAGAAAATGGATATCCAGAAAAATTCACAGAAAAAACTTTTACAGAAATTGAAAATCCGAACACAGTCCTCAATGAAGACATACAACCTACACAAAATACACAACCTGTATCAAACATTACATCTTTTCTCCCTCGTTTGTCTGAAAAGGTAAAATCAGGTATAATGTCAGAACAACATTCAACAAACAACAAATACTTTAAGGTCAATACTGACACATACCAAATGAAATAACACAACGGAAAACACAAAAAATTATATTTTTCAAATTCCTTGTTGGTGCGGTCAAAAATATATCGGTGAAACGTCTCGACCATTGGAAGTGCGAGAGAGTGAACACAAGATGTACATCAAGAACAGACAGATAGATGGTTCTAAATTATCAGAACACATTCTTACTGCCGATGGAGACCACACAGTAGAATGGAACGACACTAACGAAAGAAAGCAATGGCAAGAAACGAAAATTTAAGGAATCTGCTTTCATCATGATGTCTGGTAAAGAATGCATATCTATGAGTTCGCTTGATTTGAATCGCGGATGCCTACCCCTCTTGAAGGACAAAACGTTATGTCAAATTGGAAATATTTGACAAATGTCAATTACCAAGATTGCCTACAAGAGATATTTGGATTTGTACAGGAATTTGCGTATGAGTTTTGAGAAGGGAAGCAGATTTAGTTTCCGAAACGTTAACGATAAGTATTTTCATATATATATTAGTTCGTATTATTTTTTCGATAGGCAAAATTTGAGTTATACGAGAAGTTGCTGACTAAGTGAATTTGTTCTATCCAGAAAGAACTATTTTTCAATAGACGCAGCAACTTTTCGATGTAGATTGAAAATCTGCCCTTCTACACTTGTATAGATTCCAATATTAATTCTTATTTTTTTGAATTGCGGAAGGTTACAAACCCAGAAAACATCACAAAATAATGACGTTCAAATAATTTAGTGTTGTTTGGAGTTTTAATCAACGAACCCAAGGAAAGATCGTAACAAAGCAAACGACGAATACAGACTGTTTTTACACTCTCATATTTTCATCGCGAATCTTCCGAGTATAATTTTTTCACCGAAGCCCCTTAAAAAAACATCATCTTAACGCACGATGTACCTCATCGTGAGCGACCGTAAGTGTAATTTCATCCGTCGTGGAACAAAAGTATCATTTCTTCTGTTCTCGGTCGTGGTGTCCGATTCGTCGTAACGATATACCCAGGTCGGGCATGAAGATAATTCAATAATTGATTCGAAAAATGGGCTAAAGCTGTATCGGGGTCGGCCGTGCGTGAAGGCAATCTGTCGCATTTCATCGGTATTACGATCGGTTTCGTGCCAGTCAGATATAGTCCAGGAAAATTCAATAATAATAGGGGAGTCCAAGCGGGGATTCCGGGATTTACTGAAGCGCGACAGATTAATATACAGGGGGAAACCTTGTACCCGGTTGAGTACTTCCACCATATATGAGCCCTATATATATATGGTCGCCCTTCAAGGATAAAGAATCAGATTAGTAAAAAAAAATTGATCATGTGAAATTCTCGACCGCGTCAGATTAAGGTAGGGTGAGTTAGTCACGCCCTGACACATGTAAATTCCACAATTCGAGAGTGACCTAAAGAAGGAGGAGGGCTACAAAGTTGTAAAAAAACGTCATCTCGACATTCTCGAGCGTGGCTATTTTTTTTTATTTTGAAGGGAATAATTCAAGAATTTCAAAAAATATATACTCTGACGATTTCCACAAGCCGAAATAATAAAAATTCATCGATAAAGTTCAATACGTGATGCCTGTATTTCCCTCTCCATGTCTCTATTTATCTCTCACTATTTCTCTATTTATTGCTCTCTCACTCCGTCCCCTCTCTAGTTTCTGTTGCCATGACGCCATGACAGTTGATCACACAGACTCGTTTGTAGCATGATATTGTTGACAACGAATATCCAACGTTTTTGAATTTAAAAAATTATAATAATAATTTTTTGGCTTATAATCATTTTATTATGAATACAAGTATTCTACTAAAAAATATACACTTTTTTTCCTGAGCTTTTCAATTATTTGAGTTCAATGATTCGAAAGAATAAAAAAAAATTTCATATTGACAGAATAGGCGAATCCTTCCCGATAATTGTCAGATTATGAGACTGCAACGTCTACGCCGTAAAGATGAACCATATATATCTTAATCTGATGCGCTTGTGTAATAACGATTTTTTTTCATATTCTAATAACGGCCGCGAGTTTGCGTCACATCCAAACAGTCAGATTATTTAACAAGAGTTTTTTTTTAGGTTAACTTAACATCCCCTCAGAAAATCTGACACGCTCCAGATTTTTTTTCATTTTCAACCTTTACCTACGACCACCCCCCTCATGGAAACAATCAGATTAACATACGTACATTTTTATTTTTTTTCACATTTTTGAAAATCGATAGCCGCTTCCGCCACCGATAAAAGGTAAACATTGTACAACATTTTTCTCTGTGACGCTCGAGTAAGGCTGGATTCAGACAGATCCGAAATCCGATCGTACGACGATTCGATAGCTTTCTGATTGGTCTAAATTTAATCTTTTGATTCTCAAAAAAAAAAAAAGGGAATCGCAACAGAAAAAAGGGGATAACAAGCAGGGCGCGAGGAAAAGTGCGATAACATTACAAAAACGAAGTATGTGGTGGATCTCCTCAAAATAAACAAGCCGATTGCCTTTCTCTGAATAGAATCAAGAAGCTTCAACGAATATTCGTTAGGTGCTAGAGTCCTAGGGCAGAATGGTTTTTTTTTTCAGATCTCGTATTGAAGATGTAAACATCCAGTTTTAATTAAGTGAATGATACTAGTTATTTATGTACGAAAGGCCCAGGATCTTGTGAGTTATCCGAGAATGTCAAACATCATTTCGAATTAGATTTCGAGTAATAACCGCTGTATCAAGGTAATAGGGTAAGGATAGCAACATTCCTTTTTTTCAACCTAGTTGGTGAATGATCTCATGCATTTTTCCATCGAACGCTTTGGAAATGAGCCACGAGACAAAATGGAGGAAGAAGGCCTCAAAAATTAGCTAGGAGTCGAAATATGAAAAGTTGGTGTTTTTGAGATTTTTTTTCACCATTTTCAGATCGAACTTTCATCCTCCACATCTCAATATCTATTTATTATACAGGTTTATACTTGAGGACATATTTTGTTGGTAATTTAATAGCAACTATTTTTGCTCTATAGTGAATTTGACGAATTTCTGATATTCCTCGGAGATGTGGTAAGGCAAAAGATTTCACCTTCTTGCGAATATGTTGCCATAAGAAACATGTCCATGAATCAGGATGACCGTATTTAATTTCACAATGTACACTTTAATCTTTGCCGATTGTCACATAGACCCGCCCACTTAAAATCTAATGGTGGATTCATGCAGCAATCGTGGCTCGGAAGTCGGTAATCGGAACTCGAAAATCGTAAGTCTCAATTCGTAACAAAATATGCACCATTTATGCAGAAATCTTAAGAACTGTCTAATCGTAAGACAAGCTTTCCTAATTGGTCGATTTGACGCAGTCACTCTGACGTCTGGCGAGGTCATACTTTTCAACAACCAATTACGACACACGTCATTTGACAATACAATCCGAACTGGATAACGCATGCGCATTCCAAAAATTCGTAAGTCATAACTCGTAAGAGTTGAAACTTTCCTTACGAATTCCGACTTACGATAGCTACATGAACGATCTTATCGAAAGTCATTGACTGAACTTCTTCCGACTTATTTCTTACGACTTGCGAATTCCGACTTCGAAGCTACGATTGCTGCATGAATCCACCATAACCTAATAACAGATCGGAAGAGACATGCTTTGAATTTTTTGGCAATATATTCTACGAATTTAGTGGAAGCTCATTTAGGAATTTTCGTCATGTCCTCATTTATAACATCCACACTCTCTGTTCTCTAAATTCCGGTTTCATGTAGCGTAGCTCTGGAAGATAATCTTCCATGAAAAATACCATCATCTGCAAAATTATACACTAATCAGGCAGTAGCTCCCGGCAAATTGTTTATATAACTTCTTTATAATTGATACGTTTTTTGGCGCCATTTCTGGTTCTTGCATTTCCAATACCTCATCGAAACCACTAACCTGAATTGTCGATAATCAATTTGCCAAACACATATTCTCGGAAAAAATCCGGAGGCCGTGCCGGCAGAAGCTTTTTGCATACAATTAGTCACTTGTTTGTTTTGTATCACGAATACGAATAATATAAATATTGTCTGCGGCTTCTGCGGAAAACTGGTTACTAAATTGTGATGTTAATTTCATTGTCAATACTCGATTGTTTTATTTATTCAGCGCGTGGAAGCCGCTCATGAATTTCAAAGCGTTATTTTCGCGGCTCGAGGTACCAGGTGGCTCTGAAAATTTTCGTTATTACTGCACCTCACTTCGTTCGGCGCGTAATATCAACAAGGGATGCTCCAATGAAGTTTCTTTATATGAAAGATCCTATCTTTTTTAGATGAGGAATCACCTCCTTAAATGTTTTACACTTATTTAGTTACACCCTGTAACACTTTTGTTGTACAAACTACTATTATTTACATCTGTTAATCTACTATATTATGCATGTATTATATACACAAACCTTCCTCTTGAAAATCCGTTGAGTAGTTTCAAGTCAAGAAAAGTCGCTTCTTTGCCGAATAAAGTATACTATTTTTTCTTCAAGCTTAGCAATTTTCAACCATAAATAGTACAATTCATACGCTATTTTTAATGGAAATTAACTGTGACAACTATCAAAGTCGTCTAGATGTTAGAAATTAAAATAATTAAGTCGTCGGTGGGATTTGCGTCTCCCTGGTTACAGTTGTTTGACAGTTATTTTATGTTATTAAAGACAGCTTATTGTTGTTGCAACCGCAAGCGCAAATTTAGTGCGAAAATGGAAAACCTAAACGTCCGCGGCTAATGATGCAGTAGCACGTTTGGGGCCCTCCAAGTCCGTAATAAAGTATCGGTTAGCGTACAAGCACTTCCAAGAGTGGTGCGATACAAGAGGAGTACGGCAAGTTACCGAAGACGTTTTACTGGCATATTTTAACATAATGGAAAATTAAAATAAATGGAAATCTTCTACAATGTGGTCACGATACTCTATGATAAAATCCGAGTTAGTTATTAGAAAAAATGTGGATATAAGCAAATTTTTAAAGTCACGTGCCTTTCTGAAAAAGACAAGCGAAGGATATACATCATACAAGTCTAAAGTTTTCACTAAAGACGAGTTTGATAAATTTTTGTTCGAAGCGCCAGATAAGTTGTATTTAGGATTAAAGGTAAAAAAAAGTATATTGCAAAGCATGTAGTATACTCTACTAAATTATAAAAATATTTCAGATTGTTTTGTTAATTGGGGTTACCGGCGCCTGTCGATGCGACGAATTGGTAAAAGTGAAGACTGTGGACATTGATGATAAAGAAAATGTAATGATTATCATGATCCCAGACAGTGAAACACGACAAATTAGATCTTTTACGATAATTGGTCAAAACTACATTAAACTGTATAAAAAGTATGCATCACTGCGGCCTGAAAATTTCACAGAAAACGATTTTAAAAAAGGAAAGTGTTACCGAAGCGTCAGGGAATACATCATCAGCGCAGTAGCCCAAAAAGTAGCTAGTTATTTAAATTTAAACGAGCAAGCGCAAAGACTGTTACGACGAACTTCAGCAACACTTTTAATGATGGAGGCGGAAATCTAGAATGCCTCAAACGACAGGGGCGGAAACAAGCACGGTTGCCGAAGGAATATAGAGGATTCAAAAGAAATAAGAACGATAAGCTCAAAAAATTAAACCCTCAGATTCGCCAACACGGGAATGATTGCTGAAAGTTGGCTCGACCATCAGTATCATCAACAATTACCAATCGTATCAAGAGTCGGGAACATTTTTGCACGGTTTCAATTTTGAAAATGCTTCATTTCCTAATTGTACTTTTAATATTATATAAATAAAAATGATGTTTAATTGTTGTAATGACATTTGTATTGTTGCTTTGTGACATGTTTCATATTGTGCCATGACAACATTTTTCCCTCCGCCGTAAAGAAATGGGAAAAAAACTGCTGCCGGCAGAGACATCAAACTTTGACAGGATCAAGTTAGATAAGTAATGTCATCATTATTTGACGTTCGAAGAAAAACATATTTCCTTACAGTTGTTAATGTTCTACACAAATGATTAAAAACACATTGTTTATTTGCGATAGTCCATAAAACGTACTTTTCTGTTGATTTCTTTGGCAATGATTCTAATGAAGCAGTATTCACTGCCTCAACCAACTCTGGAGGAGTCACAGGAATGTACATTTCATCATCACTTACGAGAACAATTTATTAATTGAGTTTGGTTCCTAGGCTATTTTTTGAATACCCTGTCAACAAAAACCGGAAAATGAAAAGGTGAGGCCTAAAGGCCCCACAGACAGATAGAGGGAAAAAAAAAAGAAAAAAAGAAGAAAAAGAAAAGAAACAGAAAAAAAAAAAAAAAAAAAAGAGAAAAAAAAAAAGGGACAGGAAGGAGGAAAAAAAAAAAGAAAAAAAGAAAAAAAGAGGAAGGGAGAGGAAAAAAAAAAAAGGGGAAAAAACAAAGGAAAGAAAGAAAAAAAGAAAGAAAGAGGAAAAAAAAAAAAAAAAAAAAAAAGAAAACAAAAAGAAAAACATTTCTAAAGTCAGGAAAAAGCAATCGATAGAAGCTCACAAATATCGAGAGAAATCAGAAATAATTTAGATCGACAATACGGATTTCGCCATCGAAGATCAACCAGTGATTTATTAGCTTATGTTTTTCATATCTGCCAAATATGAAAAACATACTTTTCATTTTTTGACTAGTATTTCACATTCGATACTTCAATTTTCTTGTCACAATATCATTTAATTTATTTCTTTTTTAAACATTTGACTCCATACGCAAAGAGAACAAAAAAAAAAAAAAAGAAAAAAAAAAAAAAGAAAAAGAAAGAAAAAAAGAAAAAAAGAAAAAGGAAAAAAAAAAAAAAGAAAAAAAAAAAAAAAAAAAAAAAAGAAAAGAAAAAAAAAAAAACAAAGGAAGAGAGAAAAAAAAAAAAAAAAAGAAGAGAGAGAAGAGAAAAGAAGAGGAGAGGGAGAGAAGAAAGGAAAGGAAAGAGAAAAAGAAAAGAGAGGGGAAAGAGGAGAAAAAGAGAAAGAGAAAAAAGAGAGAGAGAAAAAAGAAACAACAAAGGAAGAAAGAAAAAAAAAGAAAAAAAAAAAAAAAAAAAAAAAAGAAAAAAAAGAAAAGAAAAGAAAAAAAAAAAAAAAAACAGAAAGAAAAAAACAAAAAAGAAAAAAAAAAAAAAAAAAAAAAAAAAAAAAAAAAAAAAAAAAAAAAAAAAAAAATACCAAATCAAATAACACAATAGAAAACACAAAAAAATTCATTTTTCAAATTCCTTGTTGGTGCGGTCAAAAATATATCGGTGAAACGTCTCGACCATTGGAAGTGCGAGAGAGTGAACACAAGATGTACATCAGGAACAGACAGATAGATGGTTCCAAATTAGCAGAACAGATTCTTACTGCCGATGGAGATCACGCAGTAGAATGGAATGACACTAAAATTATGACGAAAGAGTGCAATGGCAGGAAACGAAAATTAAAGGAATCTGCTTTCATCATGATGTATGGTGAAGAATGAAGGACAAAACGTTATGTCAGATTGGAAATATTTGACAAATGTCAATTATCAAGATTGCCTACAAGATATATTTGGATTTGTACAGGAATTTGCGTATGAGTTTTGAGAACGGAAGCTGATTTAGTTTCCGAAACGTTAACGATGAGTATTTTCATATATATATTAGTTCTTATTATTTTTTCGATAGGCAAAATTTGAATTATACGAGAAGTTGCTGACTAATTGGACTTGTTCTATCCAGAAAGAAGTATTTTTCAATAGACGCAGCAACTTTTCGATGTAGTTTGAAAATCTGACATTCTACACTTGTATAGATTCCAATATTGATTCTTATTTTTTCAGATTGTGGTAGGTTACAAACCCAGAAAACTACGTAACAAATATTGATCTACCACAAAATAATGACGTTCAAATATTTTAGTGTTGTTTGGAGTTTCAATCAAGAACCCAAGGAAAGATCGTAACGAAGCAAACGACGAATACAGAGTGTTTGTACACTTTCATATTTTCATCGCGAATCTTCCAAGTATATTTTTTTCACCGAAGCCCCTTAAAAAAAATCATCTTAACGCACGATGTACCTCATCGTGAGCGACCGTAAGTGTAATTTCATCCGTCGTGCAACAAAAGTATCATTTCTTCTGTTCTCGGTCGTGGTGTCCGATTCGTCGTAACGATATACCCAGGTCGGGCATGAGGATAATTCAATAATTGATTCGAAAAATGGGCAAAAGCTGTATCGGGGTCGGCCGTGCGTGAAGGCAATCTGTCGCATTTCATCGGTATTACGATCGGTTTCGTGCCAGTCAGATATAGTGCAGGAAAATTAATATAGGGCAGCCCAAGTGGGGATTTCGGGATTTACTGAAGCGCGGCAGATTAATATACAGGGGGAAACCTTGTACCCGGTTGAGAACTTCCACCATATATAAGCCCTATATATATGGCCGCCATTCAAGGATAAAGAATTAGATTAGAAAAAAAAGTGATCTCGACATTCTCGAGCGGGGCTATTTTTTTTTATTTTGAAGGGAATAATTCAAGAATTACAAAAAAATATATAATCTGACGATGTCCACAAGCCGAAATAATAATAATTCATCGATAAAGTTTAATACGTGATTCCTGTATTTCCCTCTCCATGTCTCTATTTCTCTCTCACTCTTTCTCTATCTATTGCTCTCTCACTCCGTCCCCTCTCTGGTTTCTGTTGCCATGACGCCATGACAGATGATCACACAGACTCGTTTGTAGCATGATATTGTTGACTACGAATATCCAACGTTTTTGAATTTTAAAAATTGAATTGCTTATTATTATTTTCTTATAAATACAAGTATTCTACTAAAAAAATATACACTTTTTTATTTGTATGTTTTTTCCTGAAAATTAATTTAGTTCAATGATTTAAAAAAATAAAAAATAATTTTCAAATTGACAGAATAAGCGAATCCCTCCAGATAATCGTCAAATCATGAGATAGCAACGTCTAGGCCGTAAAGATAAACCATATATACAGGGTGTTATTTAAGTACGTGGCCAAACTTGAAGGGGTGATTCTTTGAGTGATTCTAAGACGAAAAGTTCATATAAACATAGGTCCGGTAATGCTTCTTTTTCAAGATACAGGGTGTCAAAATTTTTAAAAGAAATCGTTTTTTTCGTAAATATCTTAATAACCCTTCAACCGATTTTATTGAAATTTGGCAGTGTTATTAAAGGTCGTAAAGGGCTAATTTAACCCTAACTATATCAAAATTATCATGTCCAGTGGCGTCCCGGAAGGCACTGTAACCAATATTTTTGACAGAAAAAATGTGCGCCACTGATTTTTTTGCAATTTTTGTATTTGTTTCACATTGAGCAACTAAAATTACAACTTTTTCATATCTAGAATTTTTTTCATATCTTGCTTTGTTTTTGAGAAAAAACATAAAAATCACTTCATTGCACATCCCTGTGACAACACAATAAAACATTTCAACTACTAAACCATCAAAAACTGGGGTCTTACTAATATTTTTTCATATTAATACTCTATTCTAGTCTTAGAATTTTCTATCAAAATTAATGCAATGAAAAAACAAAAAATATGTATGTATGAATTGCAGCACTTGCCTTCGGCTCTTGGCTTCGGCTCGTGCTGCAAAATGGGCTCATTGTTGTCCATGGACATGCAATAAAGACATTTTTATTTATGATTAAACAATTAATATTACATGGAAGTCATCTTTTAATTTTTTTCGCTCATATTAACTGTTTTCGATGAAACAAATAATGTTGTTATGTATTACTGCAGTGTTTTGAAACTAAAGTAAGAGGGCCATGGAAGGAAAAACAAATGTTCAAACAAATTTAACCTCATAACTGTCACAAATTGAAACGGTACATACGTAATTATTTGATAGTAATTATTGAAAGTGTTTTCAAGAGTTTTGAGATATAAAATTTGTTACTGATATCTGAAAATGGTTCGGTTTACAAACTCGGAAATGGCCGATATGCATTTTGTCTATGGAATGGCCCAAGGCAATTCCAGAGCGGCTAGACGCATTTATCAAGAAAGATATCCTCATCGAAATGTTCCAAATAGACAAACATTTGTGAGAATACATGAAAGGCTGTGCGAATCAGGCACCTTTCAAAGGTCGGCTGCTCTTATTGGGAGACCTGCAACGGTAAGAACAGTGGAGCTGGAGGAAGAAGTTTTACATGAAGTTGAGCGTTGCCCCGATACAAGCACACGCAAAATTGCACAACAATTAAACATTTCTCACTTTACTGTATGGAAGATTTTGAAAGATTACCAACTGTATCCTTACCACATACAGCGTGTTCAAGCGTTATTTCCTGCGGATTTTCCCAAGCGAGTTGTTTATACTACGTGGCTTTTGCAACAACAGGTTGCATCTCCGACATTTTTATCCAGTATATTATTTACCGATGAAGCGTGTTTTTCCCACAATTCAATTATGAACTTTCATAACAACCATATCTGGGCAGAAGAAAATCCCCATGCGGTTATAGAAAATAATTATCAACAGCAGTTTTCCGTGAATGTATGGGTTGGTATTGTTGGCGATTATCTCATTGGACCTCATTTTTTACCCCCGAGATTAAATGGTCAAGAGTATCGTCATTTTTTGGAATTTGTGTTACCTGTACTACTAGAAAATGTCCCACTGGCAGTAAGAGGAGCAATGTGGTTCATGCACGATGGGGCTCCACCTCACTTCAGCATAGTAGCACGTCAATTTCTGGATGAAACTTATGGAGAAAACTGGATCGGTCGCGCAGGTCCACAGTCATGGCCGCCCAGGTCACCGGATTTAAATCCCTTGGATTTTTTCCTTTGGGGACATTTAAAGTCCCTTGTTTATAAAACTCCAGTCAACACTGAAGAAGAATTAATCCAACGAATACGGGATTCATGTGATCAGATAAGACATACGCCGGAAATATTTCAACGTGTTCGGGAATCGATGTTAAGACGAGTTAATGCTTGCATTGAAGTTGAAGGAGGACATTTTGAGCAACTATTGTAAGTTTTGTGTTAGTTATTATTGAATGTATTCTTACAGAAAAAAATTGCCTAGGTACCATTTTTGTTTACGTGTGGTTGTAATAAAGGGTGTTTCTTGTTTGATGTTTTTTTGACATTTCCGGCGTTACCACTATGCACGCACTGGCCAAATGAAACAAACAATTTTTAAGCATAACAGATTCACCTGTAATCATTAAAAACCCTATAAAAACAATTTTTTATTGTGTTGTGCCAGGGACGTGCAATGAAGTGATTTTTGTTTTTTCTCAAAAACAAAGCAAGATACGAAAAAAATTCTAGATATGAAAAAGTTGTAATTTTAGTTGCTCAATGTGAAACAAATACAAAAGTTGCAAAAAAATCAGTGGCGCACATTTTTTCTGTCAAAAATATTGGTTACAGTGCCTTCCGGGACGCCACTGGACATGATAATTTTGATATAGTTAGGGTTAAATTAGCCCTTTACGACCTTCAATAACACTGCCAAATTTCAATAAAATCGGTTGACGGGTTATTAAGATATTTACGAAAAAAACGATTTCTTTTAAAAATTTTGACACCCTGTATCTTGAAAAAGAAGCATTACCGGACCTATGTTTATATGAACTTTTCGTCTTAGAATCACTCAAAGAATCACCCCTTCAAGTTTGGCCACGTACTTAAATAACACCCTGTATATATATATATATATATATATATATATATATATATATATATATATATATATATATATATATATATATATATATATATATATATATATATATATATATAGAATAACGATTTAGTGACTGGTTCGAGTATAGCTCTTGCTACAGCAAGACCTATATATATATATATATATTTGTGTATTTCAAAATAACGAATTTTTTTTTTCATATTCTAATAACGGCCGCGAGTCTGCGTCACATCCAAACCGTCAGATTATTATATAAGAGGGTTTTTTAGGTTCACTCAACATCCCCTCAGAAGATCTGACGCGCTCGAGAAAAATTTTTTTTTCATTTTCAACTCTTAAGTACGACCACCCCCAACATGGAAACAATCAGATTAACATACGTACATTTTTATTTTCTTTGACATTTTTGAAAATCTATAGCCTCTCCCCCACCGATAAAAAGGAATACATTGTATAACATTTTTTTTCTTTTTATCATATAAGCTTCGCATTCCAATGGGTCTCTATGACGCTCGAGTAAGGCTGGATTCAGACAGATCCGAAATCCAATCGTACGACGATTCGATAGCTTTCTGACTGGTCTAAATTTAAATTTTCTTCTTTTGATTCTTATCTCATCATCATTTATTGTTTTTTACAATCATACTGTATAACAAAGAGTTTGGTGACGTACAGTTTTCCTTGAATAAAAAAAAAATACAAACAACAAATTTCAACCATCAGAAAATGTTTTGCTCAAACGTAAATAGTGTGAAAACAAAGGGGTGTTGAACATATATAGAAAAGTTAACAACATAAGCCTATCATACAATATTGGTTCAATCTATTCATTGATTACGAAAGATCGTAGTCTCATTACTTCCATCGTGAACTGACTAATTATTTTCGCCTCGGTCAAAGTGATGTTGGTGAGAGTATTTCTCAGTGAGGTCATATTTTCTAGGATGTGACAGTCAGGTTTCAGAGAGCTGAGAATGGAACAGGGTAAAAATGAATGTTCCGATGTCTGGGGTAATTTTAGGTTACAAAGAGTCTTAGTTGATCGAGTGTTAACATCCAGAATCTTTATTCGTTCATGGTTATTCTTGCTATCTGCAAAACATTAACTATTGCCTCCTTCAAACGGTTGTTCAGTGGTGGAAGATTCAGCGTCAACTACAGGGCTGCGAAAGGACACGTCGATATAGCCCTTCTGCTTCCCAGACAAGTCGCTTCATTTCCTGCAACCTGACTTGCGCAGATGGTTGAATTCTGTTGGAAATTATATAAAAATAGATTCACTGGGCAAAATTGCATCATTTGGATAGTTGTGATGAACCTAGTAATAAATTTACCATTGAATCAATTTATCCCATAATACCTACTTGATATTTCGTAGGACTAATATCTGGTTATATCTCCAGAATTCTCTTGGACTATTGCAAAAATTTGAGTTGCCATATTTGTAGAACAAATTGATCCTGAGTGAACGTATTGTTCCATATTCCCCTAATTCGATTTATTACAAATTACGGCTTAAATAATAATAACGTTTATTTCCCAAGAAACTCACAAAGTTTATTGAATGGGAAAAAAACTCTGAGAAGATCATACATCGAAGGGAAAAAAGCCGATGAAAACATCGAATGTTTTTTCAAGTTGACTTTGAAACGGAGTTTTCCATATTTCTTTATTGCATCTGCTAATCCATAATACAGAATGATTCCTGTGTGATAAATTGACTGTCGTCCTATGTTAGATTTGAATTTCATCGTTGACAAATTTTTGGAAGATCAGGTTGAATGATTGTGCTGATCACTAATAATTTTGAAGATAAGATTTGAATGTTTCAGTTTGATTTTAACCAAATGTATGAAGGAACAGAGTGTAATGATATATCCGAAAGTTAGGTTTATATAAATTTTTTGTTAGTTCTCGATAATCAAGTTTATATATACATTAAATCAATTTTTTTTGTAGGGTTTCCACGGGTTTTTCTAGGGTTTTTGTCGCCGTTCCCCAAACTGAAATTATTTTCTCAACATTGCTATATGTTTGGTCCACGTTAAATTTCCATCCACATGTAGTCTTAATAATTTGACAGCAGAGGCATATTCAATAAATCCATTTTTTGATTGAATGGGATCTTCTGATAGGAATGAATTGGATTATTTACAAATATACATTGAAGATGAATTTTTAAAGTTCAATGTTAGTTTATAACTATTCAACCAGGATAATATTATCTGAAGATGCATTAACATGTTAATTTTTATTTCTTTTTACTATTCCCCCCATTTATTATAGACGTATCGTTTGCAAACATTGTCATTTTTCCTTTCAATTTCAAATCAGAAAGAGATTTCGCATATTCGAAAAAAAGAACCGGTCCAAGAATAGATCCCTGAGGAATATCACATATAACAGTATTTGATGGACTGACTCATTTTCCCATATAGACAAATTGCTTTCTTTTTGATAGATAATTCTGAAACCAGGTTTGAACTATTTTCCTGATCCCTATTTGATACAATATACTCAGAACAATTTTGTGATCAACATTGTTTATTTGAATCTAAGTCGAGTTGAAATTGTATAATGATGTCCAATACAGCTGACTTATCTTCAAATAAAACATTCTCACTGTGTATATTATATTTATATTCTCAAATGTGTAATGAGGAAGTAGATATCAAATTTTCAAGTTCGAAGATAGTTGTAATAACTTTCAGAATGGGATCGCTCAATTCAGAAATAACCCAAGATATGTGGGATATATCTACGTTAAAAATCTCTAATTTATGACCATGTCACTATATGTCTTTTCATGTTCGTGTAGGTGTAGGTACTTGCATTTTAGACAAGCCTTCTATACTCAGTATGTAAATTGGTGCCAATAAATTTTAATTACTTGCACAAAAAAAATGACTTCAGCCATTGAAATGATTTGTTTGATTCTGGTTGACAATGTTCCCTGACAAGTGGTGGTGGTACAAACTTTCATCTTAAGTGCATCATTTTTCCGCGAAAGAAAAATAATGTTTACCATGATCATAGGCAGAGGCAAAAATAAATTTCCCGATTGAGAAATGCTATTTGTTTACGTATAGATGAAAAATTTTTGCATGTGTTTAATTAATGCATTTGACTTGCCAACTATATTCCATGAAACTCAGTTGCACGAGGATTGTTGCAAATGTGTAACGTTTGCATCACTTATGGCATTGTCGCCAATAGAATTGGACTGACAGAGTGATAGAGAGAGTGAGAAAATGAGTATCTATTTATATTCTTTTTGTCGATTTGGTACTGAGATAGAAAAAATAATAATAACTGTAATATCGTGTCACGGATAGCTCGTTTTGCGTAACTTCGTTGGTGAGTACACGTTAGCGGAGATCTAAGCACTCCTCAATTCCGATAAGAGTGAAGTTCCAAAGAAAAGAATAGGAATAGATTAGATAAAAGTGTCAAGATGTCGGAAAAGTTCTTCCTGACCTCGTCTGATTCCGATTGATCTATCGGCCACTTCTAGATTAAAAATAAGCACATTTTTGAATGATTTTGAACAAAATGGTTATTGTTGTCAAAACGAAAATTGAAATTGTGAAAATAATGAAAAAAATCTGATAGAATATTGATAAAACTAATTCACCAGATTAAAAAAAAACAGAAATAAATGAGAAAATTGAAACAAAATACATCTGGAAATTTGCAAACTTTACAATAAATATTGATCATATAGCCGGTGAGCAACCTTGAATATTTATTGAATATTATACAGAATATAAATTCGTGCACATTATTGTTTCTTAACGAATATTATATAGGAAACTCAACTAAAATTTCCCACAGTTTGAAACATCCATCCTATTATTTATAGGTGTAAAATATTGGGACAATCTCGTAGTTTTCGACACTGTTTGAACACTGATGGAAATTAATAATAATAATAAATAATATATAAACTAAAATTCAGAAAGAAATTTGCAACAATAAAATCAAACTCACTCAAATCTGAAACCGACATTTGACAGATTTTTCAGAATGCTAATGTGATGCCCCTCTTGAAAAAATTAAGAAGCTATCATGATCGTCGATTGTTTTTGGTGAGAAATTTTAAAAAATATCTAATCAGTGGATGTACCGGGGTTTTTAGGCATCTCACCAGCTGGAGCAGTTTTTTCGTCGTTTAATTAAAAATTAATTTTCCTGTGTACCACTGCAATCGACTCCCTTCTAGGAATGCAGGGCTTTTATGCGTTCCACAAATTAGTAGAGAATATTAGTGAGAGAAAAACTCGTCGGTATTTCAATTATTTCTCGTGGACGGGACAGTTTTAGTACCCGGGTGACTAACTGACCATCTCCGGCCGACATTGAGGTTATAAATCGGACCGGTATTACGTCGTGAAACTCGACAAAAATGGGTTGATAAACATCGTGAAATGAGCGAGTCGAGCTGTTTATAGCGACAGAGAGACGGACGACCGAAATTACGGGTTTCACGGAAAAGAAAAAGTAGCGTTCCTCGTGGATTTTTCCTGGAGAAAATCTCCGGTATTTGATTAATCTTGAAAAAATGTTGTTGACGATTATTGTTCGGTATGTTAATATCTGCGGTTGGTATTTGTCTGTACTGGGTGTTGGGGTACCGTGAGCAGACATTTTGGTTTTCATAAACAGGGTTGTCTCCACTAGTCTGCGAGCATACATCAATTTTTCAAAACCCAATTCATCATAAATTACAAATTGACAACTGTAAACAGTTGAATTTTCTCTATTGTTACTGCGAAAGTCGTTAGATTGGCAATTAAAAACTGAATGGAGTTAAATGCACGTCACACACTATAATTTTATACTTCACAGTGAGCCCACGTACTATAATAGAATGTAAGAGTATGTATTTTTATCCAACACATGACAGTGTTAACTGTCATTATCGATGTCATTTTGGACAAGTACTATCAAATAACACACTAGTAAGTTATGGATTATAACTCACGTTCATATTTTAAAAACAGAATTCATCTTGAAATTGAAGGAAAATGCAAATGGTTTATTCGAATTCGAAATTGTAAAATCCGTTGGCTCATTGGGAACAGACGCTTCCATTTCTGTACAGACTTCTCAGGCAGTGACCGGTGTAGAGCGCTGGTTCCTCCAATTTCAAAAACATTGCAATTCTTAAAGGTATCTTCGACAACGTGTTCTTTCCTACACTTTGGCTGATACACCTCCCATTTTTGAAAAAAACAAAGAAACGGCTTGAGCTAGTATTCTTTGGTCTCAAAGACACGTATTTTTCACATAAATTATTCAGGTTGACTGGAAAGCCTTCAAGTATAGTGAAACTACTTGAAAATATACCTTGTCTTGAATATTTTCTATTTTCAGATTGACCAATTCATCGCATCTATAAGCATCTTTGATCCCTATTATCAAAGCCACTTTCATCAACAAGTACTCGTCGTCGGGAGCTTCGTTCAAAAACTTCTCTATTTCAGGTCGTTCTGATATCTTGGACTGCTTTTGTTTGTATCCCTGTGATATACTTTTCAAAAAGCTCATTAGTTTGCCATATTTTGAAATTTCGATTTTTTATGAAAGTGAATAGTCGAGCGAAGCATCGATTATTTGGTCCATAGCGACGACGGGGCTAATTTTTTTTACAAATGTAAATAATAAGCCAATAGGACATTTTCCTCGATACATTTTATCTTCCGTGAATTCATCCAAGACTCAAACATTTTGAACTCTTTGTCGTAGCCATCTCGGGACTTTTCTGGCAAAATCTGCATCGCTGCTTCGTTTGCTTCCTTTAGGATATCCTCAGGAACGTAATTTTCATCAGTTTGCTCCATTTTATTTAAACATTCACAAAATTAAACATTCCATTCAGAGAAAGGCAATAAATCTTGTTGGTAATTCTTCGCTCACTTTATTGAAAAATCGTAGAAGGGTCAAAGACTTGTCTCTCTTCTATAGATATTTCCACGGTCGATGCTCTTCTGAATTGTTATCAATCGTTCCACCCTTGGCAATATCTACACGGATAACACGACGAGTACAGAATTCCCACTCCTTTGTTGAGAATTTGGAGATCTGTAGAACCTCTCTTGCCCAGGGATCTTTTTTCAGAACAGAACAGCTGAACTCCTTGCCGAGAGTTTTTTCCTGAGCCTTACAAACTTCAAAAATTTTAATTTAAAGTCAATGTTAATTCGTATCTCCTGTCCCTTGATTCACGCGGTGTTCTTTGAACATTACAGGGCTTCCCTTTCGTGCGAATTTGCATTTAAAAAAAAACTTGCGGACTTTGATGCGATAAACACGAAGCTGAAGCTCTTTTCCTTTCAGAGTTATGGCCTTCAAAATTCGAAAGAGGGGCTTATCCCACCTTCTTCTTCGAATAATTGAACTGTCGGAACACACTCATTCTCATTTGAGAATTTAATTTAATTTTTTATGAGAAAAACTATCATCGACTTGGAATTCACCAAGCTTCTGTTTGAAAATTTGGTGAGAGCGCAGGGCATAGGACACAAAATTCTCATCACGAAATTTTTCACGAAAAAAGGAAATATCTGCTGAGAAAAATGCCAAAGCAGGTAAAATGAGGTATAAAGGTGGAATGTTGATAAAAAAGTGTTTCATGGATTTTATTCAATAAATAAGAAGATAGAATATGCCATTTTCCGAAAATTCTCATCGCGAAATTTTTCGCGAAAAGAGGAAATATCTGCTGAGAAAAATGCCAAAGCAGGTAAAATGAGGTATAAAGGTGGCATGTTGATGAAAAAAGTGTTTCTTGGGTTCAATTCAATAAATGAGAAGATGGAATAGGCTATTTTCCGAACTTTCGAGGACCATGACCTATGAACGAGAGGATACTTGCTATTCGATATAGGAACCTTTACCAAATTAGGAAAAAGCAAGTCTCCAATTTCTATTCTACGCCACTGGTGTCGATAAATACCGAAACGAATCGGATAGCTCTGTAATCTGCATCCTAGATTTCGAGTTGGAATGAATAAAAATGAAGTAAATTATACACCCTAGATAAAGTCGACTGTGATTAGCGAGAAGAAAAAATGTTTAAATGATACACGCAGAAAGGATATCACCGTGGATATTAACATTCCCGGGAAATACTTGACTAGACTGGGTTCTTTCTGTAGAATTATGCTATTGAAGAGGTATAATTACGGGTGAAACGATCTATATAATGGCTCGCATGGAAGGCAATAATTATGTAATTCTGTCTATGCTAGAGAAAAGTGTTGTTTCTGCTTGAGTTCTTTGTAGTTCTTTGGGTTGGTAACCCCAGGAAAGTTGCTGCGTGAATCAAAAACAGTTCATCTTAATGAAAAACATTCAATTGGTCAACAACTTCTCGTATAATTTCAATTAGCGCATCACAAAAATACAAGAGATAATATAAAAAAAAATACTGTATGGAAGTGGCCATTACTTGATGAAAATCCATATTAAACAAATAATATACAGTTGCCTGTGAGATTTTCACATATTAGGGTTCACTAAAATGCGACACGTGTTTCGCTATACAAAAAAACAGTTATAAAATATGAAATGAACGTAATACTCTTGATCGAAAATTGAGTGTTATCACAATGTTTCGACCTCTTGTATCCGCAACCGTCTTCTGGTGATAACATTTTATTTCTGTTTGGTATATATGCATTTGGAACTTCATGGATTTTTTAGTCTATTGACATCCTCCTCTTTCCAGTTATCAGTTCTATTTTCAATATTTTTTTGATCTTTTCTCACATTTTATCTCATCGATTACACGATTTCATTCTGCTTTTTTGTTTCAAATCTTTTTCTCCACATTTCAAAAAACTTATTTTTCGTAATAATAATAATCTAAAGGCTTTAGATGGTTAACACAATGAAAGTTGACATTCAGAAAACTGACACTCTATATGTCGAAATAAAAAAGAATTCATTTTTTCCAAGGATTCGGCCTTTTCTTTTTTTCTTTTAAACTGATAATTTTTTTCACTTGTCAAAATGTGACGTTTTTGGCATTTCAACCAATAGTAGCGGGTTATTCTATGGTTATTCTAGCCAATCATTGGGTATTATACCGATAAAACTGCCTGGTCCTTTCGATTGTTTCGATAAAACGTTGTTTACCTTTGAACTGTCTAAACTATAAGGTTTACCGCGTCGATTCTATTGAACTGGCTCATATTTATATAAATTATCATGAATGAAGAGTTACCTTATTATTAATAGTCATTCACTCTTCACTTTTTCAGCATAATAATAACATAACACATTTCAATGAACACTCAAACACGTAAATAGCTCATAACCCCAAGTCTATGGCAGATATAGCGAACGACCGATTCAAATATTTAAGGTTTCTTCAACTTAAATGAAGATGGCGTACAATTATTTTATTAAATACAATTCATTTTTTGTTGTATGAGAAGAAACCGTTGTATGAAGATTTTAATACAACGACATAACGAATGATTTTATGTTCCTTCTGGCGCGATTTTCATTTCATAAGAAATTTTCAATTATCAACCTTGTACAATGAGAGGTGTGACGCCATCTCTTGGTATCGCCGGCAAGCATTATCATATTCAATGCGTAAGCATCATATCTCTTCTGGATCATAGAGGGCATACATCGTCGTTTGACATTTCAAATTGGTTAAATTTTCACCTATTCTCCGTTCCTTCTCATGTAAATGAAATACTGATCAATTAAATTGTTCATCCTTCTATTTGTTCTAAAAATAATCTCTCCGAATACAACTCGTTCTTCAAATTTAATAAGAATAATTTTCATTTTCAAAACACTCAAACTTTTATTTTGAGGCAAAAGCATTCAAACAAACCGAATTAGATGAAATCCTACGGACTCGTGATTTTATCAATCGGTTTGTTTTCATAATTTGCCAAATAAAAAAGTTTCTGTGGAAAATGAAAATTTATCGATTAAACTCGAAGGATTCGTGGTATTACCTTTGATAATTTATTCCAACGATTTTTTTTATCGAACCTAGCTCAGAGCTGAACTGTTTCTAGCGGAAGTATGCAACGAAATGTTTCATTGTAGTCATGACTGTTTCTCTAACTGCGGATGCTGGAACAAAGATCGGCTCTCACGGCTCTCGCTGTGTGTCTTGACCGGTGGTCATTAGGGCACATAATATTCCTTTGATGGCGTCTATGAAAATCATTATTAGCTAGCATTTTATTCCGTAACAGTTACTTGTTGGGAGTCGATTGAATTAGCATAAGAAAATATGTAATAAGAGCTGTTTATTGAAATTGCCAACTAGATTACCGTTTCATTTATTTCTCACGTAGGAGAGTTGGGGTGAGTTTTTCAAGAGGCCTGGTTAGGAGTCGAATTCTCTGGGGGTAGCTTTACTAGTAGTTCATGGATAATTTGGATTAAAGGTGTAACGTCACTTTTGCCCCCTTCTCTAAGACTTCAAGCATTTATGTAATTATGAGCGTTTTCTAGTACTTTTCTGAATTTCCGAATCCAGTTCTGTTACGGATGTCTTTGTTGTTATTGTAGCAAAGAAATTGTATAAGACCTAGTCAGGATTTGATTATGTTACAAAACTGAATTCACTTCACATTATTTTACTACATTAATATTGTTTTCATATAATCTTCATATATTCATATTTTTAGAAAAATTGTCGGATATACAAATGAGATAGGAGTTTTAAAATGTCAACTGTGAATTATCCACATTCTAATACTAATCAGTTATAATTGCACGAGTGCATAAAAATAACCGATAATTCTGCAAGAAAGCGTGATATCTAAAAATTGCATTAGTTTTGGAT
The DNA here is from genome assembly GCA_032362365.1 of Zygogramma bicolorata. Lineage (NCBI taxonomy): Eukaryota > Metazoa > Arthropoda > Insecta > Coleoptera > Chrysomelidae > Zygogramma > Zygogramma bicolorata. The sequence goes on from JAVJAQ010001977.1 coordinate 183,600, forward strand.
CATAACTCTAAATCCTCCAAAACCGCAAATACCCTCCTTACGAGAAAAAAATAAAAAAAAATATAAAACTCAAAACATACAAATCAAAAAAAATCATATCACATATAAAATCTCTAAAATCTCATAACTCCTTATATATCCTCACACAAAATCCTCCAACAAATCCCATAATCATATCTACCCACACTCAACAATCCTCCACAACCCACACATTTTCATATTTTGGCGAAAGTGCCCGAGTCCGAAGGACGAGGGCGCTTTTACGAAATATGAAAATACGCGAATGCAATTTGTTTAAGATATCACGCTTGAATGCAAAATTATCTGGTCATTTTTATACACGAATGTAATTCATTGGAATATTTCTCGAATGAAGAAATTCTCAAAAAAAACCCTGACAAAAAAAAAACAAAAAAAAAAAAAAATAAAATAAAAAAATAAAAAATAAAAATATATAAAAAAAAAAAAAAAAAAAAAAAAAAAAAAAAAAAAAAAAAAAAAAAAAAAAAAAAAAAAAAAAAAAAAAAAAAAAAAAAAAAAAAAAAAAAAAAAAAAAAAAAAAAAAAAAAAAAAAAAAAAAAAAAAAAAAAAAAAAAAAAAAAAAAAAAAAAAAAAAGGAGATGTTATTTTTTGTTCATTTATACTTTCCTCTATAGATTGTATGGAGTAGGTACTAACCTAAACGCGAAATGTACTTCTATTTTTGAATTCTTTCTGACATTTATTTGTGTTTTTACTGACGTCTAGCGATACGGTTTCAGATGTGTTGTTATGGTGACTTGTTACAATGCAATTACCGCTGTAAGTTTTCGATAATTGCATTGCTCTTATGGGACATTTCATATATGAGGGAAATATTCGACGATATTCAAGAGAAGAATAAAAATGTAATAAACATGTCCGGGCGTGTCCGACCGCGCGGCCCGGGGCCCCCCCCCCCCCGCGTTCAGTAAAAATGACGTATGACAATTTTATAGAATATAGCTAAACTTCGATAATTATATTATCAAAATGTTGATATAAAAAAATAACCATCGACTCCACATACAGGGGTGCGCAGAAGTCCGGAATAAAATTGATATCTGTTAAACCAGTAACAAAAAAAAACCTGAAACACATCAATTTTTTTTTCAACCCCTCACCCTCAACCCTCCCCTTCATCACCTCTTTCGTGTTGGGCTCAGAAAAACCAAAAAATGAATCTGACCTACCCCCTTTTTTCCCTACCCAGAGAAAAACCAAAAAAACCCGTCTTCTCGGGTGAACTACATCTAATTGGCCCCCCCCCCCCCCCCCCCCCAGTGAATACATTGCCATCTCGAATATTGACACAATTGAATTCATTATACCCGTAGATAGCACTAAGTAGGTATTTCTAATTTTCAAGAGTTTTTTCTCATTTCGTGGTAACGACATGGGTAAAAAAAAAGAAAGGGTATGGTCAGACTTTTTACAAGCTTTTCAATGAGCCCATTCACGACATAGGTGTGCACTTGAAAAAAAAAAGTTGGGGAGGGTTGCAGCTGAGGGGTTGAAAAAACAAATTCATTTCAGTGCCAGAAAATGCGTACACTTTGAAATCAATTTACGTGTTTCAGCGACTTTTTCCTAAGTTACTGGTTAAACAGATATTAATTTTATTCCGGACTTTTGCGCACCCCTGTATATCGGAGAGGGCAGAAAATGCAGTGTAGAATATTTTCCCCAAAAACCGAAGAAAGTGTACTGAAAACTATATCAACGGGCATCTCTTAATTTTCGATGAAACTTAGTAAGGTAACTCGTCGCGAAGCCAGCTAAGGCGCTTGATTCGTACTAGACAATATAAGACGCGGGTTCAAAACCAGTCTCGGGAATCCAATTTTTTATTTAATTTTTTCTTCTTCTCCTTTTCTCTTTTTTTTTATTGCAATTTTGTAGAATTGTTCAAAGAAATATGTTTAATTACAATTACTGTGTTCCAAACAAATATAAATAAATTATTTATAGTTCTTCATTATTTATCGGGGTGTAGAAAAACAGTATGCAACTCCTATGTAATGGTTATTAATACTTTTTCATAAACCATACAAAATTCATCTTCGGTTCGTTTCGTACCCCGGTTAATGCTAATGACCACATCAATACATCGTTGCATAATATACTATTTATAATAATTTTCTTGATGATTAAGTACTGAAGTAGTGTTTCTGAGAACGTTTCCGACGGAATTGCAAATTTCAACTTGAAAAAAGGTCATGCATATTTTCGAGTCATAGTGAATAAAGTTTTATTATTGATAGGGACAAATTTGATTTTTCCAGATGTTCTTTCCTTCTTGGTGCCGAATTTTTCTGCATGTCATTATTCTAACGATGTTTTCCTATCGAGTTGAACCTGTTTCCAGCGGAAGTATGCAACGAAATGTTTCATTGTAGCCGTGACTGTTTCTCTAACTGCGGATGCTGGAACAAAGATCTGCTCTCACGGCACTAGCTGTGTGCCTTGACCGGTGGTCATTAGGGCACGTAATATTCCTTTCATGGCGTCTATGAAAGTCATTATTAGCTATCATTCTATTCCGTAACAGTTGCTTGTCAGAGTCGATGGCATTACCATAAAAAAATGTGTGATTAGAGGTTATTAACTGAACGGTTAACTGGATTGTCGTTTGATTTATTTCCCACGGATGACAAGTGAGGTCAGAGAGGTGGTGGATTTGATGATATATTATATTGCTAAGCGGAAGGTGAATCATTTCTCTCTGGAGAAAAAAAATTCAACTTTAGCCACTTCCTAAAAAAGGAAAGAAAACTTCACCTCGTAATCATAGACCAATTGCATTGCTTTCTGTCATTTCCGAAATAATGGAAAAAACAATCATATGAAGCTTATCAAATATATAGAAATATCAGAAATAGTTGATGATCGACAATACGGATTTCGCCATCAAAGATCAACCAGTGACTTGTTGGCTTATATTTCTCATATTCGGCAGCATTCAATCAAAAAATTCGGAGAAACGATAGCTGTTGCACTAGATATTTCAAAAGCTTTTGATCGAGTTTGGCATCGGGGTCTCCTGTCTGAACTGCCGTCTTATGGTTTGCCTCCTCAGTTGTGTGCCTTATATGTGATTGTTGATGGAGTATCATCAGATATTCTTCCAATAAATGCAGGTGTTCCACAGGGTTCAGTTCTGGCGCCCACTTTGTTTCTGCTTCATATCAATGATTTGTTCGAGAAAACATCTTGTTCAGTACATAATTTTGCGGACGACAGTACTCTTCATACTAGTTTCTCTTCCAGAGTCCCCATACCAGCTCGAGAAACAAAAATTGAAAGAAACATTCACGTCAATAAAATTAACGATTACTTGGTAAAAACTTGGGGTAATATGAACTTGCTGGATTTCAACGGTAGGAAAACCCAGGCGCATGTCTTTTCTCAAGGAAAGCCGATCTATCATCATCTAGTATTCAGATGTCACGAGTACGATCAGTAATAATCTCTCATGGGAAAACCATGTGAGATCAATCGCTAAAGGCGTATGCAATTTAAAATATTGGAACCCAGGGCAGATCAATGAATTTTCATTGTTGGACTGCATTGTTGAAAGCTCAAATGAATGAGTTATAAAACAAAAAATAAAAAATGTGTAATCTTTATTACAACAGATTTCAACAACAATTTACTAAAAAAATAAAAATGAGACATGCAAAAAAAATATTATTGAAAGCAGATAATTATATCTAATAAATGATATTTGCATAGTAACTTCAATATTAATTCATTCATATTTCACAAAAAACGAGTAATAACAAAGACATAATATATACATAAAAAATACAGTTGCTTTCTTTAATGCCTTCCCCCCTTTCATTTTCTGAACGGGTCAACTAAAAAAACTGAAAGTTAGTATAATGAAATTGATGCATGAATACTATAGCGAGGAGTAAAATTGACAGATGGAAATTTCAAGATGGCGACTGTGTGTCATCTGGAAAAAAAACTTAATGGATGAATATTGTACAACCCTAGAATATGAAGTCAATATCTTCACCTACTACAAAATGAGATCATTTTCAAATCGACCTAAAACTCAGCCGTTCATTCATTTCACTTCAACCGCTTGACCGCTCATCTAGGAGCTCATCTCCATATAACAGCATCCGTTCTTAAACAAATACGTCTATCCTCACAAAGAAAAATCTCGTTGGCATTTCCGCTAGAAACTTGTTCCCATGGTTGCTCAGCTTACTACGACAAAAAAAAATCGGTTTTAATGAATTATTTATTGATGTATTTCTTTATCGAAGTGGGTTGTGAACGCGAATGAAAACAAATTATATGTTAGCCGAATGGTGGTTGGGATAGCTAATTTTATGAACGGTCATTTTTATAATAAGGTGGTTGTTTGATACAATGTTGCAGTCGTAATAACGGTATTCTGTATGCATCATTACAGACTCAGACATAGTCCAAATATAATACTTATGATCATTGAGGATGCTTTTTCTTTTTCGAAGAGTGGAATACGTATTTTGAAATCGTTCGGATGGCTTGGCACATTCACCTTTTAGCAGACATAACGGAATCGGGTCTCTGTCACTATTCATGATATTGCTACACATGGCTTTTCGGATGCCCGTTGTTATGTATCTACTTGTACGATTGATTTCGAATCGCTTAAAGTGACCCTTCGTTTTCTATCCATGGTATTTATTTGTTTGACATAACAGTCATAGTGTGGAGGCCAGACAATAGACCCATACTCTAGAATGGATCTAACATGGGAACAGTAGAGTATCTTCATTGTATTATGACTGAAGTCTTTGCATGTCCTGAAGGTGGTATGTTGGGCAATCAATAGATCTTCTACATCAACTCATCATTGTCTTTCAAACTAGTTTCGATCTTGCCGATTTTGACCGACGTACTATTGGCTACTTCCAATATAAACACATCCGAAAGGGATAATTATATAACCTAAGATTTATCAATTTAATAGGCTTTGAAAGGTTACACCAAAGTATCACTACTTTTGTTCGGGTTCGAAGGCCGCCGTTTTTTGGAATTTCTTCTTGATGTTTCGCTGGCGCGAGTGGCTAGCTTCTTCAAATGCTCATACATCTTGAGTTTGACTCCGATGACTTCTGCGAAACATCGGGAAGAAATTCCAAAAGACGACGGCCTTCAAACCCGAACGAAAGTAGTTATACTGAAAACCTCGGCCGCGAAAGCCTTAACCATTTTGTCGTTTACACCAGAGGTTCGAATCTCATCGTTTGAATAGGCGATATTTTTTTTCAAATATTGGATTGTGTTTCTGCCTCACTGTATTCGTAACACCCTGTCCCGACGATGCAATTTGTCGCTGCGATTTGTCTCGGAAACTTGTCGCTGCTAGAAATGTCATCATCTATCGGTCAGTTTGCATTGCCAATTTTTTTCATATGCAGATTCACACGGAAGGAATGCCCTGTGATGTTCAAAGAACACAGCGTGAATAAGAGACAGGAGGTACAAATTAACATTCACTTTGAATTTTTGAAGTTTGTAAGCCTCAAGAAAGACCTCTTTCGGTAATGAGTTTCACAGCTCAGCTGTTCTATTGAAAAAAGACCCCTGAGCAAGGAAGGTTCGACAGGTCTCCAAATTCACAACAAAGGGGTGGAAATTCTGTACTCTTCGAGTCATCCGTGTAGATATTGCCAAGGGTGGAAACGATTGATAACAATTCGGAAGGGCATCGACCGTGAAAGTATCTATAGAAGAGAGACAAGTCTCCGACCCTTCTACGATGTTCCAATGAAGTGAGCGAGTCTGCGAGCGAAGAATCACCAAAAAGATGGATTGCCTTTTTCTGAATAGAATCGAGAAGCCTCAATCAATGTTTTGGTTCCGAACTCCACACATGAGAACCTAATTCCAAGACAGGTCGTATCTGAGCCTTGTAGATCATTAGAAGCTGACGAGGAGTGAAGTATTTCTATGGAAATCCGAGTTTCTGGGAAGCACCTTTAGCGATCGATCTCACATGGTTTTCCCAAGAGAGATTATTACTGATCGTAATTCCTAGCATCGCGATACTTCGTAGGAATAGTTACTCCTGACGTCTGAATATTAGATAAAGATAGATTGGCTTTTCTTGAGGAGCGACATGTCTGAGTTTTCTTAGCATTAAATTCCACCAAGTTCATGTAAACCTATTCTATTATTTTTACTAAGTCATCGTTGATATCGCTGATATGGGGACTCTGAAAGAAAGACTAGTATGAAGAGTAGTGGCGTTATGTCACCAAGATAAACGCCTACATTATCACAGCTGATATATGATTTAATTCATTTCTAATAGTTGTAATTGTGATAAATTCACCTCATTATCTCACTTGATTCCTTCAGTTTCGAAAGTTAATTGAAATATTCAAAATGGTCATTCTTCACAATGATGCCACCTCTTATTTGTGATTTGCGGCAACAAATTTACCGTAGTAAAAACTAAATCGCTGCAACTTATCGCACCATAAAAGATTCATGCAACTCGAAAAAATTGCAGGAATACATGCAATTTTCAGGTGTTGCAGCGACAAATTGCATCGTCGAAACTTGTTATTAGCTCTTCAAAAAAATATGTTTGAAAGTAATTCATCACTATACAGAGTTGCCCAACGAAAGAATAGTATGCATCTAGCTTTTCTCTTTTGTTTGTCACTGTTTCAGGAGAAGGTCTGTAACTCTTCTGGCCAATGCATGGGGCAATATCACATTCATGAAACGTCACGGTGACTACAAATTGTGTAATCATTTCTGGAAGAAATATCTAACGTTTCTGATCTGCAGCAACATCGAACATCTTCGAGAATTTATTTTAGAAGTAATTGTTCAAACTTTGCTATCAATTATCATTCCAATAATTGAAATTGTTTTATGATGAATATAATCAATTAATGATTCACCGTTGTGAATTATTTTGGCAGTGAAAACACCCATATATGCCATGCTGTCGTTACTAAAGTCATTGAAGGTTGGATAGTGTCACATTACACACCTCTACTTTCCGCCCTCACTTCCCGTCCTCATTTCATTTATTGACTCTATCTGACATTTATTTATATTGGTGAAAATTGTATACCCCGTAGTCACGGTAACAATATATCTACTTGATTATTTTTTTCACTTGTCAAAATGTGACGTTTTTGGCATTTCAACCAATAGTAGCGGGTTATTCTATGGTTATTCTAGCCAATCATTGGGTATTATACTGATAAAACTGGCTGGTCCTTTCGATTGTTTCGATAAAACCTTGTTTACTTTTGAACTGTCAAAACTATACGGTTTACCGCGTCGATTCTATTGAACTGGCTCATATTTATATAAATTATCATGAATGAACAGTTACCTTATTATTAATAGTCATTCACTTTTCACTTTTTCAGCATAACAATAACATAAGACATTTCAATGAACACTCAAACACGTAAATAACACATAACCTCAACTTTATGACAGATATAGCGATTCAAATATTTAAGGTTTCCTTCAAATAAAGATGGCGTACAATTAGTTTTCATTAAATACAATTCATTTTTTGTTGTATGAGAAGAAACCGTTGTATGCAGATTTTGATACAACGACATAACGAATGATTTTATGTTCCTTCTGGCGCGATTTTCATGTCATAAGAAATTTTCAATTATCAACCTGGTACAATGAGAGGTGTGACGCCATCTCTTGGTACCGTCATATCATATTCAATGCGTAAGCATTATATCTCTTCTGGATCATAGAGGGCATACATCGTTGTTTGACATTTCAAATCAGTAAAATTTTCACCTTTTCTCGTTTCCTTCTTATGTAAATGAAATAATGATCAATTAAATTGTTCTTCCTTCTGTTTGTTCAAAAAATAATCTTTCCAAATACAACTCGTTCTTCAAATTTAATAACATAAATTTTCGAAACACTCAAACTTTTTTATTTTGAGGCAAAAGCATTCAAACAAACCGAATTAGATAAAATCACTCGTCCTACGGACTCGTGATTTTATCAATCGGTTTGTTTTCATACTTTTGCCAAATAAAAAAGTTTTCGTAAAAAATAAAAATTTATCGGACTCATGGTATTACCTTTGATTATTTCCCTCAATGCGAATAAACGATGAAACAGTTGAAGGCTAGACTGCTTTTACAGAGTTTTACAGCGATTAAATGCACTAGACCTTTTAACCGATTAAAATGTTCGAAATAAATCGGGCGTTTGGATCACTTTTCAGGTACTATCTCTGCTACTATATTGTTCCTGTGTTCGATTTTGATGTTTCCTGAGTTTACATGTTTTCTGGAAATAATCTAAACATATATCCCTCCTTCACCAAGTTCAATCGACCATAATGCGTGCATTTCCATGATTTTCAAAATTTTGCTTTCAAGCAAATGCTTTCGTGTATAATAATTTAAAATAAAATACCTCGACCTGCGGTCTCGGGATTTTATCAAATTATCATACACTCAAGTCATTTGCTAAGCAAAATTTCGAGAATCATGGAAGTGCAGCACACATTTTAACCGAATAAACTTGGTGCACTCGGGATATAACCCCCGATTATTTTGAGAAAACCGCGTTTTTGGTAGTTTGTCGTTAAATGTAATATTTTAGATATGTTCAGAACGAAACAGAGATTTATTATTTTAATCGAAATATGATGGTTGTAAATAAAATAGTATACAAACCTCGGTAGGAAGTTTCATTTCTGTCTCGAGATCATAGCTAACACCGACGCTTTGCATCTCGCTTAACTAACTGATCTCACGACAGGAATGAATCACTTCCCACCTCGGTGTGTAATATACTATTTCCATATACATGTTCAATCTCAAATCGTTGAATTGATTTGAATTATGAAACCAATTCTCGGTCCCTATTCAAAGTATATCATAAAATGCCGGAGATACATTATTCCTAATTTCAACACGCATTTCACGATTGCAAACCAGTTCAGCGTGGCTCAATCAGAGATCGCGAATCTGCAAAGGAACCGTCCGTTCGATGCGAACAAGATACGGGAGAGCATCATTATTTATCTCCCGATCGCATCTGAATACACGACTGTCAGTGCGGACAAAGAGATCGAAAGGAGATCTGGTTTTGCAAAGGAAGCTGCCTTGTAGTCGATGCGTGCGAAGACGAATTTTGGCCGTTGTTGTATGATAAATCGTATTTTATAAATAGTTACGCACACCTGATGAAGCTGGATGCTGGGAAATGGTGATGTATCGGGTTTGCAGGGCGAGGATGGGAATTTCATAGGCTGATGAAATGCCGGACGTATTTTCTTATTCCGGTGTTTGGAAAGTAACTGAAAGTTACTGTTTGAATGCGTGGAGTCGACTTGTAAAAAACTTTGGTGGGCCCTTTTTGGTATGAAATTAGGTACAAAAAAAATAAACAAGTAGCCTAAGACTTTATGAAAAATTACAGAATATTCAACACAGTAGAAGAGTCTAACTTGGAAATAAATTTAAAAAGATTAAGCCTCTTTACTGTACATGTGAAAAAAAAATTATTAACATGTTTTCTTATTTAGTGAATTCAGTTCGTAGATGAATATTAATTTGTTGTTTGATTAATTGTAAAACATTTCGTGGATGTTAACTATTTTATCAACTATTGAATCAAAATTTATTTACATATTGCAAATTATTGTCTGTGAAAACATTCTATGGACTTCCATGCTCTGAAAACTAGATATAGTCGAGTTAAATGAACTCAACAAGTTAACAACTGAAATAAAAATTTTTTGAATACACGACTGTCAGTGAGGACAAAGAGATCGAAAGGAGATCTGGTTTTGCAAAGGAAGCTGCCTTGTAGTCTATGCGTGCGAAGACGAATTTTGGCCGTTGTTGATGATGCACACCTGATGTTGCTGGATGCTGGGAAATGGTGCAGTATCGGGTTTGCAGGATAAGGATGGGGTTTTGACACGTTGATTTGGGATATGGATAAATTGCCGGACGTTTTTTTTTTTGTTCCGGTGATTGAAAAATAACTTAAAATTAATGTTTTTGAGTGCATGGGATCCGACTTGTAAAAAACTTTGGTGGGCGGTGGGCCCGAGTTGGTATGATGTATGTAGAACAAATTAAACAAGTCGCTTGAGTACAAAATGGTTAAGGCTTTCGCGGACGACGTTTTCAGTATAACTACTTTTCTTTTTCTAGCTTCTTCAGTGGCTCACTCATCTTGACTAAAGATATTCTAAAAAACGACGGCCTTCAAAACCCGACGAAAAGTAGTAATACTGAAGTAGCTTGAGACTTTATTTTATAAAGTTGTTGTTTGATTAATTAATGAGAATTTCTTGAATATTACCTATTCCATCAACTATTCAATCAAAAGAAATTTGCATAGTGCAAATCGTATATTGTTTGTGAAACAAAACATTTTGTGGACTACTATGCACTGAAAACGAGATATGGTCAAGTCGAATATACTTAACAAGCTAACAACTGAAATAAAAAATTAGTTTTAGATATAAACTCAATCAATTTAATAAACGTTTCTGAAACATCTTAAAATACATACATACAAAAACCGCGCTACCTTAAAAAATAATCGCCCAAAGTCGGCCTCCCACTAGATTGAAATGTCAGCATTTACTGGCATTTTGAGAATTGAGATTGATACAAAAAATCAATTTTTTTATTAAATTTCCTCCACTTGATAATATTTTCGAATACGAAAACGAAAAATATTCGCCGGTTTGAACGTCGTTATTTGGTTGTGGTACCACAATATGAAAAAATAAGAATTAATAGTGGAATCTATACAAATATTGAAGGACAGTTCTTCAATCAACCCCGATAAGTTGCTGCGTCAATTTATTTTGTTTGGAAGTCATCATTTTGTGGTGACGAATTTTTTATTCGTAGTTTTTTGGGTTATAAACCTACCACAATCTGCAAAAATTCAGAATTATTATTGGAATCTATTCAAGAGTTGAACGGTAGATTTCTAAACCACCCGAAAAGTTTCTGCGTTGATAAATGAAACACGTCCTATCAGTCAGCAACTTCTGGTATGACGTAAATTTGATTATCGCAAAAATACAAGAACTAACATCTATGGAAATATTCATTTATGTTAACTTCTCGGAAAAGAAATCCATTACCGTTTTCAGGAGTTGTTCACAATACTTCACTTCTATGTATGTTTCAAAAAAAAAACTGAGATTTGACATCGTATTTTGTCATTTACGAGGAGTAGCCATCTGCGATTCATATCAAATGAACTTCTTGAGATCAACTATCCTCAGACAGCATGATGAATGCAAATTCCTCTGTTTTCGATTGTACATCTTGTGTTCACTCTTTCGCATTTCCAGAGGCATTGATGTTTTTCCGATATAATTCGAAGAGGAGAAAAAGGAACTAATAATATAATAATAGTAATATAATGTGTATGATAATCAAATTCGAATGGAGCGAATGCGTAATAATTCCCGCAGTTTTCTATTTGTACAATGAGAAGTCGAGGGTTTTACGATAATTTGACTGAAAAAAATTTCGATGCTCGAGAAATTCAACGTCTCACAAACGTTTTACTATCCGTATTCCGTGTACGCTCGTCGACTCCGTGACCTCGTTGATTTCGGCGCGAAGGTTTCCCATTGGTCGAAGGTTTAATCAATGCGAGACGTGCGCAGCGTACTTAAGTTAATGCACCTGGTCGAACGCAGTGAAGACGTGATTTTTTCTCGGGGCAATCCGACTCTCGCGAAAGGTTTTTTATTATTTTATTGCAGACGAATTCGCCAACGGGCGATTTTATTTCATTGCTCGGTTGCAGGGCCGGCTCCAAGATATTTGCGTTTGAATATGATTAATTTTATATCCAGGGTTTGAGTGAATAAGTGCGCCAAGCTTCAGAGGGTGATTTTGCATGAAAAAATTATGACAGACAAACGCTTATGTTTCCGAGATAACGCTCCGGTCGGAATGTGTTAATGAAATTTGGTGAGTGTTAGGAGGTAGTTTCTGCGCAATTAATAATTTTATGATCATCAGTGGCGCGCATACGGGTATTGATCATAATATTTTTGAAAAAAAAGTACGCCACTGGGTTATTTCAAACTACAAATCATTTTTGAATTGCCCGTTCAATTTGTGACAAACAATCTCTCCTGCTTTTTTTTGTATGGGGCGCAGTTTCTATAAAAAATAAATAGAACTTCTTAACGCGTTATTATTTCTTCAATACCTCATCTAGTAGCAATGCTAGTCTACTTTTCGTTCCGTAGTTTTCTACAACATTCGAGACGAAAAATACTTCACGGTGAATACTGACACATACCAAATCAAATAACACAACGGAAAACACAAAAAATTGTATTTATCAAATTCTCTGTTCGTGCGGTCAAAAATATATCGGTGAAACGTCTCGACCATTGGAAGTGCGAAAGAGTGAACACAAGATGTACATCATGAACAGACAGATGGGTGGTTCTAAATTATCAGAACACATTCTTACTGCCGATAGAGATCACACAATAGAAAGGAACGACACTAAAATTATGACAAAAGAGAGCAATAACAGGAAACGAAAATTAAAGGAATCTGCTTTCATCATGCTGTCTGGTGAAGAATGCATATCTATGAGTTCGCTTGATATGGATCGAGGATGGACAAAATGATATGTCAGATTTGAAATATTTGACAAATGTCAATTACGAAGATTGGCAAAAAGAGAAATTTGCATTTAAACAGGAATTTGCGTGTAAATTTTGGGAACGGAAACGGATTTAGTTTCCGAAACGTTGACGATAAGTATTTTCATATATATATATATATATATATATATATATATATATATATATATATATATATATATATATATATATATATATATAAATTTGAGTTATATGAGAAGTTGCTGAGTAATTGGACTTGTTCTATCCAGAAAGAACTGTTTTTCAATAGACGCAGCGACTTATCAGGGTAGATTGAAAATCTGTCCTTCTACACTTGTATAGATTCCAATATTAATTCTTATTTTTTCAGATTGTGGTAGGTTACAAACCCAGAAAACTACGGAACAAATATTGATCCACCACAAAATAATGACGTTCGAACAGTAGCTAGTCTACTATTTTCAGTATTCTGTTGAATACTGATATTTCAAAAATTGAATTGAACTTGGCTGATACTTGAAGAAAATTCATATGTGACAAATAATATCACAGATTCTCACTGACAATAGGTTTACAAAACCGCGACACGGAGAAGTCGGAACCACATCAGTGCGATCAATGGAATAACAGTCTCATCAAACAACACAGCCTCGGGTGCTCTTTGATTTCCTTGTGAATAACTGACAGACGTGTCAGTGGGTGGTTCTCCATCTATTTTTCCTCTTCAACCAAGTTCTTGCTTTGCCCGTTTAATATGCCAATTGTCCAACATCATATTGTACCTAATCATGACAGTACTGCCATTTGATGTTCTATGGTATAAAATTGACAGTTCCATGAATAATAACAGCACATTCAACATGCTCAACCTATAATGAAGTGATACTTATGACCATGTTTTGCGGCCCAAAGTAAAGAATTTTAATTTTGAACATTCCTGAAAAATGAAATGAAATCCGTTTTATTGTTATGAAGCTACTAGCTTCGAAAGGAAACTTATGATAGTAAGTACTCTTGTTTTCCATTAGGAATTTCAGTCACCAATTTTCCGTGAATTATTTTTTAGTAGAGTCCTAAGGAAGGAACAATACGTTTCCGAAAGATTGACATTTCTTTCTTCTTTTTTCAACTATCAGTTACGATAAACCAACCAACGAGTTACACCAATCACAGAGAACAGAATACTTGGTTACTAGGGACAACCCTGTAGAAGCGTCAAGATTATGATCTGTCAACCTACAAACACGAAATCCAAGTTTCATTTGAGCATAAATGAATGTATTATATCTAAAATATTTTCTAGTTTATTGAGTCATGTTTGAATTGTCACAATTGATCTTTTTCCTTTCGTGGAATTGAAGGACTTACATTAACTCTTCACACCAATAATTAAATGAAATTTTACAATACAAATGGCCTAGTTGGATGAGGCGTACGTACTCGTTGGTTCGAGTCTCACCAACACCGAAAATTTTTCAATGATTGAAATATAACTTTTCAGGTACTGTTAGTTTTCGCAATTTTCCCGAGGAAGTCAATGAATATAAAAATAAATATCGAAATGATACTGTATATCTGAAATTGATCATCAATATGATACTCGAAACAGAGTTCTGAAGTATTCACCTGGTTGAAGAAAAAATTAACTGTATAATTCTAATGGATATTGGCCTAGGACGTTTGAGCACTCGCCTACGACATCACTGCTCAAACTCCATCCTCGAGCGATATGGCCACCATGTTCACTCTTGTTGTGCAAACTACTGTTGTCAATTCAATCAACATTGTATCTTCCAATCGTTAAAGTAAAAGTGTGTAATTACATTTACGTCTTGGGAACCATAATGATATTCGGGCCTTATATGTATAAGGCCCAAGTATCATTATTCATTATATCGTTCCCACGCATACCTCACACACACAATTACCAAACTAAACCAAAAAAAATGATCGAAAATCCCGTTCGTGCCCTCTGAATATGGGTCAATAATCCTCGTGAACTGGTTCACGAAACAAGAAACATTTGAATAGAACGGCGAAATCGCAAGGTTCCCATTGGAACCGCCTCCTAGAGAGAGTTCGTTGCCCGACGAATTTGCATGCGCTTTTGTGCGAGATACGTCCGAATTTTTTTTTCGCTCCGAACGGTCTTTATCTAGCAACAATTGAGAGGTTACGCGATTTTAAAAGGACCAGATAAACGTCCTCGGGCGATGAATAATTCGCGAAGGGGGTTGTAGTTTTGCGAATTTATTTTTGCGCGGTTTATGGGGTGACGAAAGGTCGAGGGAACTGTTTGAGATTCGGTAGGCTCGTTGGACTAGTTTTGTGGTTAGAATATCTCGGGCAATGAAGTATATTGTGTAACAAGTGCGGAAACTTGCTGATTTCTCACGAGTTTGAGAAAATTGCGGCACGAGCGCAAGTGAGTGTTGCAATTCAAACGAGTAAATTGCATTTCTGCTCGTGTTACACACTATATTTTTTCTACAACACAATTTTTGCTGACAATTTAACTCATGTATAAAATATCCCATAAGCCGCCGTGATTTTGTCATTATGACAGCGAAAAAACTTTGCCCTAAATTTTTCAGCGACAAAACGGAACCTAACTCTTGAAACTATGGCAACCAGAATTGTAAACAAATCTTTGACGGCGTCTTTGTCAATTTTTCACTTGCGTTGTCAAATGAAAAATATTTGTGAGAATGAAATATAACAATTGTGTTTTTAACAATTGTACTTTTCCGTGGAATTGAATGAACTAAACTGTATTCACAAAAATATATTACAGTTTCCGGTATGATTTTCACTCACAATGGGTTTACAAAACCGCGACACGTGTTTCGCTATTACAATAGCTTCTTCAAGCAAGATAAATAAATCACTATTCAATAATACGCTATTTATATACAGTAGGTCGAACGTCTCTTACAATAAAGGTCCGATATTCGACCCATAATTTGTCCAAATACTAATTAGTTACATACGAAGATTATTCCTAGAAATAGAATTATTGGCCGGGAACATATTCAACAATGGGGAGTTGAATATGTTCCCGGCCAATAATTCTATTTCTAGGAATAATCTTCGTATGTAACTAATTAGTATTTGGACAAATTATGGGTCGAATATCGGACCTTTATTGTAAGAGACGTTCGACCTACTGTATATAAATAGCGTATTATTGAATAGTGATTTATTTATCTTGCTTGAAGAAGCTATTGTAATAGCGAAACACGTGTCGCGGTTTTGTAAACCCATTGTGAGTGAAAATCATACAGGAAACTGTAATATAGTTTTGTTAATATGGATTTTCATCAAGTATCGGCCAGTTCAATTCAATAAACTGTATTCATTAAATTGTCGTACCGAATTACACTCGAGCTTTTTTTATCGAAGAAAACTTGACATTTATGATTCGAGTTTAGTTGTCTTCCGGCAAATTAACTCAAAAAACTGCCAGAAGTCCTACGGACTCATAATTTTTTCAGAGGCAGTTTTTTTCTTTGAGTTGCCAGGCAACAAAATTCTGATCGAAATGTCAAGTTCACTTCGACAAAAAAAAGCTCTCGTTTAATTTTAAGTGAAAATAAAACTATACTATAAAACGGAATTGAATGTCATTGACTCATTCTTAGCTTTATGGTGCTCAAGGAAAACACATCGTCGATTTTAGCGTTGAAAATATTGACCCCACAGTAGAGGCTTTTCTTGTTTTGATTAGAAATGGCAAAATTATATTTTCAGAAACACTTTCAGTTTTGTTTTTTTTTTTACAATCCATGAACTGTTTGTATGCAGTTTCCTATTTTTCTCTTGGAGTTGAAGGTAATAAATTCAATGACAATGAATTAACTTGTTCTTTCAGTTCTGAACTGTCGCTATCCATCTCAGTTCGATCTCATTTAGAAAATTATGGGAGAAGAATATTTTACAAATATCTCATGCTTGACGTTTGTTGACATTCAAATGATTCGATAGATGTTGCTCCTTGCCTAGCACTGGAAAGTATGTATGTGGTTTTTTGAATTTTTGGCACAGAAATATTACTTTGCGGTACACTTATGTAAAATTTCAATTAGTATGGTAAATTATCATGTTTGCGAACGTAAAACTATATAGAAAAGTGTGTTGAGGATTGTGGTAGTAGAAAAATTTTTTTTTTTGCAAAATTCATGGTCAATAACGAAAGTATGTCAGTTATTGCGTACCCTTATAATTATAATAATGTTCAATAACCTTGCTACGATCAATTTGATATAGGCATCCTAATATGAGTTGGTTGATAAACTAGAGTAGTCACGAAAGCTATTTCCAGCTCGTAAGTGACATAACGAAAGTTTCGTTAAATGTAACAAAAATAAAAGTACATTATGTGTAGCATAATAGTTTCTTAGAATCTAGTTATTCCAAAAAAATTAGATATACAAAATAGAAAAAAAAAACAAATGAAGTCGATTGAAAAGATCAATAAAAGCACACCCACATGGTCAGCATCTTCAGGAGAAAATGCTAACCTTATTAATGAAATATCAGTTTGGGTATTTGATCCCTACAAAAAGTTTCAACCCCCAAGATGAAAGTCAATTGCTTATAAAACCAAATTTTCAAATTTCAGTGACAAGAAAAAACATAAATATTTCAAATTCATTAATTTCACGGCATTTATCGTTCAATTCAATAACATATAATTTTCAGATCTGGTTTCAAAAAGACGCATCTTGGGCGTCAACCATGAATTTTACAGAAAAAATACTGTTAATAAGGTGATTAGTCATTTATTCTGAATTTATAGAGATTAGCAATTAACGGTCATCTTTGTATGAATTTAACAAAAAATCCTCCAGTGATGACGTGATAAGTGTAATTATATACCTCATTTGCACGATTTCAGTGAAACCTACTATCATTTGTACATTCCGACAGAAATGAAATTCTGAACTTCAATTATATATACAGACATGCAACTGGCTTTCATAATCTCGAATAATTATATTGATTATCCTTTGAAAAAAATCCCTATTTACGGCGTGAGATATCACATCCCACGCTTACATCCACTCAACATTGAAATAATAATTCTAGAAAGGATTTATCATTTTCGTAGTAACTTTTAGTGTTTGAAAAAAAATTTAAAAATATTAGACTGAATAGTCTGATTTAATTATAAAAAAACAATTGGGATAATCAGAAGACAAGTTCTTTTGAAATCTAATGAATGCCTATTCCAGGAAGGAGATTGAATAATAAAATAACCAACGATAGATTCAGTATAATATTACTGGATGCATTCAATATTTTTTCTACGACCATGCATGACGCAAGATTTTATTAATAATATTATCATTTTTCGAAACTATCGATTGATTGATTGTCAGAATAGATTATTGACTGGTATTTTAAGAACTAAAATTGCATTATCCAGATCATGTTTACATAATTGGCAATCATAGTTATGGATACGATTTTTAATAAAATACGATTGGTAGTTGAGATTTTTTATAGAGATCAATTAGCTTAACAACAAACGAATATTACTAGCAAAAATAGTAGAATGGGGTAACTTCAACTCGGTGGAATTTAATGCTGGGAAAACCCAGACATGTCTCCTATTCAGTATTCAGATGTCAGGAGTAGCTATTCCTACAAAGTCAAGTAACTCGATGCTAGGAATTACGATCAGTAGATCTGTCATAGGAAAACCGTGTGAGATCGATCGTTTATGGGCTTCCCAGAAGTTAGGATGTCTATTTCGAGCGAAGAGAAACTTCACATCTGGTCAGTTTCTAATTAGAATGCTCAGATACAACCTGTCTTGGAATATAGTTCTCATGTATGGAGGTCGGCTTCGAAACATTCATTGGGGCTTCTTGATTCGATTCAGAGAAAGGCAATTCGACTTGTTGATGATTCTTCGCCCGCAGACACGCTCACTTCGTTAGGGCATGTAGAGTCCAAGACTTGTCTCTCTTCCATAGATATTTCCACGGTCGGTGCTCTTTTGAATTGTCGTCTATAGTTTCACCCCTGGCAGTATCTACAGGGATGACTCGACAAGTACAGAATTCCCACCCCTTTGTTGTGAGCTTGGAGACCTGTCGGACCTCTCTTGCTCAGGGATATTTTTTTAATAGAACCGCTGAACTTTGGAACTCCTCACCGAGAAAGGTTTTTCATGACGCTTACAAACTTCAAAAAGTGAATGTTTGTTCTTTTTAACTGTCCCTTGATTCACGTGGTGTTCTTTGAACATTACAGGGCTTCCCTTTCGTGTGAATCTGCATATAAAAAAATGGCACACGTCTCGCTAACAAAGTTAGCATCGGCAGGAGAAAAAAATTGATGAGAGTAATAAGAATCTGTGTTTGCAAGGTGCATAAGGTCTGCAAGCAATCGTAAACTTTTTTATCACTCGAAACGAAATCAAGATACCACCAAAAGATAGGGCATGTTCGATAACCAACTTATATGATGCATGTAGATTTGCTTCTGATCAAATATCATACAGGCAGGACAAATAATAGTGAATTCGTTCAATGGTGAGTTAAACTCATTTTGAAAAATGTAGAGTAATTTCATGAGAAGAAAGTTGAAAGGAATGGAAGTTTTGCCCAAATATGAATTCTCAACCTGAAAGCCGAGAAAAAAATTAATTATCCCTATATGATAAATCAGAATCCTGATCAGAACGTATTAGCAGTAGCTTTAACCAAATCACTTTCGAATATTTTTTTCGAATTGTAGGACAGTCTCAAAATACACATGCTTTTTCTTTCCTTGTTTTTTCAGTAACTCCCAGCTTCATCTTTGTTGCAATGATATTTAACTATATAATTACACAATTAACCTTTTTTGTAAGGTAAATGATCTACTAATGATGTGGTGATTTGGTTATAGCTACTTTCAATAAGAACAAACCAGAATTTCGATTTATCGTACAGGGATATTTGAGAAAATCTACTTTTTCTGAGTTTTAGGTTGAGACTTCATATTTGGGCAAAACCTAAATTTCTTAACGAATTTCCTATATTTTTCAAAATTCTCGAAGGAATTTAATTTTTTTTCCCCATCCTGTATACTGGTTAACCAGAAGCCATTCTGAATGCCTGTAAACGAACATGCACCAACTTTTGGCAGTATCTGAATTTCCGTTGTACAACAAACTGATAGAATTTGAATATATAACGAAATTGTTACCTGTTGAGCTATAATAGTATATTATGCAACGATCGTGTAATGATGGTTATTAATATATGAGCATAAACCGGGATACGAAACGAGCCGAAGGTGAGTTTCGTATGGTTTATGCGAGTGTATTAATAACCATTACATGAGAGTTGCATACGCTATTTTATCTACACCCAATAAATAATGAGGAACTAAAAATAATATAATATTAGGTATTTATATTGAACACAATAATAGTAGGTAATCAATCGTATTTATTTGAAAAATTCTACAGAATCATAATTAATGGTATAACCACGGAAAATACAACAATGAGAAGAAAAAAATGAAAAGTCTTTGTACAAGGTCTGCAATTGAAGCCGGGACATTTGTGATCACTGCCCGCGCCGCTGACCACTCGGCCATGAAAGCACATTCAACTTGAGTGAAAATAACAACATATGTTTTGCATTTGTCATATGGAAAATATAATTCTTTCGATTGTATTTTTTTCTTGTCTAAGACATCTGTGGAGGAGTCGCTGGTAATTCTTCTATATCACTGCTATAAGACATTTTCATTCGATTATCGAAAATTTACTGAATTCTTCAAAAATTCAATACCTACTGATTTTGACTTGACAAACGTCAAAATGCAAAGCTGGCACATCATGCTTGATTGAAAAATAATGGGTTTCTATTGGTTGAAAATCTGTATCGTAATGAAAATCTGTATCGTAATGGATTTCATTATAAAACGGGTGGTGGGCATATAAGTGTATTATTAGAGTACGGGTGTAGATAAAGATTATTATTATTATTATTAATGAAAAATACTCATTTGTTGCTCACTTTATGGATCTCACTGTACATAAGCAATTCATCCGATTTGAATGAAATTTTAGAGTTGCTGTAAGCATGGCTTTTAACGTATTCGTGTGAGAAAATTTCAATGTGGTAATAATAATGATAATATGTACAGAAAAACGTTAACTATAAGTTAGGATGGATACTGTTTTTTTCTCCTAGCTTCTTGGCATTCTCAACCTATCACGATCTGGAAAAAATAAAGTCAATATTGGAATCTGTGCAAGTATAGATTTTCAATCAACCTCGAGAAGTTGCTCCGATAATTCAAAAATAGTTCTTTCTGAATGGAATACTTTCAATTAGGCAGCAACTTTTCGTATATCTCGAATTTGCTATCAGAAAAATATAAGAATTAATATTTATCAGAATACTTTTCGTTGGCGTTTTGGGAACCAAATCCGTTTTTAGAAATTTCTGATATTTACAAAAAGCTAACATTAAAAATAAACAAGAAAAGAATATTTGTAAGAGTTCTGAAAGCGGATTTGGTTTATGATACGTCAACAAAAAGTATCTTGATAAATATTAATTCTTGTATTTTTTTGATAGTCAAATTTGAGATATACGAGAAGTTGCTGCCTCCTTCGGACTCGGGCACTTTCGCCAAAATATGAAAATAACCGAATGCAATTTGTATAAGATATCACGCTTGAATGCAAAATGATCTGGTCATTTTTATGGACGAATGTAATTCATTGGAATATTTCATGAATAAAGAAATTCTCAAGGAAATGTGATTTTTTTGTTCATTTATACTTTCTCCTATAGATTGTATGGAGCACTCACCAAAACGCATTTTTTTTTTTCTATTTTTGAAGTCTGACATTTATTTGTGTTGTTTACTGACGTCTAGTGATACGGTTTCAAATGTTTTGTTATGGTGACTTGAAACAATGCGATTACCGCCTGATTGTTTCAATAGTTTTCGATAATTGTATTGCTCTTATGGGACATTTTATATATGAAGGAAATATTCGCAGCAACTTCTCGTGGTAGATTAGACATCTACCCTTCTACCCTTGTATAGATTCCAATGTTAATTCTTATTTTTCAGATTGTGGTATGTTAGGAACCCGAAAAAGCTAGAAGAAAGAATCCATCTAACACGAAATGATGACATTCAAACAGAACACCGTTTCTTCTGACACAAAGGAGGAAAGATTTCTGAGTTCACAATCTGCACTATGCCCATCTTTGTTTCCTATTAGGAACATTCAGTATTTTCCCTCATCATCCCTAAACTGATTGCACTGTCGTACTTCTCTAATGAATATATTTTGATCGCTATAAAAAAAAATGTATTGCTTCACAACCCGAAAGTAAAAAAAAACAAATTCAACATCTAGTCGAATCAACGTCAAACGGGCCAACAAAGGCGATGGCCCCGATCTTTATAATTCAAACATCAAAAACTAGTTAACAATGGACCCGAGGTGCACAATTCTTGTTGAAAGCAACAATAGGGCATAATAGGACGTCAAATAGAGCGTACGCGTCCCATTTTCTTTCCCTCTTCTAGTTTCTTACCCCTGCAGGCTATTAGAGGTAATAATTTCTTCTCTAGTTGTTCCTAGTTAATAGGGGTGAGGGGTATATTTCGATTCACCTTAAACGGTGGAATGCAAACACGGTCAGTGGCGTATTTTTGCAATACGAAAAATCCTATTTGCATCTAGATGGTTGGCAGTGTCAAGGAAGATATAATTTTTTTAAATGGTTTCACACCAACAGTTTTCGACCAATGAAATGTGTATTTTGGAAACTGAATGTAAATGGCCGTTACTTGATGAAAATTCATATTAAACAAATAATACACAGTTGCCTGTGATTTCTAATTTTTTTAAACAGAATGATTTGAAGGTTGCATATAAAACAAAGAATATTTTGAGCGCTTATATCAAAAACAACAAAGATAGAAGTTCAGTATCAGATAGATCAGGAGATTATAAATTATTGTGTGGTACATGTCCCACGTTTTATGTCGGTCAAACTAGAAGAACATTCGATACACGCGTAAAAGAACACAGAAGTAGTTTCCAAAATGGTAAGACAAATTCTACGTATGCATCTCACCTCGTTACAGAGGGACGTGAATTCAACCACGAATTTGAAATCTTTCATTTCAAGGGAAATGTTTGAAACTCAATCTCTTGGAGGGTTTGGAAATTAACGAGTGTAGGGATATGAATTCGGACCATTAATTGATCCATTAATTAGTTGTCGGACTATATTCTTATTGACCGTCGGATATAATAGAAGAACATCCGAAACTTTATCGACCTTCATCGAGCTGATAATAGAATAAAACATATTTTATAATGATTTCAGTATATTAAAAAATATATTGAAAATGGGTTTGCTAAAAAAATCCTGGACAGACTATTTTTAATTATTTTTCAAATAATGATTTTTAATAAAATTTTGCAACATCAAGATAATAAGAAAATTTCATCCTGACATAAAGTAGGTATATATATATATATATATATATATATATATATATATATATATATATATATATAAATATATATATCCCGAGCGACTGCGATGTTGGGTCCTTCATTATTATACGGAATACTCACCTCGGATCTCTCTGTCATACATTTCCGAGCGCGTTCAAATTGAAATCTTTAAAATTCGCAAACCCCTAGTAGGACCCATTTTTTTGCAGACAACCTTATATCAACGTGTTCACAATAAACAGCGCTTATGGTGATATACATTTTTTTTAACGAATATCACGATTACTCGAATCATCCTTGAAAATCTTTTCGTGCTCATCAATATTCAAGGAATTGATTTGCAAAATATTCGTGAGCTCGAAAAAATTCAAGCACTTTGCATGGGAGAACATTTTCACTATGGAATTCGAAAAACAAGGTATGATTTTTGGTCAAATTCATAGCCAACCCCAAAGAGGAAAGTTAATTGCTTATTTGCAGATTTTTCAAATTTCATTTTCAATTGATTACAGCATTGTTTTCTTACTTTCGCATCGCTTGAAATGTGAAAAAAACACTTGAGGTGTATTTTTGAAGTGTTTTAGACTTCGATACCATACGATGCTTTAATAAGAAGTTGTCTCAGCTTTTTCCATGGAGAAATGAAATTGAAACGCCTTTAGTAAACAAACATGGAAAACGCCACTTGACATCATCTAAAGCGCGCGTTAAATGGTCGCGCTCGAACTTCTTAAGCCTATTTATATTTTTTTCTACGCCATGAATGTGTAAATGATTAATTTATGGTAAATTTCAAAAGAAGTTTTTTTCCGGTATTCACTTCGAAATTGATCTATCCCATGATCAGGGCTCAAGAACATATTTTTTTCATGACAAACTTCGGGTAAGCACACCAGAGACCATGAGAAAATCCCTGTTACTCTCATAATTCCGTTATGAAGAGAATCTGCCTAGAAACCCTGGTACGGATAATAAGCTGATAACCTTTTTTTTTCTCTTTAATCGAAGTTATGCCGCACGAAGTACCACAAAAGACGCTGACAACTTCATCTCGATTGCGGAGTAGTTTATTACCACAGCGGTATTATCGTACGTATGCTACCGGTACAACTTGAGGTACCTACTGCATGCATGCGATAGAGTCATATCAATACATTCAGAAAGAATTCGAAAGTTTCTTATTGCCGATTGCACCGACTTTTTCTCATGAGACCATCAACAAAGGCACACTATTAGATAAGTGAGGGTTCAAAAATCTCTTAAATGGTGCAATCGCTGCAGTGCGTTGAATGACCTTTATTGGCCCATTAGATCAATACTCCCATAAGAAAAAGTCGGTGCAATCGTCTGTTGAGACTTTTCCGCATTTTCTTCTGAAACAAACGAGCAACGGGAAACGGACCAGAAACGAAAAACCGTTTCGGTACAAACTATTGGAGTTTCTTCGTCTGAAACAGATAATCAATGGAGAATTGAAGCTCGTTCATTCTGGAACATGAGCATTGGAGAGGAAGACAGAATGAAAATCCATTGATTAAGTACTACGGAAACAAACTGCAAAATGACAAAATGGTTAAGGCTTTTGCGGCTACTTTTTGTTGACTATTATTTCGAATAATAGTCAAGATGAGGGAGCCTCTAAAGAAGCTAGCCAGCCACTCGAGCTAGCGAAACGTCAGATAGAAATTCCAAAGGACGACGGCCTTCAAACCCGAAGAAAAGTAATAATACTGGAAACTGCGAAATTATACAGTGAAAGAGAAGTCGTTCCTAGTTAATCGTTAATATGAAGCAAAAACAATGCGAGTATCAACATCGAACCCGATGGAACACCTGCATTTATGGTATCAGATGAACAGTCAAGATTCTGAAGCTACAAATACAGTTTCTTCCAGATGAAAAAAAGTTCTTGAAAAAATTCAAAGAGTCTCGATATAAAGAGAAATAATATTGACGGATGATGATTTTAAAATTTTATTGTCGAAATGTTACATTTCAGCATATATGAAAAAATATTCACTAGCACTTTTGACAAATGGCAATTCTGCGATTTTTTTTGCATATCTGACACGAAATTTTGGTTTTAGTGCCTTTTTGGTAAAACAGTAAAAACATCTTGCTTTCCTGGTTTGCTCACCTTCGGGAGAATGTGCTGCTGGAAGAGATTTGGAACTTGATGTGTAAACAAATGTTTAGTTTAGATTATTTAGTTTATTTATTTCGTGCATACAAAGTCATTAGCGGAAACTCTCTTCGAGATGATGGCGCTTCAAAGAACTGACAGAATAGAATCAACAAAATGAATAGAATGATAAACAAAAAATATAACTATGAAAATCAAAAAATGATCTTACATTATGCTTCAATACGATAAAATAAATAAAATAAATAAAATAAATAAAATAAATAAAATAAATAAAATAAATAAAATAAATAAAATAAATAAAATAAATAAAATAAATAAAATAAATAAAATAAATAAAATAAATAAAATAAATAAAATAAATTAAATAAAATAAATAAAAATAAAATTCAACTTAATTCTCGGGTGGGGGATTCTATATTGTTTTTCACAATTCACAAATGAAATCTAACACAAAATGGTTAAGACTCTCGCGTCAGTACCACTACTCTTGTTCGGATTTGAAAGCCGTCGGTTTTTGGAATTTTTCCTGACGTTTCGCTGATGCGAGTGGCTGGTTCTCCAGAGGCTCATACATCTTATATCGCTTTACGAAAACGTAATACCCAGTCATCGGAGTCCAACCCGAACAAAAGTAGTGATATGGAAATCTAACATAATTTTAGGCCTGACAAGTTATGTAACATAACCAGAGATAAGCGAGGATCTAATCTTTTTTTGATAGGGAAATAAACTACCAGAAAATTGATTTTGGGATGGTATCCGGGATTGTACGACGTGGTAAACAGCTTTTTGTTCCTGATGTCTCGCCTACAGCTGTGGTAGGCATTATCAAAGTCTATGAGATGAAGGACGTAATATTCTTGTTCTCACAGCACAGCACTTACTTCCGTTACCTCTTACTACATAGATAGTGATAATGCTTACTACAGCTGTAGGCGAAACGTCAGGGAATAATAACATGTGGATACGGCAAACAATCGCCGATGACACCCCAAAATCAGTCACCTGCGGCTGTGGAAATTTACGTTCTTTGATCAACTAGCAAATTCATAGTGCTTGGGACGGGACCCCTACTAAAGTAATCAAGGGCTAACGGTGTCAAGATACATAGATAAAAACAGTCATACGAAACTAATTGACGGTTATAAATAGACAGATTGAAGATCGGTATCAACGAAACGGATGCACTTGTACCGGAACGTATCAGTTCTAAAGGGTACCGTGGAGCTGTTTTTCCTCAACTTCACCACGCACACAGTACCTCTATTGATCGCGCAAGGATAAAACGCTCGAATCTTTTCGAGCGCCGAGCACAAAGGGCTCGCTATTTTCCCATAATTCCGGTGATTAGTCCACTTGACGGGTAAAGAAAACACGCCTATCTGACACCGAGAGACCGTTAGAAGAGAACCTTGCTCAGAGCTGTTGAGACTAATTAGGAAAACACTCGAAACGGTCGAGTGGTTTGCGCTTGAGAACTTTCCGTTCTGTCGTTTCTCTCGAAGTTGGGAAAGATCAGTTCCGAACGATAAATGCGTGCGAGTCGTGGGACCGTTTGACGAAATCTCGCGGATGTGTTGAGGGGGTGTTTGTTTTCGTGTCGTTGAGGCGAATCCTCGTGAATTCTTCATGCGAAATTATGTCGTAGTTGTCTCTTACTCTGAAATATTTTTTTTCGGTTTCCTCTCATCTGGAAGAAAAAAGCTTCAAATTTTTATAATATATGTTTTAAGGACAAAAACGAGACGATTTTTTCATACATATCATCACAAGGTACTCCTTGCGACATAACGCCTATACTATTTGAAGAAACAATCCTGATAGATCAGAAATATTGTTTGAATGATTTTTTGGGGAGGTAGAATTGTCCTGAATTTCATTTTATGGGTTTTCATTCCCCTGGTAAGAAGAAAAGAGCTTTAAGTTCTCATAATATGTATTTCAGGGCAAATTGGTATATTTGCCCCGATACGTTATAGTAGGAGAGCCCACGATGCTAAATCGGGATTTACTCCTATTGGGTTGCGAAGCTTAGATGATAAAAAGAAAAATATGTTATATAATGTATACTTTTTCATCGGGGGGGAGGGGGGAAGCGGCTATAGACTTTCAAAAATGTAAAATAAAACTGTTGCATGGACATACTCGAGCACGTCAGATATTGATATCATCTATGCCCTACATTTCTTTAAAAAAATTACGTATGTTAATCTTTAAAGTTTCCATGATGGGGGTGGTCCTACGTTAGGGTTGAAAATGAAAAAAAAATCTCTAGCGCGTAAGATTTTCTGAGGGAATGTTAAGTGAACCTTAAAAAAGCTTTTATATAATAATCTGACGGTTTGGATGTGACGCAGACTCGCAGCTGTTATTAGAATGTGAAAAAGAAAATCGTCATTTTGAAATACACAAGCGCGTCAGATTAAGATATATATGGTTCATATTTACGCCCTAGACGTTGCAGTCTCATAATCTGACGATTATCTGGAGGGATTCGCCTATTCTGTAAATTAGATTTTTTGTTTTTTAATTTTTTCAAATCATTGAATTGAATAATTGAAAATATCAGGAGAAAGCATGAACATGAAAGAAGTTTATGCTTTTTTTAGTAGAATACTTGTATTTATAGGAGAAAAATTATAAGCAATTGAATTTAAAAATTTTTGAAACGTTGGATATTCGTTGTAAACAATACCATGCCACCAACACATCTGTGTGATCAACTGTCATGGCAACAGAAACCAAAATGGGAACGGAGTGAGAGAGCAATAAATAGGGAAAGAGTGAGAGAGAAACGTGGAGAGGGGAATACAGGCATCACGTAGCTGCACGCATTAAACTTTATCGATGAATTTTTATTATTTCGGCTTGTGGAAATCATCAGATTATATATTTGTTGCAATTCTTGGATTATTCCTTTCAAAATGAAAATTAAATTAGCCACGCTCGAGAATGTCGAGATGACGTTTTTTTAGAACTTTGTAGCCCTCCTCCTTCTTTAGGTCACTCTCGAATTGTCAGATTAGTACACGTTTCAGGATATTACTGACTCACCCTATCTTAATCTGACGTGCTCGAGAATTTCAGATGATCATTTTTTTCAACTAATCTGATCCTTCATCCATAAAGGGCAGCCATATTATAGGGCTCATATATGGTGGAAGTATTTAACCGGATACAAGGTATCACCGTGTATATTAATCTGCCGCGCTTTAGTAAATCCCGAAATCCCCGCTTGGGCTCCCCTATCATTAGTGCAATATTATCAAGAAGCAAAATTGACCGACCATTTTGGCAGTTGAATCAAATTTTCTATAAACGAGGGTATGCTTTAGATTAAATTCAGGCCTTTTTTGAAAATATTTGTAAACGCTTTTGAATGCTTATGATGAATCGTGTAGTAGAATTTTTTTTTCAATCTGGTATAATTTATTTTGTGTATAGAAAAAAATAACCTCTTATCCACTATCTTCAAAAAATGTGAAGTGGCAATATTGCTTTTCAATGATTATTTGAACGATTAATTGTCAAAACTGACATTTTCTTATCAGTTGTGTTGATAACAAATAAATGCATCGTTTTCTTTCCAATTCGTTCATTCAATTGAATTATTCGACATATTTTTTCATTCTAACGCTTTTTATATCTATCTAGTAGTAGTAGTAGTAATTTTATATGGCTCCAAATTGGTTGCAATGGGTACATCAATAAAAAATAGTACTTCAAAAGCGGCTAATAGTAATAATTTGATTGCGCCCGCTATATGTCAGTGCTCTCAACACCACAAGAACTTCTGATATGTTCAAAACCTCGCCACAGATTAATTAATCTGTGACCTCGCCAAGTTCAAAACGCTTCTATATCACTAGAATTTTCATCGATTCTGCAACAAGCAGAATCCGATATCTCTTTGGTCTCCACCTATGTATGACATTGCAACCATACCATTTTAGTATTGTATTGCCTTAAAAAATCGTGCTGAAGAAGAGCTTATTTGAAGATGTTCCGGAATGGTTTGGGAGCCGAAATTTTGGAATAATATTTCTTTTTTAAAATTGTGCAAAATATTATGACCGGAAGCAGATGGCCCAGAAAAGTATACCATCTTTTGGATATTAAATAAAAGAATATATTAAAAATTGGATATACTTCTCCTAGGCCACGGACGTTTCGGAAGCTAGCCTGCATCCTTTTTCAAGTCTGTTTTTGAAAATTTGTACCGAGATTGGTCAAAATTTGACACTGACATGAATAATTAATCAATAGCTATACCAAGTGTTAATCTTGACACAACCTACTTCGAAGTTCGACTTCCCATTTCAGAAGAGACATCCAACATCGATCCACACTCAAAGAACTAGTAGCAATCTCTTTATTCCTGTTTAACAAAATGCATAGGTAATCTTATGTTATTCCATTCAACCATGTCTGTATTATCAACAAAGTAAACACTTATAATATTGCCTTATAATATATAACAAGTTGCTCTAAAAGTATATATTATGAGAATTTGAAGCTTTTTCTTCCTCAGTGGAGGAAAAACCCAAAAAATGTATTTTCTACCTCCTCTAAACACAAAGAAACTTCTTACATTTGCAGATTGACGTATTGAATTGATTGAAGACAATACAGATGTGTATGGGGAAACCGATTTCATTTTGATTTTTTCTCAAAATCAGAATAAAAAAGGACGAAACTTCTATAATCTTGAAATTTAAGGAACATGTTTTGGCTTTTTTTTCTCCGATTCACCAAAAAGGAAAGCACATTTGTATGGAAGAAATAAGATGTGTTTTCTTAATTCCTGCATTTTCATGTGGAAATTTCCTATGAATGATATTCGACTGGAGTTTGATTCACTGCTAGATGCGCGATAAAGGCAGGTGTATATCTGTCCTAGATGGACTCTTTCTTCATTTTTTTGTATGGATTATATACAAGTACCAGTCAATAGGGACTGCTTTCAAATATTTTTTATTTCATTTTTTTCATAAAAGATTTGTTCGTATTTTTTATGATTCGGAGAAGAAAAAGACAAACAATAGTGCTTCAACATCCTACTCAAGTTCCTAAATATCTTTATACCGATGCGATGGCTGGGTTTGGTTCTCATCAGAAAAAATGTCACCAAAATTTCAATGGATAAAGGGCAGAGTAGTAACATTGCAAATTGATATTTTCAAAAAATCAGCAAACAATCTCTATTCACATTGGTTCTCGGTAGTGTAGAAGTTAGCACGTTCGCTTTTCAAGCGGAAGGGCGGGGTTCGATGCCCCGCCTGGCCACCGTGCTGGGTAATCGCACGTTGAAAGGTAAGGCCTCGTTAATCCATTGCTCGCACAAGTTTCGACTTCTGACGGTTGGAGTTCGTCAGCGGGTTAACGGAAACGAAAATTTCAGAAATAAAATATGTATTTCATTTATAGCTATCCGAATCAGTCACGAAGAGAAAAAAAATAGTCTCAACAGATACTTCCTTGCCTTTATGGAACGACAGGCACTGAATCCCATAGAATGTCACTTTTTTTGATTATTAGAAAATTGCAATCCTGGAATTATACCAACCTGAAAGGCTATCGGCATTTGTACACCTCGATAAATTGAAGATATTCATATTTTGGCTCGTTCCATTTCTTGTAATCACGACCCACAATTCCGGCAAACCCTGTACTTTCTCTCATCATGTATCGTGGCGCGCGTCCCGCACCGAGATTTCATCTCATAATCAAACAGTTGTCGCATTATAAACGAGACACGCTGTCGAGATGATATATATAATTCGATGCGTGACAGACCTGATTTCGAATTGAGATTCGCATTCCTCAGATTCGAACGGAGAAAATTCAATTAGCAGGTGATCGAAGAACGTTCGGAGGGATGGGTACGTGTTGAGAATAGGTGATTCACATTCGTTAGCAGCAAATATTACAAGTTTTACCGACGGGTTTTTATCCGCCTTTTTTTTTTCGTGTCGAAAACGAGGGTTTGTTCTACTGTTTCCCAAAAAAGGGATGGGGAGACAGTATGCATTGGGTCGGTTTCGATGGAACTGTCAAACATTTGCTTTTGTAATTGTGAAGGAGCAACGAACGTGAGAATATCTGTATGAGTGTGATGAATATTTGAGTGTAACTCAACTCGTCTGAATCTCACATATAGTAGAAGTTTCAACGGCGAACCCTTATAACAACAAACGCCAGTTTGAAATTCACGAATCGGAATGAGTGATCGTATTCGTGGTATATTTCAAGTAAATCGTACACCATCTCGATGCAACTCAACGTTCCAAAAGGGTCTTCCTGTGTGTACTAAATTCATATAAACAAGGTGTATTTTGACAAAAGGATTGAGGCTTTCGCGGCCGAGGTTATAAGTATAACTACTTTTCTTCGGGCTTGAAGGCCGTCGTTCTTTGGAATTTCTTCCTGACGTTTCGCTAGCGCGAGTGGCCAGCTTCTTCAGAGGCTTACTCATTTATATTGATGCAGGTAGTCTGGAGTGTTAATTACTTCTGTCGAGTTCGGGAAATAATCATCATTAGTAGCTGCCGCACTACCTGCCGTGATTTCATTAGTTATTCTTGATTTCCTCAGAATGGGATTCCAAATTTCCATGTTTAGACTCAACGCTTCTTCTTTTCTGTTGAAATTGTCCGCATGTTTTTGGATCTCTATTGCCTCCCGTACCAGTCGGCTATGGCAACCTTGGTTGGAGGCAATCAGTTTTGCATTTCCGAACAGAATCCTGTGGTCACCCTCACTCAGTGCATGTTCCGCCACCGCCGATTTGTCGGTTTGCCCCAGCCTGTAGTTCCTTTGATGCTCTTTGAGCCTTCTACCCATGGATCTTTTCGTGGTACCGATGTAAACCTTCCCACAGGTGCACGGTATGCGGTAAACCCCTGCCGCTGACAGTGGGTCTCTTGTCTTTGGCCGACCTGAGGCTTTGTTGGATCTTCTTGGTCGGCTTGAAAACCGTTTGTACTTTGACTTCTCATCTCTTTGACATCTCACTCAATTTCATTTCACTCGAAGTCGCTGTCCAATTTGCCAATCAAGTTAACATCTTCAGGACATACATCATATGGGTCTGAATTTCGATATACGTTCCATATATACAGAAAAAAATTCTTGTGAAGATATTTTTCATCACAAAAACTTTTTCCAGAGGTCAATTACCCGAACACCAAACCGACATTAGTTTCACTCGACGCGCGATAAGCTAACAACTCCAGTATCTTCAGGAGAAGAGATTCGAAACGAGTTCCAAATATGATGGCACTTCATTTCATATCGAGAACAGCTTGATCGCTATTTTACTATTGTTTGCCGAAGAAATAACCAGATTAGAATCATGGGGAGAACCAGAATTTTTCCAATTTGGTATTCGCTATCCAGCCACGATGCCAAAGTGGTTGGTATTCCACTTCATAAACTGTAGGTATAAAAGGTATTCCTTGAACAAGCTCTTGAATGAGCTTCTGTTCTCTTGTTTACTAATTTCTCGACATATTTCAGCGCACACTGTTTGATAATTGTCATAAAATCTATTAGTAAATATCATAATAGCATCATTCATAGATAATCTATGGACGATGATAATAGTTATGAAGCATGAATATTGCACAGAACCTCTTTTTCTCAGGGATCAAGAATTTGTTTTCTTTATTCAGCAAACAAAGTGAAACAATAAAATTTGAGTCGGTATCATTGAAATATCTATTTCGATAAAAACAAATCGACTCAGAATGAACAAAATTATCATTGAGAAAAACAAATGTAATGGAGAAAATAACTAAAAACTAAATCTCATTCTTTCAAAAGCGTCCAAGTTGAAAATGTCTTTATCTGTCGCGTTGATTGTCAGATTTCGGGTATCAGTCAGACATGAATATTTGTTTCTAGTCTTCGAGAACCACGTGGATTTAGAAATTATGGAAGGATCCTACATTAATCCAATTGAAGACAGGTACCATGGAAAATCTTACTGCCGTTGGACCATTAGTTATTTCGTTTTCGGATCACAACATTTCTCTGCTTTCGCTCGTTGAACGTTGACAGCCCAACTGTCCACCTTATCATTTTTCGCCAACTCCGCTTCATCTGATTTTCATTCCTGGCACATATAGGGTGAAACCTTCTGTCCTGTGTTGATGATACCCGAAATATTGTCTTTTTTCCGCGCACATTTAATTGTCAGGTCCTGAATCGCGCACCACAAGCATACAAACAAAAAAATGGGTTAACAAAATCGATCTGGGATATATTAGGCTCGGCACAATATGCATCAAGTATTGTGAAAACAACGGTGAGAAATTATCAGTTCGCGTGAGTCAATTGCTAAAAAGTATTTATAGCTCGAATTGTACCTGCTGTTTCCATAATTTTTTCAAGTTTATCGGTCGAATTCTGAATTATTTTACGAATTTGAAAGGTGAATTATCATGATGTATCGGTATTTTGATAATAGAGGCTTCGATACGAAGCATTGTCAGTGATATTCAAACCTTTGCAAAAAGTTGTCTGAATTCATTTTGTCGCAGGAGTCACACAACCCTGTTTTCTGTGAGAGAAATAAGTTTCCTATCTTCGAAGAACCCTTATTTATTACATACACACCTTTTTGGAATTCTTTATAATCATGGCAAAAATCCATTCTCTTTCGAACCAAGTAATCAAGAATTCTCTTCAGCATCCTGTTTTGCCATTTTTCAGTATCCACTAGAACAGAAAGATCTCCCTCCAAACATTTGTCTCAATACTTAATTCACTGTAAATCAGAGTGCGTATCGCTTCCCTTCAAATCGAAACAGGTAGGACTTATAGTATATTTATACACCAAGGGATTGAAGACATACTTTCTATTCCGAGGCGAAAAGTTCGTACAATTGTAGTAGTAGTAGTATTTCTTTATTTCCTCAGGTATATACAAATACACATAGAAACTGCGTCACATAAATTCACATTACAAATATCCTTACGATATACTAGCGTTAAAATCAAGTCAACATTAAAAAGAAAGGAAAAAAAAGAACCGCTCACTCATACAGATTAAAAACTCATATTTAAAACTACATATAATAAAGTATGTTGTAGATACACATCGATTAGGGTAGATTAAAGTACTCATTGATGGAATAAAATGGATTTTTGAGTAAAAAGGATTTTACCTCATTTTTGAATGAATTAAGACTTGTGAGGTTTCTAATGTCGATAGGAAGATTGTTGTATAATTTTATTGACATAATGTGAGGACCTCTTGAGACAAGAGATGAGTAATGAAGTGGAATCGACATCATCTGATTTTCGCGAAAATTATATCCTGCAACTAGACTCAACTCTTTTCTGCTTGTGAAGTTTTCGTTGTGTGACTTCACATAAT
This sequence comes from Zygogramma bicolorata, assembly GCA_032362365.1. Classification (NCBI taxonomy): domain Eukaryota; kingdom Metazoa; phylum Arthropoda; class Insecta; order Coleoptera; family Chrysomelidae; genus Zygogramma; species Zygogramma bicolorata. The sequence goes on from JAVJAQ010001977.1 coordinate 218,299, forward strand.
ATACACAGTTAGGTATATATAATGAGATGACTGTTGAAATTTTAAGATTTGAGAATAAATCCCTACAGGAGTCTCTAGGACCCTTGAAAGTCATAACTCTCAGGATTTTCTTTTGGAGAACTAATACTTCATTGATTCTGGTTGAATTCCCATAGCAAATGATGCAATAATTGAGGGTGGAGTGAACATATGCATAGTAGTAATTGAGTAAGATGTTCATAGGGACAGTTTTTCTAAGATTCCATATAACAGCTTATTAGTTGTATAGTCCACGTGATGCCCCCAAATGAGATGTGAGTCGATTTGTACCCCAAGAAATTCAATGATTTCTTTTTGTTCTATCGAAGTATGATCGTATCTTACTAGAACACTATAATCGATATTTTTCGGAGTGAATACGATGCTATTTGTTTTGGAGTTGTTTAGTACAAGCATTTACACATTTAATTTAACACGTTGTGTTCTGTTTTGGAGATATGTCTTGATCCAACTATGTGCAGAGCCTCGCACACCGTGGTCGTATAGCTTACTGAGAAGTAAATCATGGTCCACCGTGTCGAAGGCCCTAGTAAGATCAAAGCATATGTTCAAGGTTTTATTACCAGTGTCAATATTTTTAAGAATGTAATTATACAAGGAAAGAACTGCGTCCTCGGTAGGATAGAAAGGGAATTCAATTCAGTGGTGTTTACGCTATTTTATGCATTTTAGGAAAAGTAAAAACTAAAATAATACGTAGTTTGCACAACTAACAAGAGTGGATATGGCCAATATCCATTTCTTTCAAGTATCATATTAATAATCAATATTAGATATAGATTATTTTTTCGATATTTATAAACATTATTTAATTCAATATTGAACGATACCAATTAAATTAGTAATGTCGAAATAAAAAAAAGGCGAAATGTAAGTCGTTTTTGGTGAGACTCGAACTCACGACTATAAATTGGATCGTCTCAGAGGAATAACGCTCTAACCAACTAGCCTACTCAGACTGTATAATTGTTAATTGGTGTGAAGAGTAGGTGTAAGTCCTTCAGTTCCATAAAAAAAAAACATCAACTGTGACAATCCAATCTTGACACAATAGACTAGATAATATTTCAGTTATAAGTTCATTTAATTATGCTTGAATGAACAAACTTTGATTTCGTTTTTGTAGGTAGACAGATAAGAATTGTGACGTTTCTACAAGCCTCCGCTACATGTCGGGCAGTAATCTCGGGAAGAAAAGTACCACTTTGCTCCCTTGTTATACAAATAACTATTAATTAAAATATGCAGAGATTAGAAGTCGATCTTCAATCCCTAGGACTTGAAAGTATACTTTCCATCCCTAGAGGGAATTTTTTTGCAAGGATTCTGCACGATTTACTCACATTCACAGATATAATCAACTGAAATCGGTACAATATTTTTTCAAAAGGACGGTCACGAACAAAAAACCCAAATTATCTAATTATCATCGGAAATATAGTCAAGATGAGTGAGTCTCTGAACGTCAGGAAGAAATTCCAAAGAACGACGGCCTTCAAACCCGAAGGAAAGTAGTGATACTAAAAAACCTAAAATTCCAATGAGATTCACGAAAAATGCAAACAACCATCGCGTTTCGTGCTTCCGAATGTCAGCACAAAGCCTTTTTTTCCTTTGCGCAGATGAAAGGCGAACGAATATATCCCTAATTTATGCGCGAGGTACGCACACTATTTGGAAATCAAAGTTCCGTTCCCATCGAAACTGACCGTCAACGTCCACCTGGGGAATCGAATTCTCTTCATTTCCATCTACGAGAGAGCTAAGAGAGCTATTAACTCGACCACAAAGCCAATTTCACACGTATCCATTGTGAGGCGGCTAGTAGTGAATGCATGTGCGAAAAATAGGGGAGATATCAACTTGCGAACAACGTACAGGGCGATAGTGATGTGTGGATTCGTGAAACTTGTTACTCAGAAGCGTTGATGTTGTTTCACTACAGATGGCGAACAAACCTGTCCTATAGTGTGATGGAATGAAATATCGATAAAAGTCAATACCGCAGATCACATAAACGAGTTCAGATAAAGTGGATTGCTGTTGAGTTCTGCATCAGCAATAGGAAAATCGGTTTTAAATCAATATTGAGATATTGATTCATAATATACATATTTGATATGGGCATTTATGAACACCAATCCCTGTTATGGGGTGAAATACATCATATGACATAATGATTACTTGGTAGCTTTCACTCCTGTGACCTCTACGTACGTAAAATCGAGATTTGATCCTGTGCACGGCCAAGCTCTTCAGGTTGACTGACAGTCATTAGTTCTTGGATGAATGACCTCATCCAAGGAAAGACCGCGTCGAAAGCCCATACACCTGCAGCAAAATAGCATTTCATAGCTCGCGAGCAATATATAAAATGAGCACAAGATATAGTGAGGATATGCCGTCCTTCGGAGGGGACGTAAAGCCGGCGGTCTCGAGTCCATGGATGTTGGGCTCGTTAAAGATCCTTACTTCTGGTTGGAATACCAGATGGTTCTGCAAAATTTCCGGTCGGGGAAAGTGCGCTCACCGGCGTCGGTGATTGGCCTTGGTAGCGGAAATAGGCCGCTTCCGGAAGTTTTTTTGTAAAATGATGGGATATGTAACATTTGACCTGATAAATTTGATCTTATCATGCCTACATTCAATTGACCAGTAGCGAAATTCAACGAATTTTTGATGCAAATTGAATTTATAAACGTCAAATTTGAATGATCAAACCTTTTGCGATTATTCGCGATTTTTTCAAAATTGATTAATATCTGTCGAATTTTTGCGGAAAAATAGTATGTTTACCTCGTAGTAAAAACTACAGTCCTGGACTCACTATTTCTGAATTCATTCGTATATTGGGACGATTTATTTAATAATTTTAGTCTTCTCGCCAAACTGTCGTTATATGACTTGTTCAACCTTTTCTGCCTATGAATTCATCTGTGGTTAACAACATCTCCAACAATGTATCATGCTTTTACATCATTTCTACCTGTTTCGGAAGTTGTTGAACATTTATAACTATCTTGGAAAAAAATCTAGTGAAAATTATCCTTTTTTCTGAAGTACCTACTTACTGAACGCATTAAATGTTTATCCTTTCCGTAGGGTTTCATTTTACACTTTCTATAAGATTCTTCGAAACACATTTAGATTTGCAATTCAAACAAGTTTGTATCGTCGAGAATCGAAATATGAGATTTTTCTTTCAATTTCATAATATTCTAAATAAGTACGAAACTTCTCTGACGCAGCTTCTTTAACGAAACAAAATATCAACTACCATTTGTTGCTAATTCATGCACATCAGAGATCACGAGCATCTCAGACAAAGAGACGATCACTAAAAAGCCAGTTGGAAGTGAAAAAAGCATTTTAAATGGTACACCTACAATCAAAATTTTCAATGACTGTGATAGAAGAATCAATTTTCCTCGCCTAAAGATACTAACCCTGTTAGGGAAATGCATTTGGATTTAATCCAAAATATATTGTCAGGGGTAATATAATAAGTGGTGTGATTATTACCGATAATTTTTTGGAATATTAATGAATTGCAATCCCAAAGCTGAAAATACAACGAGTCCGCAGGACGAGTTGTATTTTCTTGCATTGGGATTGCCAATGAATTGATATTCCAAAAAATTATAGGTTATTAATCATACCACGAATTATATTTAGGACGACAATATAACCCCTGTTCGAGCAAATATTGTTGAATTGCCTGGTAATTGATTCTTTATTTCTGGCCGTATTCAAGGGAATACTCTTTTCCACTGTTTCATCTATGATACCAATCGCCATTTGTCCCCAACGATCGCTCATATTGATTAAGAAATATAACTAATCAAAACACATAGATTCGACGTTTATAATTTAAATCATTATTTTCACTTGACAGCTAGTAAAACAAAAACTAAGCAGGTTTATCACCTTGAAAATACAGCGACAAGCTATATTTTCACTGTAATTCGGATTCTATTGGCTGAATTTCAAAATTTGAAATAGACTGATTGGTTGTTAAGCAAGGAGATATATTGTCATTATAATTTTATCAATTTTCGGTGAATATTTGAGACATGTTTGAATTATTTTATGCATATTCCCTTTTCCTCACAACGTTCTTCTCTCCACAAACAAATCATATTTTTTTAAATATTGTTATACTGGAACTATTGTTCTCTGATTTGTAAGCTGCACATGGAAAGAATCAATATGGGTGAGCATATTGTCAAACGAATCACCCTCTATATCAATGCTAGAACTAGCGAAAACCGACATCCTCTGGAAGCTGTTTATCTGGAAACGCGATACCCCCAACAACTAGAAACACGACAGTTTATACGGTTATACCTACGAATTTGCGACAAACTGGGGTGACATCGAAGACGATGCTGGTAGGGTGTTTTCGGCCCTTCAGAGCAGTCTCTCTTTCTTTCTCTTTGTGCAGAAAGGTGTTAAAATTGCACCTGAATCCACTCCAAATAGATTAAGGTGTTTTAGCGAAACTTGTTGTCATTGTGCGTGTTTGTGTGTGTATGGTACAACGTTTAAGGTCTCTTTTTTCTTGAGGGGGTTCATTGTTCGGTTGGAAGGAGCGATGGGAAGACGGTCAGTGGCGTAACGTTAGTCTCTGTTATTTACAGGATTATTCCATAATTTTAGCGATGTCGTTCAGGATCGATTGGCATGGACGGCAATAGAAACTTTCACTAATTTTCAAAACTGATAGATATCGGTAAAGTTGAAACTACATAAAGGCATAACTATCATGGCATTGTTCAATGTTCTTGTTTGGCGACAGTAATAAAAGAATGAAACGGCTGCCTGCGGCGAGGGTACTGCTTGTGACGTCACCTCCTCTATTGCTGCCAATCTGTTATATGTTAAAGGTTGTTTGAACTCATTATTTTGTGGTGGATCTATATTTGTTTCGTAGTTGTCTGGGTATTGTAACCTACCAGAATCTGAAAAAATATGAATTAATATTCGAATGTATACAAGTGTAGAAGGCCAAAAAAATTTTTATCTCAAGAAGCTACATTTTTTGGTACCCGAATGAACGCGAATATCGATTGAAATCACATATAGAAAACGTGAATTTGAAGATACACAGAATCGGAGAAAGGATGAAAGTCAATAATATTGCATTTAGAGTTCAGAGGGATATCTTCTGATAGGTCGGTCTGATAACTGAAACACGGGTTCACATAAATAACTGACTAATCCCAATTTCAATTAAAAAAGCTTTCCCGAATATTTTTTGTTTTTGGACATTCATCGTTTTTTCCGTGTGCTAGATTTTGTTGAGAGATCGTTAACTCAAAGGAAATGTGTCTGAAATAAGCATTGTCGAAACTAAAAGTGAAACCTTGCGTTGGCTTCATTTTTGCAACAACAGTGCGAAAATTTCAATCATCTCATTTATTCCTGCTTGAGAAAGCCATCGTATAGTAAAACATTCATCGTGGTTTTGTGAAGCCCTTGGTGAAATCGTACATAAAACTGTAGTAGAATTTTTCATTATTTCCTAGTTAGAAATTGTATTCAGAAAAACGTTTTTCAGTTACTTTTCAAGATATTTTGAGGAATACCTTCCCTTTTTTGTATGTTTTCATCCAGCAAACATTTACTTCCAGTCGAAATTCACGAGCTTGTTAATATAGGTTGATACAGCTTTCATTGATAGAAAAAAAATACACAAAAAATCACTACCAAAATGCAACTATAACTCACGCTACATGGATCTCGCAGGAATCGCCTAGTTATACAAAATGAAACTCCACTTTAAATTTTGGTTAGATTTTTCACTTCAGTTCGCGCGAGATCACCCAGTAATAAAATCAACAAAAATTCCTGAACTTACCGAATAACTTTTTTTCATCGAAAAACCAATTTGTTCGCAGTTTACATTGCCATTAGCTGGAGGATTAGCGAATTTTATTCATGCACTCGAAATTTGCATGAAGCCAAGGTCGACACGAAATCCAGTTGGGAAGGTGTTTGCGTTATCTGTTCGAAATCTAAACGAATTTGCCGAAAGTGAACGTGAAAACGGCGACTCTAGTGGAATATTTGGGCCGGTAGGTACTTGCAGAGAAGCTGTACCTGTAGCGTATTTGTCCGATGAATATGCTCATCTTGGTAGCTAGCTAACAGGTTTATAGTCGATTGCACCGACTTTTTGTTATGAGACCATTAACAAAGGGACTCTTTAAGATAGGTGAGGGCTCATTAATGGGTGTTCAATAATCTCTTGAACTATGGTACAATATGTGTAGTGAGTTAAATGACCTTTATTTACAACCATATATGTAATGCTGTCATTTCTAACGTTATTGAAGGTTGGGAAGTGCCACATTATACACCTCTACTTCCCGCCCTCATTTCATCTATTCTAGATTGTATCTGTCATTATTTATTGACTTTATCTGACATTTATTTATATTGGTGACAATTGTATGCCCCGTAGTCACGGTAACAATATATCTTCTTGATTATTCTGAGAAAAGCGCCTTCTTGGTAATTTGTCGTTAAATGTAATTTTTTAGATATGTTCAGAACGAAACAGAGATTTTTTGCATTGTCATCGAAATATGATGGTTGTTAATAATATAGTATACAAACCTCGGTAGGAAGTTTCATTCCTGTCTCGAGATCATAGCTAACCTCGACGCTTTGCGTCTCGGTTAACTAACTGATCTCACGACAGGAATGAATCACTTCCCACCTCGGTCTGTAATATATTATCCAGGGCCCATTAGCTTAATATTCCCTTAGGAAAAAGTCGGTGCAATCGGCTGTTGGCCACGTTTTAGAAATAGTCGGATTATCCGAATAATTGACAATAGTACATTGTTTACCACGTAGAAAAAGCCTAACATTCCTGGGCGACTGTGACTAAGCAACAAGGAGTCCAGGAATGTGGCGTTTCCTACGGAGTGAACATACTATTTTTCCGCAAATCGCTTAGAATTGGGCAGATATTTAATAATTTTGAAAAAATAGCAAATAATTTTATTAATAAATGAATGGTGTTTTAAAATTCGTAATGAAATTACTCGGGTTATTGTGAAAACTAAGATGCCTAGAAATCCTGGTGTGTTTACTTATACCTGTGAAAGTTTGGGATAAAATTGGCGAAATCTGGATTTCTTGATTTTTGGTGGATAATTGAGCTTTTGGAGGTTTTCGTGTAATACGTACAGATGTCGCCCTGACACTCTTATCAGTCTTGTCTGAAGCTAAATTTGCACTAAGTGAAAATGTGCAGTCGGGTTTCTCCACTTTCATTTAACTAGCTAGTGGGAAGAGATCGCAACTTGAACCAATTACCAGTAGAAACGTTTCAATGTTTGAAAGCAACGAAATTAATGAATAAACTAGATTAAACATCGAACATCTCGAAATTTCAGAGTGACATGACAATCAACATGACACTTGACATCAAATTTGACGAATAGGAACATAACGCCCCCTACCGAAAAATTAAGGGAAACCTCCAAAAGCGTCGATTGTTATTTTCGCCATAAAAATCTAAACAAAATCTAATCAGTGAAATCACCAGGGTTTCTACGCATCTTAGTGTAAACGTATTGAGGTTGGATTGACAAACTTGACGTTTATAAATTCAACTGCTGGTGTTCTCGGAAGTGAAATGATAAGTGATGATGAAATTTCTATTCTTGGAAATCCTCCAGAGATGGTTGAGGCAGTGAAAACTGCATCATTACAATTATTGCCAAAGAAATTGAAAGAAAAGAACGTTTTATAGAATATTGCAAATAAAAAATGTGTTTCCAATCATTTATACATAACACTAACAACTGTAAGGAAATATCATTTCTTCACAGTGAGGACATTAGGCCAGTAAATAAAGACATGATTTTTTCAAAATTAAACAATAATTACAAAAGTTTTGAAACTTCGCTAGAATGAAAAGTACGTTCAAATGATATTGAGTCTTATTTTGCAACCCTTTTTTCTGAACGGAACATGTTGAAAATCCGGATTTTGTGAATATTCGCATTATTTGTACGGAGACATTTGCAAAAGTTCTGCAAACTTTCGAAGTATTGCGAAATAGCAGTTAACACCTTCTGGTAAATTTGCAACCATAAAAAAAAACGGAACGTTTCGTTTTATCAAAAAAAAATTGGTAATAATCCTAATTTTTCCAAAAAAATTCCAAAAGTTCTGCAAACTTACATAAATAACCGAAGTGATATTCTTGAGAAGTACTTCAATTTGCAACCTCTTGCGTTAAACGGAAAATATATTTTTGCAATAAATTGTTCAATGTCATCAAAACTAATTTCGAAATTTTTACAAAATTTTAAATACGGGTTGCAAATGAAGAAGTCCTCACATACGACGTTTTCATTGATTTGCAGCCACGTGTGCGATACGGAAATGATGGTATAAACAAAATGAAAAATATCATGGTATTCGTTCTCTACCAAAAAATCAAAAGTTCTGCAAATTTGTGAAGTGTGAAGAAAAAGCTGTTTACATCTTCCGATAAATTTGCAACCATTCAGAAAGAACTGTTTGTTTGAAATAAATGTTATCAATTTTTCGAAAAAATTCCAAAAGTTCTACAAATCTATTTGTTGAAAAGTACTTCAATTTGCGACCCCTTGCGTCAAATGGAAAATATATTGCGCAATAAATTGTGCGTTTTGATTGAAACAAGTGTAGAAATTTTCACAAATGTTTAGTTTAAAGTTGAAAATGGAGGAGTCCTCCCGTCGAACGTTTTCGTTGATTTGCAATCACGTCCGTAACACGGAAATAAGGGTAAAAACAAAAGGAAGATAATCATGTATTTGTACTCTTTCAAAAAAGGCAAAAGTTCTGCAAACTAATGAGGTGTTGAAAACTAGTAGTTAATAAAGTATACCACACACAACTAACAATATCAAACACCGGTACCTACTAACAGAGGAATTCAGTACAATACGTAATAGACATAACCAGAATGATAATCAAGTTCCGTTTTTCAGACATGGTTGCAAATGTAAGTAACTACGATGGACATTATTTTCATTCACTTATGAATTTTATAGAACTTTTGTAATTTTTTTAAACGAATTGCAACGGAAAACTACAACAAATGAGACAAACATAAGGTTCTGTAACTGTACCAAGGTTGCAAACTTAGTGCATCTTGTAAAACAATATTACTAGCGGTGTTCCTAGTTTGCAGAACTTTTGCAATTTTCTGTGCGAAAATAAAGCATTAAAACGTTTTTGCCATTTGAACAATGTTCCGTTCATCGCAGGCTTATACAAAATTTTATAGTTTGTTTCCATTGACGCACTAACATACCGGTAAAGTTTGAAAAATTTTGGAATTATTGTGAATTGATTGTCTATATCTACTGGCCTGAATATCATATCCCTACAGTAAGAAAATCTTGACTGCAAGAAATTTTGTCTGGAATTTCAAAATTTCTTAGCGATTTACGGAAAAAACTGTATTTTCAATAGTCGATTGCCGTAAAAAAAACGTACAGAGATACAATTTCGTCGATCAGGAGTAGCGTCTCTTACAAACCTATAATATTATTGGAATCGATATTCCCATCATTGCCTACGGAAAACTACCACAATTTTCTTTTCAAATGTTCGTTAATTTGTTGTGTTATATGATATCCCAAGGACATTGATGATTAGCAAATCGATTTTATCACAAATTTCGAAAGTACGCCATTTGGCAACGGCCAAAAATGGAGCGTTGTTGCCTGAAATAACGTGCTTGACGAAGTTGTAATAAAACTATGAGCTTTATTTCAATGTCCGAGGGATATTCGGTGAGAATTTTTTTTTCTGATTGATATATCAAGAATGATAAAGACAGGAATGAAGTGTAGAAAAACTCATGAATTGACATCCGGATCATGTCCGATGTTTCATATAGGTCAAACGGAAAGATCAAACAACACAAGTGTAATGGAACATAGAATTAGTTCCAAAATGGAACTTATATCCCACCTCATTACAGGGGATAACGCGTTAAATCATGATTTCAAAATACGGCATTTTTAGGAGAAAGGTTGAAAACTCAACTTCCTTGAAAGTTTGGAAATCAACAGAGGTAATATTTATTGAATGATCAGATTGAATCAAATAACTCACCGATGTTCAAGAGAACGTTGAACTTCAGTTACGGAGGACGTTGTACCTACCGTGGTTTAGATAATATATTATCGCTATTGTATAGTAAAACATGTTTCGCGGTTTTGTAATCCCGTTATCAGTGAGAATCGTACAGAAAACTGTCATATTTTTGTTAATATGAATTGTCTTCAACTATTGACCAATGCAATTCAATTCAGCTCCCTTAAATAATTTTTTCAACCAGTGCTCCTCCCTGCGTATGACCTCGGCTCCAGGCCATTTAATGCTGTGATGGCTTGTCCAGACATGCTCCGATATTCCTGATTTCGTGGTTTCTCCTCGTTTTACTTGTGTTCGCACATTCTCATTTCCAATGATCATCTGGTTTCTCCTATGTAGGATTTGCCGCAGTCGGATGGTATCCGGTGAACGCAGTTGTTGATGTTGCTATTTTTATTCCTTGGTCGTGTTTCTATGAGCATGGTGCACATTGTGTTTCCAGATCTGAAACATACTTTAAATTTGTATTTTCCTCTTATCCTCTTGAGACTTCCTGAAAGTCATTTCAGGTAGGAGATGGAAAGAATTTGTTGTTAGTGAATCTCTTTGGCATTCACTACAAATCAAGATCCACTATATATCACCACAGGTTTTGAATATTTTCCTCAGAGCTTTACTAACATAGTATAAATATCGATCCCGATTAACCCAATGTTGTGTCGTCTGATGTCACATTACGTTTCAATCAGGGTGGGGCAAAATCAGATTTTTATTAAAAAAATAAAAAATCATTGAAAAAAAAAAAATCATGTTTATTTGATTTTTTTGATTTTTTAAATTTGAATATCAAATTTGAACATTTTGATTCTTTGAAATTATTGTTAATTATTTTGATGTATAAGTCTTAAAATTTTACTACAATTTGCGGCTCAAAAAGTTGTGACAACGCATTTGTCGCGCTTCTTGCAAGAAAATTCTCGTCGCGATTTGTTTCTCTACTGTCCTTTACACTCGCTATACAGTGCCGAGTGAGGCACGAACACGGACGCGTTTGTTGTACTTTTTGCAAGAATATTCCTGTCGAGGCTTGTTTTCCTTCTCAACCTATAGATTGACGTTGCCCAACAATTTTACGCATTTTGCTAGTTGTACACTCGGATATCAGAAACAGATTAGGCACAGAAAAAGGAGGAAAACTCGTATTTTTGTTTAAATTGTGTAACGAAAATGAATAGACTGAACATATACAGTAATAAAATTTAGGTGTTACGTTTAGTTTAAGAATTTGGAATTATGTACTTCTTTTTTGTTGTTTTTTTCTGAAAGCAGGTACTCCTTTTGATCTTCGAGAAAAGTTCTATATTATGTTGTTAAAATTGATTTAAATCATGATTTTAATTTTAAAAATCAAGCGATTCAAATCATGATTTTAATCACTTGATTTTAATCAGCCCAACCCTGGTTTCAATCAATAGTGACGCAAATTCAAATTTTATGCATATTCCCCGTTGCAAACTACTCTGTGACTTTGCTCAACAATTCTGAAAATCGAAAATTGAATCGTAGAAGGTGGTCCTTCCCCATCCCGATGTGTATAGGGTACCTTCACAGCGGTGAATTTGTACCATAGTTGTTGTAACATGACGTACCGCTTTTTTGTTACAATGATCGACACACTTCTCCTGGTAACCTCCAACCCAAACACTTATGAAATGTTAATAGATCGTGAAGAATTATTAACTAGACTGCATGAAACATGATCTATTTCTTTGTGGCCAGATGTGGACGCTTTTCGCAAGTCATGGCCGACTGTCATGAGAATTGAGATTGAGACAGTGGCGGGGTCTTACAGCACATATTCCTCTGTTCATAAAATGTTAGAAATCGATGAAGCGTATATTTTCCAACAGATATAAATATTTTTTTTATTGTGCAGATCTTATAGACGTATACTTGAACACTGAATTTCATGAATAAGTTATCGTATTCAGTGCCAACTCTATCATTATTCAAAAAGAAATGTTGGTTATTTTTTTTTAATCCGACCGCATCACTAGCTTAACGTGGTTCAGAAATGGTTCAATTCAGAAAAACGTCAGAATATGTTTCTCATTAAAAAAGTCATGGGGGTACAAAATATGAAAAATATACCATTTAATTATCTCACCAATTCAATTTTAGAAATTTCATCAAATTTCTGATTACTCCACCAGATTCAGTAGGTTTTGATTTATCCACGTCCAGAATTCCAACGAAATTTGTTCATCATTAAAAAAGCTATGACTTGAGAAAGTGGTGTATAGTCAGAACTTTGTTACTTTTTCATTGAACGAAATATTATTCAAATTTTCATGAATAATGTTTTTGTTGTCATTAACAGATTTTGATTGAATTCTGGAAAATTACAAAGCAAAACCTTCCGAATCTAGTGGCGTTATCAGTATTTTTTCAATAAATAACGAATTTCGATGTTTTTACGACTTTTAAAACTAGGTGAATTCAGTCTAGTAAGTTTAAAAGAAACGCTATGATTTGATAAAAGTAGGCCCTGAAAACGAAGATTCCTTCTTGAAATTCAGTATTCAAGTGAACTTCACGTGTGTCTATCTGATAAAAAAAATTATTCCAATCGACTGAAAATATATTTTTTATGTGAGTGCTTTCACTTCAAATGAGTGAAAGTAATCATTTCAGATAACACCTAACATTCCGTGCGTATTCTGACAATGTGCAAATATATTGATATAAGAATATTCCTAAAATAGTTATTTGTATACCAAGACTGCAAAGTACTTTTTCGCGTTCCGAGAGAGATTATCGCCTACGCCTCTCTGGCCGAGGCAAGATAATCTCGAGGCCGCGAAAACATTTTGCGGTCATAGTATACACAATATTTTTCGTGCAACCGTGAAAAAGACAGCGTTTCAACGCCATTATAGAAAAGTAGACTGATGCCATCAATATCACAGTGTTTTTATGGAAATGAAATATTCAGCAATACAATCGATCAGTTTGCCGGCAGTTACTCTGGGCAACGGCCGTAAATTTTTTTGCCGGCTGTAGCCATGGGTAACGGCCGTAAAATATCATTTTTTGGCCTCTGTTGAGGCTGCGAAATGCTTGTTTCGGTTCCAAGAAAAATATTTAAGAATGTTCCAGAAATATTCTCCTTCCATACCAAATATTCTATGAACATTATTCTTGTCTTTTCGAGTTCTCAACCTTCCACAAGAACCCAAAAAAAATACGAAAAAATTATCCATCTACCACAAAATAATGACTTTTAAACAGGATATTTTCTCTCAACATCCAGAAAATTTCACGAATAGTCAACTAGCATTATACATGATTGATCGTGAATTTTAATGGACCTTATTTCGTTTAAGTCGGTTTTGCAGAATTTAGCCCCGCCTAGGTTATTGTAATCTATGAGATATTTTAGAAGCATCAATCACAGCTCGGTTGAGGTGTTATCTCGCACAACTGTCAGTTATCGGAATGTTCAAATCATATACCATGTACGTCCAAAGAATTTTCAAAACATGACTCTCCAAAGATTCACAGAGCATACATAAATTTGCATGCAAACATTTGCATGATATTCTGATTATATTGGGGAAACATTCAAATGATATCGATGAATGTTCTTTAAGCACTCTCAGAATATGGTCGGTGTGTGCTATGTATATAAGTTGAACATTTACACTGTTGATTTTTGCATTTCTCTCATACAAATTGTTACAGGAATGGTTACGATAACGATTTCATTATGTGATAATATACAATCGAATTGTATATTTCGGTTCGTGAAGTATTGTTTTTTTTATAAATAGTTGTGAAATATTTATCATCCCATGGAATCGATATATCTTCTGGAAAATGTGTGTAATTTTGTATCGAAATATCGTAGTTGTTTCTTCGTAGTTTTTTAGGTTCTAAACTCACCACAATCTGAAAAAAATACTACTAATATTGTAATATATACAAGTGTTGAAGGGTAGATGTCTAATCTTCCTCAAATTGTCGATGCATTAATTAAAAAAACGGTTCATTCTACATGAACAACGTTCTATTAGTCAGCAACTTCTCGTATAACTCAAATTTACTTATCAAAAAATATAAGAACTAATAATTGTCAAAATACTTCACAATCAAATCCGGTACCGTTTTTAAAACTTGTCCACAAATATTTTTCTTCTAGGTTCGTTTTTTGAAATCTGTCGAAGATTTGATATTGACATATGATTCCGTCCTTCAAGAGGAGTAGCAAAGTGCTGTTTATATCAACTTAACTCGTTGGGATGCAAGTATCCTCAGACAGCATGTTGAAAGAAAATTCATTCAACTTTCGTGCCCTGGTATTGCTTGCCCTTGAATCATTTGAATGTCATTCCATTCTATTGTATGATCTCCACCACCACCACTGTGTCTGTCCTTGATGTACACTTTATGTTCACCCTTTCGCACTTGCAGAGGTCCGGATGTTTCACCGATATATTTTGACCGCACGATCAAGGTTAGTGTTAGTTGGTTTAGTGCGTGTCTGTATTGAACGTAAAGTGTTTTTTGTTTCAAATGTTCTTCTAACATTATACATATTGCCTATCCGTGCAGTCGAATAAATATCGGTGAAACATCCAGACCTTTGAAAATGTGAAAGAGTGAACACGAGATGTATATCAAGAATCGGCAGATTGGTGGTTCTAATTATCATATCTCTGCCGATGGAAATCACACAGTAGAATGGAATGACACTCAAATGATCGCGAACGAAAGCAATAGTAGTACACTAAGGTTGCTTTCATCAGTATGTCTGAGGATACTTCCATTTTGTATTTTTTGACAGGCAACTTCGAGTTATACGAGAAGTTTAAGATTAGAAATATGTCCTACACTTCTGTGGACTCCAATATTAATTCCTTTTTTTTCAGAATGTGGTAGGTTGAGAACCCAATAAAACAACAAAGAAAGAAATCATCCACCACAAAATAATTACTTTCAAATAGTACCTACTTGATCGTGGTTGTGAATGTGAATTATTGGTGTAGAATGTTTGTTACAATATACACAATATTGAAATGCTGAAATTGAAGGAACCATTTTGTACAATTTTTTTCAAGAAACATTATGAAAAAAGGTGCACTTGGTTTTACCACATTTCAATCTGAATTCCAAGAATTTGTGTAATAATTACTAGAAAAAATATACATACGAACGTTTTCAAAAGTCTATCCCGCTTGTACAGATATTGCAATATCAATCCTTCATTTGGTCAGTTTATGACAGTCAAATTGCGTGTATTTATAAAATCAGCTAATGAAATTTCAGTATCATATTGAAAAATATAAGTTATTCTCGGAGACGAAAAAAAAAAACAGAATCATTAATCAAATAATATTCTAGTTCTTGTTCGTGTGAATTCGGTAGACCAAAATATACCCATTTAACCAAAACGAAAGGATTCCCAACCCTCTTGTTCAGCCTCTGTGCCCTCCCGCAATATATCATCCGTTTGACAGCCCGCCAAAGACACAAGCTGCTTGCCTCTGCGAACAATTTCGCATTTTTTTTTTCTCGCATGCCATTAACAGAATCAAATGAATGCATAACGATTTAAATTCCCATCTCGGTAATGAACATGTGCGTCGAATTTGTTGGCCACTTTGTTTGTTTGATATTTTCATACGCTGCTGCTGCTGAGTCCACATAAGGTGCATAATACGTGTGTGTTTGTTGGTCTCGAGTGGTTTTTGCTTTTAGCGACTCATTCCACACCTGTATCACGGAAAATCACGTAAGGCGTCAGATCTTTGTTGAAAGAGATCAAAGAGAGTCCTGTACCAACTAGGACTTCATCAAAAGAAGATAAACAATTGCACATTTCAATAGAGATCATTTGAGTGACAAGATATTCTCGCTTATATGTGCACGAGTCATTAAAAATTACCGATAATTTTGCAAGAAAGCGTGATATCTAAAAATTGCAAGAGTGCATTTTCATATTTTGGCGAAAGTGCCCGAGTCCGAAGGACGAGGGCTCTTTTACAAAATATGAAAGTAACCGAATGCAATTTGTATAAGATATCACGCTTGAATGCGAAATTATCTGGTCATTTTTAAGCACGGATGTAATTCCTTGAAATATTTCACGAATGGAGACATTCTCAAGGAAACGTTATTTTTTGTTTATTCATACTTTCCTCTATAGATTGTATGGAGCACTCACCAAAACGCGAAATGTTTTTCTATTTTTTAAGTCTATCTGACATTCATTTGTGTTGTTTACTGACGTCTAGCGATACGGTTTCAAATGTGTTGATACAATGTGACTTGATACAATGCAATTACCGCTGTAAGTTTTCGATAATTGCATTGCTGTCATCTAACATTTTATATATGAGGGAAATATTCTTTTAGAGAAATCTGTACCGATGATATCTACAAAAGCATGAATAGTGTACGATCCGAAGCGTATGGTAGAGGCGGAATAAATATCAAAATGATCAGCTTTGTATTCTGTATCAACATGGTTCAAGATATTTTTGATTATAAGAATGGTGTATTTTCCAAAATATGGAAATCTGCAGAAATCATTCCTTTACACACTGATCTGAGACCTATATCAATATTACCAGCGTTTGCAAAAATGCTGGCAAATAATTGAATACCTCGGTAGTGTAGTGGTTAGCATATCTGCCTATAAAGCGGAAGGCCGGGGTTCGAATCCTCGCCGGGCCACCGTGCTGGGTAATCGCACGTTAAAAGGTAAGGCCTCGTTGATCCATTGCTCGCACAAGTTTCGACTTTTGAGGGTTGACGTTCGTCAGCTGGTTAACGGAACGAACAACAACAACAACAATAAAGTATTACCGCCATTTCAGTCTGGTTTCAGGCAAAAATTTAGTACGAACACTGCTTCATTGAAGGTTATGTTATTCTTACAACAAATTACTTTACACTTTTTAGTGTTACTTGACCAAAGTAAAGCATTCGATTTGGTAAACTTCGACTTGCTACTAGCCAAGCTATCTCACATAGGTTTTGACTGCATGTCTTCAAAATGGTTTTCGGAGTATCTAAGTGGTCGCACACAAAGAGACAAATTTGACATCTCAAATTTTTCTAGAACTCTCACAACCACATCTGGAGTGCCCCAGGGAATTATTCTTGGTCCGCTCCTATTTTCCATTTTTACGTTTGATCTGTCCAGCGTCTACAAATCTTGTAAAATAAAAAATTCAGATGACATCAACTGCCTCAATTCAGATTTAAATAACTTCTCAGTTTGGTGCAAAGATAATGGTCTCCGTCTCAATGCGAGAAAATCTATCGCGTTACGAATAGGACCTGATCATCATAAAAAGATTATCTGTCAAAATACTGTTACTGTGGATGAGGATGTTGTCATGACAGCGAACATGCATAGCGAAACACACTATGCATGTAAACCATATATACAAAATATTATTATTGAAATTGAAAACATTTATATCACCTCAAATTCCAACTCAATGAGGAAACCAAACTTAAAATTATTAAATACCTCGATATTTCCAAATATTGATTACTGTTCTATGGTGTATTTCAGTTTTTCACCAAATTACAATCGGAATGAATCACAGAGGATCCAAAATGCTTGTTCGTGCGTAATAGGCTACTTATCCTTCTCGTTACATTTTATACTATTGCTACGAAATCTCCTAGTGCCGGCCCTGTCGCTCGTAAACGCAAAATAATGTGAGGGGTCGAAGAGAGAGCGTCATTTTTCGAGGAGAATTCGATACACATCATCGAGACCTCTCTGGAAGATTCTCCATAGGCGTATACTAGTATTAAAGGGAGACACTCCATCGCGGAGGAGAGTTAATCAGAGTCTATAGTGAAGAGAGCTTTGCTTTTGCTAAGTGCAGAAGTCGAAGTAGAGTTTATCAGAGAGTTTTAGTGTAGAACGTTGGATAGTTTAGTTGAGCAATTCAAGTGATTGTATTGTATTGTGTTGTTTGGAGTTTTAATAAACGAACATAAGGAAATATCGTAACATTATTATACTCGATTCTGAAATTTGTTCTTCGTATTCCTTGTGTTCCGATGTGTAGAATACAAATGAAAATGTAAAACGCAGGGATTTAGAAGTTATCTATCAAAATTGGAAAGCAGGGCATATTTTTTTTGCACTATTAAACCAATTAGATACGTTACTCGTCACCCTTACATCTTCTCCCAATAGTGATAAGGTGAAACATTACATTCTCAAATCAGTCTCAGAATGCTTCGACTAAAGAAGATGCTGTCATCATCCAGAGTATGATAGGCGACACTTGACTTCTCTGTTTCTCTGTCCTTAGGCATCTTGTGTGAGCACAATGTTCCTTGAACCAAGTTTTCATAGCTCATCGACTTTGGCCAATATACTTTTTTTGTTGCAATCGTGACAACTGATTCCTCATTTCGTAGATTGCAACAAGAAGAACATTGGCCAAAGTTGACAAGTTATCGAATCTCGCTTCAAAGAACATAATGCTCACATGAGATACGGAAAAGTCCAGTGTCGACCAGCATGCTCTGGATGGTGACCGTAGAATTAGTTGATGCAACCTGGGACTGATCAGAGGTGTATATGATCGAGGCTGTAAGATATAACTAACCCGATTCTTCAGTATCTCTTTTTTTTCTCTTGAAGATGCTAACTCTTGCGCATCGAATGCGAGTGATATGCGTTTGGTGTCAGAGTAATTGATCTCTATAAAAAAGTTTCACGTTTATTACTTTTGATTCCATCAGAAAATAGCGCGATAATCCATATCCATGTCATATTTTAGGCTTCAGCTTTGACATCAATGACACCGTATATTATGTACCACCATTTCGGCTGCTGCGTGTTCATTGGTGTGTTCGTCATTAGAGTTGGTTTATTGCATTCTTTATGGTATGGGAATGGTTGAATGGTTGAATGGCGTTGTTGTCGGTAATAAAAACGATTTCTAGCGATCTGGAGTGTGTCGAATGGATTTTATCGTTTCGAAGACTGGACGTACAGACGTATATATTCTTTCAATTATTCATAATGACCACCTTCGCATCACTTCACCCGAGACCGTAATGTAATTGTAATGGGACCTGCTGTGTTGGAGTTCTGACCAGAGGCATTGCTGTCAAGTCTTCGGATTCTTCCCCAGTTTCGGATAAAATCATCTTATATAACCTGGGAAGATGGGAAAAACTATTTGATCTGGGAAACTTTAAAAAACAGCTGAATCTAATCTTATTTTATTTGTTATTTGAACCTGAAATCTGAATAATTTAACATCTTCGACCTTCAATGGATTTTCTATTGAATGGATATCCATATTGCAAAATGAAATAAAATAACAACTAAATATTTTTCCGAATGACCGTAATGATTGCTTGTCGAGTAGTAAACCAAGACAAGCAACACCTCCAACACATCCTGAAGTATTGCTTTTCCTAAGATGTATACATGATAGTTTTCCTCAAATTGTTCCCTTCACATTAATTTTAGTGATCTGATGATGATCAAATAAAAGGTCGAAACGTCGATGACAACATAAGTTGTTCTTCTGTTTCACTGACCACTTCCGACGAACTCAAAAACTAAAATTATTTTCATCGAGGATCACCGCCGTATATTTCAGCTTCGATACCATCACCCTGTAGCGAACGTAGGTCGGTTCAAAAAGCGAAAGTCACGCGAGAGTGGTTTGGCGCCAAAAAAGCCATCGTAGAATCAGTTGTAGCATCCATCGTTCGAAGAAGGACACATTTGATTAAGGTCAACCGGTCCCGAATTTCGTATGGAAAACCTTGAGCTCATGGTTACGTGCCTCTTGTACTGCCCGTTGGTCAAAAGTCGGCCATTTTTAAAAGGAATTCTAATGAAGAATCGATTATGATCTGTGATTTTATCAGCGCCAATTGGATTTGGCAGATTCGCTGAATTCCAGTGCAAAAATAGTTGTTCAAAACCGTTGAGATAAGAATTGGTGTTGGGAATGTTGTTGGTACGATGACCAACTCATTTTAAAAAACTGTTGGGTGGAGTCATATTAGTGTTTCTGAGATGAAAACTTCGGGATCCAATGACTATCAATGTATCGATGTGATACATTTAGAATCATGTTTTTCAGTTGGTATTGTTCCTTTTGATTTTTTGAGAGAGTGGTTAATTTATAGAAAGTAATACCACAAAATGTAATCGATAAAATCCTTTACTCACGACTTAATACATAAGTATTATACTTATGGTTTCTGCAGTAAATGCCATATATTATTCCCTTAGGGAATAATGGCGAGGGATCAATAGTAATAGTCTTCATTTCATTTCCTCGTGTTCCTCGTTTCCTATCACACATTTTTTCGAATTGAATATTACCTTGGAAACGATAAAACCGAACTCCAAAGTGTCAGAGTCAAACGCGTAAGAAGTGTATTTGTATTGAGATAAATGAAACTGAAGAATCATTTATTAATGAGAAATGAATTAGTCGTAAATAAAGTAGAGTATACTACTCGCAATAATAACTATTATTCTCTCGGAATATTACTCCCTTGCCGCTGACGTGGCTAGGTTCGTAAAAATTCCTCAAGAATAATAGCTATCATTATTGACTTGTGGTATAATCTACTATTAACGAAAACTTTATTGTGTTATTATATTTAGCAATAACATGAGGGCAAACAGCATGTTATCACCCACGAGTCCGTAGGAAGAGGTTTCAACTATTGCTGATTACTCGATTGATATTGTTCTAAAATTGTTATTGTTACGATATATCCTTGGGTTCGTTAATTAAAACTCCAAACAACACTCCACTACTTTTATTACAACTCTTTATCACAATACAATACAACACAATCATTTAAATCGCTCTGCTAACTTTCCAATGCCCGGTACTAAAATTCTCTGTCCTAAAAATTCTGATAAACTTCCTCTAATACAAACTCCGCTTCGCGAATAGACTCTGCCCCACTTAGCTCTGATCAAAAACTGTCCCCGCCGGGATGTCCCGCTGCTTATATATCTGCGTACACCTATGGAGTATCTTCGAGAGAATCCTCGATGATGTGTATCGAGTTCTCCAAGCGAATTACGGGTTCCTGGAAGAGTGACGTTCGCTACGACGCGACCTCTCATCTACGTTTACGATCGTCAGGGCCGGCGCTAGAAGATTCGTAACAATATTGCTCAAAAATAACAGAGTTTGAATATAAACGATGAGATTGGAACCTTTGGTGTAAACGTTGAAACAGTTGCTAGAGATCAATTACCCTAATACCAAACTGATATTTTTGCACTCGACGCGCGTTTAGCTAACAAGGTTAGCATCTCCAGGAGAAGAAAAGAGAATCAATTTTCTTCTCCTAAAAATGCTATCCTTGTTTGCGAAACGCGCGTCGAGTGCAAAAATATCAGTTTGGTGTTAGGGTAATTGATCTCTAGGAAAAGTTTCATAGTTTGAATATGACAAAATAGACAATCAGGTCCAGTGGTATTCGTGATGATTATTTCCTGAAATAATTTAGCAGAATGCAGCGATCTGAGAACAAAATATATATTCTCATATTAAAACAATATAATTAGGTACCTGAAAAACGACGAATTCCAATATGAACATTTATTTGAAAGTACATTTATTGTCCGCAGAATATCCATTCAAATATTTTTAGTAGTAACTTAAAAATGATAAATGAGAATTGGATTTGTTCAGTGCAGTTGCAGAACACGTAAAATGACTGAACTCGTATTTTTCAACAAAGGGATTTCTTCATCAAAATCTATGAATCAATCAATGAAATTGCTACTATTCATATTAATATGTCTTAATATACAAATACGTTTCAATTATGGTCTCGAGATTTCTGGATATCATATATATATATATATATATATATATATATATATATATATATATATATATATATATATATATATATATATATATATATATCAATTGTTGAAATTCAAAATGGGGTTTGAACTTGCCTTAATTCCACGAAGTTAAGTGAATTCTTGAAGTGAAGTGAATCGTTATGACTCAAGAATAATGGCATCTAGATGTTAATTTCATGGCTGTCAATCTGTCACTTTTATCGCTGACGGAAAGGAGCAGTTTATCAGGGTTATATCCCGAGTGCACAAAGTTGAATCGATTGAAATGTGTTCACAAACAATTTTCAGAATTAGCTTACTTTGAGTTTATGATAATTGTTCCAGAAATATACTTTCGATACAACTTTGGAAATGAAGATTTTCACTTTTTATTTCGACTCTTTTTTGTTCAAACTCCAACACATCAACATTTTTTCATAATTCAGAAATAATGAATGATATGTATTCAATTGGTGAAAGTGAATGAATCTGAGTGAATGCTAAAACACAGGTTTTAGGAGAGATGAAAAATAAGTGATAGTAAACAGCTTTTTGAGGAATTGAATTTTGGAAATAATATAAAAATATTGCGTGAAAGTTTGACCATGAATTCATGTAACTTACATGATATTCAATTTTCAATATTGAACTTACATGAAGATGTTTCGTAACGAGAGGAATACAAAAAGTAATATTTATAAGATATCAATTATATCAGCAGATTGTGAATTGACAGTATGATTGTGATGTATCATCGGAAAGGTAACTCTATACAGAATCATACTTACCAAAAAAAAAATAGATTCTATTTCAAAAATATCAAAAATGAATGCGCTTCCGGTCAAACCGGAAGTGAAATTGAACTACCGAATTTGAAATATAACTAAGAAATAACAACGAAGACACAAGGGGGTGAATTGGTTTCGGGTCACCCGGTATAGTTTCAATTTATCACTACTACTTCCCTTCTGTCAAAAGCCCAATTCATACCAGCAACCTCCTGTATTTGTACACGAGTTGAACTATAGACGGTTTATGAAAGAATGTAGGCTTTCACGGCCGGTGTTGTAATATCGCAAGGTTTTCGGGCTTGAGGGCCGTGTATTGGAATTTTTAATTCCGGAGCTTTCGGCTACATCTGCGGCAGCCATCTTCAGCGGCGTAGTCGTAGGTCAACTCTCCTGTGCGAGTCTACTATGACTGGTGTTACATCTGGAGGTGGCGACTTGTTCTTATGAGGTTGGATCGTGTTCTGTCGGACGTCGGATTCTCTGGATATGTCGGACCGTGGCGTTAATTTATTCAGAACCGGATGCCAAATTTTGTTTAGACTTAATCCTTCTTCCTTCCTATTGAAATTATCTTTGTGTTTATATATTTCAATTGCTTCCCGGTATAAGCGAGTGGAGTAATGTTTGGTCGTTGAGAGAATTGAAGTCTTATCGAACTGGATGTTGTGGTTTTCTATAAGGGCATGTTCCGCTACAGCTGATTTTTCAGTTTGCCCTAATCGACAATTTCGTCTATGTTCACTGATTCGTGTCTTGAAGCTGCGTTTGGTGGTTCCTACATATACTTTTCCACACGAGCACGGAATCCTGTACACCCCAGCATTAGATAGTGGGTCTCTAGGATCTTTAGCAGATCTCAGGTGTTCCTGTATTTTCCTCGTGGGTTTGTATATTGCTTTGATATTGTGTTTCTTCAATATTTTGCCAATGCGATCCGTGGTACCCCTCAGGTAAGGCAGGAAAGCGGTTCCCGTTGGAATCACGTCTTTTGATTTTCCGGTTGTTTTAGGTTGTATTGCCCGTTCTATATCTCTGTCCTGGTATCCATTAGCTCGTAGAGCGTTTCTGAGGTGATTAAGTTCATCATTCAGAAATTCCGGTTCGCAGATTCGTTTCGCTCTATCAACCAGCGTTTTTATGATGCCCTGTTTTTGTTGCGGGTGGTGATTGGAGTCTTTGTGCAGATATCTGTCGGTATGTGTCGCTTTGCGATAAACTTTGTGGCCAAGTTTACCATCATTCCGCCTCGTAACCAATACATCCAAGAAAGCGAGTTGCTCGTTTTGTTCAATTTCCATGGTGAATTGAATTCTTGGGTTGACATTGTTTAGATGACTCAGGAATGATCTCAGCTCTTCTTCGCCGTGATTCCAGATCACGAATGTGTCATCCACATACCTTAACCAGCATTTGGGTTGTTTCGCAGCGGTCCTAAGTGCTATTTCTTCGAATTTCTCCATGAAGAAATTTGCTATAACGGGACTAAGTGGGCTCCCCATTGCGACTCCATCCTTTTGTTCATAAAGTGTACCATTGAATTGGAAATACGTAGTTGTCAATGTTAGGTGTAGCAGTGCCATTATATCTTCTGGAAATGCGTCATAAGTCACCTCTACGGGGAGGAAACCTATCAACAAGTACGCAATCTGGAGGTACTACGCAAGAAGAAATCCAATCTGCTTGCCACACTGACTTTTCTGCAACGATGTCGAGACAACAACGTTATCCCGAAATTCCTACGAGCCAAACGATGTTTCAGAACAGCACAAGCCCATCGAATTTACAACCGGTTGGAAAAAGCCCTGCTTCGTGAACGCATACACGATACACGCAGAGACCTGGCTTTGAATGATGACAAACTAAAAGAGGCCCACATCTTACTGAGTTCACGATTGAGCTGTGAAGATTGGAACAAGGTGGACAGCATAACACACAGTACAATGGAGGTCACACATGCAGTTCGCTCCAAAAACCACAAAGAAAAATTCGAAAGATTGAAACCCTCATCCATTAGTAAACCAACGCTCCCAGCAGATCGAATAGTCATAAATCGATCAGACCGCGTGCTCTCCCTGGAGGAGAAATCACTTTTGGAAAAGGGAGGAAACTTTAGCATAACTCCAAAGGCCATACCAACGGAAGACATAATTGCCAACGTGGAAACTGCAATAAAGAAACTACCCACGGACATTGGGGAAGAGATAAGAACGGAAACAGCAAGGATTCTTCGCAGAGCGAAACCACCGAAATCCAACTTATCAAGGAAAGAACATGAAGCTCTAAAAACTCTCAACCAAGATAAAAGCATAATAATCCTACCAGCTGATAAGGGGAACGCCACAGTAATCCTCAACACAAGAGACTATCAGGACAAAATATATGACTTATTGGATCCTGATACATACAAAACACTACGGGGGGACCCCACGCAAAAAATCCTACGAACAACCAATAAACTGATTAAGCAATCATCAATTCCCCAAGAAACACAAAAGTCTTTATGCAAATCGGAAGCGGTCACCCCCAGACTATATGGACGTCCGAAGATTCATAAACCAGACGTACCGTTGAGACCTATAGTGAGTACAATCGGATCACCAACGTATGACCTAGCGAAGTACTTGACAGGAATGGTGCAAACAATGATAGGCCACACGGAATCATATGTCAGAGATTCGAAACACTTTGTGGAGAAACTA
The DNA here is from genome assembly GCA_032362365.1 of Zygogramma bicolorata. Lineage (NCBI taxonomy): Eukaryota > Metazoa > Arthropoda > Insecta > Coleoptera > Chrysomelidae > Zygogramma > Zygogramma bicolorata. Next base: position 243,831 of record JAVJAQ010001977.1, read on the forward strand.
AAAACCTTGTCGGTATCCCCGGGGGATATCCTGGTCAGTTTCGATGTAGTGTCGTTATTCACAAACGTGCCTCTGGAACAGGCTCTCACATACCTGAGGGACGCATTTCCAGAAGATATAATGGCACTGCTACACCTAACATTGACAACTACGTATTTCCAATTCAATGGTACACTTTATGAACAAAAGGATGGAGTCGCAATGGGGAGTCCACTTAGTCCCGTTATAGCAAATTTCTTCATGGAGAAATTCGAAGAAATAGCACTTAGGACCGCTGCGAAACAACCCAAATGCTGGTTAAGGTATGTGGATGACACATTCGTGATCTGGAATCACGGCGAAGAAGAGCTGAGATCATTCCTGAGTCATCTAAACAATGTCAACCCAAGAATTCAATTCACCATGGAAATTGAACAAAACGAGCAACTCGCTTTCTTGGATGTATTGGTTACGAGGCGGAATGATGGTAAACTTGGCCACAAAGTTTATCGCAAAGCGACACATACCGACAGATATCTGCACAAAGACTCCAATCACCACCCGCAACAAAAACAGGGCATCATAAAAACGCTGGTTGATAGAGCGAAACGAATCTGCGAACCGGAATTTCTGAATGATGAACTTAATCACCTCAGAAACGCTCTACGAGCTAATGGATACCAGGACAGAGATATAGAACGGGCAATACAACCTAAAACAACCGGAAAATCAAAAGACGTGATTCCAACGGGAACCGCTTTCCTGCCTTACCTGAGGGGTACCACGGATCGCATTGGCAAAATATTGAAGAAACACAATATCAAAACAATATACAAACCCACGAGGAAAATACAGGAACACCTGAGATCTGCTAAAGATCCTAGAGACCCACTATCTAATGCTGGGGTGTACAGGATTCCGTGCTCGTGTGGAAAAGTATATGTAGGAACCACCAAACGCAGCTTCAAGACACGAATCAGTGAACATAGACGAAATTGTCGATTAGGGCAAACTGAAAAATCAGCTGTAGCGGAACATGCCCTTATAGAAAACCACAACATCCAGTTCGATAAGACTTCAATTCTCTCAACGACCAAACATTACTCCACTCGCTTATACCGGGAAGCAATTGAAATATATAAACACAAAGATAATTTCAATAGGAAGGAAGAAGGATTAAGTCTAAACAAAATTTGGCATCCGGTTCTGAATAAATTAACGCCACGGTCCGACATATCCAGAGAATCCGACGTCCGACAGAACACGATCCAACCTCATAAGAACAAGTCGCCACCTCCAGATGTAACACCAGTCATAGTAGACTCGCACAGGAGAGTTGACCTACGACTACGCCGCTGAAGATGGCTGCCGCAGATGTAGCCGAAAGCTCCGGAATTAAAAATTCCAATACACGGCCCTCAAGCCCGAAAACCTTGCGATATTATAGACGGTTTCATGGAAAATTTTTCATAAGTATACTTTGATGCATTGGACGGTTCAATTGTTTTTTTGATATTATAACTGATTATATATATTATCACGAGATTAAATATCACATTACTTTGATATTAGTCGGTGAAAGAATTCGATCCACTGTTGTGATAAATCTCGTTATCCCCTTTAAAATTTATTATCTTGGATATCGGTTTCTCAGTTCAAACTTGGAGATCACGTAGCCCACTAGTTGACTATCGGTTCTGAAGCGATGTTTATTGTACCAGATGGAGTTTTGGAAGCCAATAGCTGTGACTTCTGCCACAAGTTCCTTTCAGTGGGACCAGTCAAAGTGTATCCCAACAGGAGAACAAAGTGTGGTCGTTGTGTCCAAAACGGAGATGCAGGAGTCGTTTCTCAATATGGATCGATCGTTGAACAGGGCATGTTCAAGTGTGTGAATAGATTCGATGGTTGCAAACAACTGTTGAGATACGGTCAAGTTGCTGATCACGAGGTAAATTGCCGCAGTAAGATTCACGATTGCCCTGTATGTCCGGAAACTACGGGAATTCCCACGTTTCTGATGATCAAACATTTTCAAGAACATCACAAGGACTGTATTCTGAATAAACCTTCGTTCAGAGTAGAAATTAATACTCCGGTCACCAAGACTTACCTATATAGAGTGGAAGATAACTTGTTCTTCATCAAATACAATTACGACTCAGAAGATTCGATCGGTTTGAAGGCATTATTCCTGGGTCGTCAGGCAGAGTTCGTAGAAATAACGCAAATTTTCAAAATTTATTATGGAGATGATATAGTTGGACAAGTGACTGGAACAAAAAAGTGGGCTAAGAACTTCGCGGGATTCAAATTCCCGATACTGAAAATTCGGAAAAAATTTGTGCTTGTGGTATTCCGTCTAGATTTGAGTCCAGAGGCAGCTTCAGAAAGAACTGTTGAGCAGGAAAAGACAGTAGGTTTCCCGAGAAGCGTTGTGCTGACTGGAGAATTCAGTGGCGTATTGTTTTCCCAATATTGTTGGCTGTGGTGCCCACTGAGACTCCACTGGACCTAACAATTTCAATATAGTTGGGGCTAAATAAGCGCCTTTTTTTTAAACTTCAACGCCCTGTATCTCAGAAACGAAACAACTCAGGACATACGTTCATGGGAACTTTTTTTATTGAAACGACCACAAAATTTTACTCTTAAAATCAAATCAAGCATTGATTTGAAAATGATATTCGAGGTTATAGATGTATCGATATTACAAATTTAATTTTTTTCTTGTACACTACGGTTTATCCAAATAGATGTAATGTAATATTCAACTTGGCAAGTAAAATTGTGATTAACATTAAAACAAACGAAAAGAGACATTCTCTGGAAGAATTTTCAAGTTTGTCGGTGTCTATTTCAAATAAATATTCGAAAATGTGCTTTATTTCAACCAATTTGTAGTCATTTCATGAAAAAGATAACCTAGGTGAGTAGTAGTGATTGAAATGACACTAGTCGACGTTTCGATCGCTCGCATCCTGGTGCGTCCTCAGGAACCTGAATTTCACATCGGGTGAACTCTCCCTTCAGCAGAAAATGCAGATGTTCCTTTCTATCTCATAAGCGAAGGCCATTTGAAATAGAAAAAGACATTCGACTTTCTCTGGGTATAAGAGTTCACCTGATTCGAAAATCAGGCCCCTGGTGATATCTGACAATATCTGAGGTCATCAGTGTTGCCAACCCCCATAGTTGATTATATGGTAACATCGTCCCAAACATTATGTTACAAGCATTGTTTATGGAGGAATGGAATAGTTAGTTAATGCCTGTGTAAATGAAGTGAATGAATGTTCATTGAAATCAAACCTAAGGTAAATCATTTCATTTGTGACCAATGTGAGATTTACTATAAAAAACGACTGCCGAACATGCAAATAATTACCAAAGGACAATTTTTATTGGATTTGAACAAATTCATCAAGTTTTCGTGCGTTTAGAGGGCATGGTGTTGCTCAGTATCATACAGTTCTCTTTTTAGAATTTCCAGCCATGAAATTGAGTGTGCACACCAACCCTTTAAACTTTGCTCTATGCTCAAATGCTCATATTATGGAATAATATGTGATATAGAAAAAACATTCAATGGCAGTACATGATGATGATGTCATGATCCTTCCTCCCTACAATTATTTATATTTTCCAAATTCACCAATAGATACGTTGTCCTCTATAAAGCGCTACTACCTTTGGGCCTCTCATGATTTCGTTGCCATAGAAGTGTGTGTGGAGGAATATTTTTATAAAATATCACTTATTCAGCAGGATACTGAATTAAACACTGATAAGGCAATATCAAGAGTGATGATTTTCAATAATGGTGAATTTTTTTGCTTTGACTGCAGATAGTAATCATATTATCACCCCAAACAAAACCATTGGAATACATCGGTTTTTACAAGTTTAAAACTAACATATTCAAGTTCGGTAGTGATTATGTTATCAAATATAGCCAGCCATATAATGCAATATAATTTCAATTCACCTTCAATATAAATGTTTTATTGAAAACACGAAAAAAATACTCGGGAACGTGAGATTTGAAAGCAAGAGTATAACTCGAGAAGTAAAATTATTTGAAATCCACTCCTAACAAGTGGGACATGCAGAAAAAAGCACAAAATGTACATGGACCATCAACAATTAACTAAAATCTGTAAATTAGGTATTCATTTCAGAGTCTGAGAATATTGGGTTCAAGGGTGAAACTTTCCTTTCCATTTTTCAGGTAAGGAATTAATTTTTTTAAATGAAATTTTTCTCTCGTGGTACACTTCCGGTCGCCTGATTTGACTTTTAGTTTTTGTAGGTTGATAATGAAATTTGTCATCTGTGGTGTATTATTGTATGTCAGCATTTGAATATGGTATCGCCTCCAATATGAAGATATAACCAAGCTGTGAACGGTTCTTTTGCATCATTTCTAAGGGGATATACCTTCCATGTCTCTGAAGATTTTTTTTTACGGATATACATTATTCCAAGCAGAATCTGTACTCAGATAATTTTTTGATAATTCGTTTGTGTGAAATTTCCAATTAAGATTATCATCAACTTGAACTCTCAATAGGGTAATTTGTCCCTCGCGATGAAATTTCCATTCTTTTTTTAAATAAATTATTTATTTTTTCCTTTAGCGAGACATAAAAAGTTTGCTTCGAAATACTCTTCAAGATGTTTGTATATGAAAAGATTACAAATCTTCATATTTCTCTCTTAAAGGCGTGTACCTGGCTTATTTTTGCAAAAGTCTGTAGAGAAATTGATGACACAACTTATCCGGCAACAGCGAATGATGTCTATTTCAGTTATAGATAATAATTCACGTGACAAAAGGGGAACGTCATTTTCCAGGAACCCGTAAATTGCGTGTGGAGAATTCGCGAAGATTCTTCATAGGCATACGCAGGTATATATACGGGAGAGATTTCGTCGCGGGCAGAGGTGGTTGAGTGGCAAGTTTGTATTCAGAACAGAGTTATTCAGAGTTAAGTGGAACGAGCTAAGTGGAGAGAGCTTTGTTATTGCTAAGTGCAGGGGTTGAAGTGTAGAATTTGTATAACAGAGAGTTTGTATTAGAGTTTAACAGAGTGTTTATTAAAGAGCATTGGAGAGTTAGTGGAGTGATTTAAGCGATTGTATTGTGTTGTGGTAGAAAGTTGTAATAGAAGTAGTATAGTGTTGTTTGGAGTTTTAATCAACGAACCCAGAGGAATATCGTAACAGTGGTGTCAGAATTGAGATTTTGCAAGGAAATACCGTAACAGTATCCATTTGTGCAAACAATGCTTTTCAATGAAAATCAACGCAAACATTTGAGAATATTACCTAGTGAAAATAGTAGGATTTTGTTTCATAGGCTCACCTTATGTTTTTTGGGTTACTGATTCCGAATTTTTCACTTCCCATCAGAAATCTCACCATAAATACTGGATATTTAAAAAAATTGTGCCAAAATGAGATATTTTGGAAAAATAAAATCAATTCGTTTAATAAAAATCCATAGTTCACTCTGAATACATTGAAGTGAGCCAGAAAATCTCAAAACACTTAAAAATTCACGAAAAAAATTAAAGAAAGTCTCAAACCGTCAAAACTAAGGAAAAAATCAAAATATTCAAAATTTACAGTTGCAATGTTGCAAAAACTTTCAATTAATCTAATTTTTCAATTAAGTTTCTTTGGCGTCGTTTTGCAGCTGTTGAAGGACCGGGGTCATAAAAGGCCTCCTTTCTGAGCTAGAATCAATCTTATTAGCTTCTGAAAAGAAGGAAAAAAAATTCTGTTACGTAATGAAAAAAATATACAATTTTTTTCTTGATGAGACACTAAAGTCAGTCTCGGACTACTGAGTGTTGTACGCTTTTGGGGATAGATGGTGAGGATAAAAATATAGTCTGATGTATGGACACAAAATGGCAGGAGACACGAAAGCTCACCTATCAAAATCTCAGGCAGGAGATATAATATTTTGCCTCTTCTGCCACGAGATCTGTTACTGGATTTAGCCGGTTTACGATTCCCGCTGCGGAATAACTGGAGAGTTTGACTTTTCCCGTTTAAATGACTCAATCAATTTTGGATTCAAATGAATTTTTTGACATTTTCATACTCGAAGGCTCAACGGTTTTACAACGGCACCAGCAGTAGAAATAATGAATGAAATGTATTCAATTGGTGGAAATGAATGAATCTGAGTGAATGCTGAATCTCAAGTTTTTTCAACAATGTACTCAGTTTTACTTGAAATTACCATGGGGAGTATAAGCTCAGTATTCCCGGATGAAAGAGTTTTTGCTCCAAATATATGTGAACAAAAATTGGTAACAACTCTTAGTCGAAGTATATTCTCAAATTATTTGGAGTCTAGTCCAACTCATGCTCACTATCTGTTAGTTTAAATCATAGCGATGTACATGAACGTACGTAATGGAAAAGCGTTGAGAGAAGTACAAGTGATAGTAAACAGCTTTTGAGGTTTGAGACTGACAGTGTTCACAAGTTTTACACAATTTTTTACCGGAGAGTTATGAGATTCGTGGCGGTGCACTGTTTGTCACCTAATCGTCTATAGATAGTTTGAAAAAAAATTGAAATAAAATGAAAATTGAGAATTTCGGTCAATGGGTATTAGATATGTATTGAAAATAATTATTTTGCATATTCCTTTTATCCTATACGTTTATATACCAAAAATAAATAATTCGAGTTGTAACTCGAAATTAGGGAAAAAAATTACATGTCCGCTCTACACCTTCGTAGTCACCTCTAAAGAAGTTAGCGTACATGATACCAAGATATGGCTGCGATGTATTTGTGCGAGAAGTTATCTATTCAATTTCATGCTGGGAGACTTGAAAACCCGATTTCCTGTTCTTGGGAATTGTGTGAGAGTTTCCTTGGACAAAGTGCCTAAGACCATTATTGCTTGAGCTATTTTACATAATATAGGAAAACACCTCAATGACGTATATTATATAGATATTGCAGTTAATGAGAACAACGAAGGTGAACTCATCACTACTCAAGATGAGAATGACAGACAAAGTTGCGTTAAGAAATAAAGCAACAACGTATGTTACAACATCTCAATAAACAGTGCTTTTCTTCAATGTCCCCCCCTTTCATTTCTTGAACTCAACTCAAAACATAGAAACTTAGGATAACAAAATTCCTGCATGAAATGGAAGAGGGGTCTTGTGCAACATCATTTTGAAGCTCCTGATGAATGCTTTACAACTCTAGAATATGAAGTTAATATTTGCACCTACTAGAAAATGGCGGAACATTTAATAATTGCCTGAATGCATCGAGTTCATTTCAGAGGATATTCGGAATAGTTGCCTTAAACGTCTTGACATAAGAACAGCTTATCCGATATTCCAAGTCGAACATTTTCGAAAACAGCAACGTCGATATTTCTACACATATTTATTATTCTTTGCCGTATTTTCATTATTGAAGCAGGTTCAGTTTCGTACACCTTCTGCTTCAAATAGCCCCATTAAAGAAGTCTAAAGATGTCAAATCTGGCAAGCGGGCTGGCCATTCCGGTAGTTGGAGAATTGATTCTGCAGGCTGGACTCATTTTTATTCACTTATCTTTCAGAAAATGATCCAAGCACTGAGCAAATAGTCTTAGAACATTCTCGGTTTCATTCACTTCACCCAATGTATTCAGTTAACAAGTTGTGGTCTACAGGAATTGGGGCTTGACGAAATTTCTGCAGTGGGAAATATCAATCGAGTGGAAGAGTAAGTTCTGATTGAGTCAATCGTGACAATATCAGAAATTGAATTCTGCCTTTCGATAGGTATTTGGGTGGATTGTATATTCTCTCACCTATCAGTAAAAAGAATGATTATTATCATTATTATAAGACGGCGCCGAAGTCACCTCGGACACCAGCCCCGTATATACGTTGTTATTTTGTATGGATATTCCATATTAGGTACTTCGATTTTGAGCCATGAGTATACAATTTAAGGTGTATCAAACCATAAACTACACTTCCGGTTTGATCGGAAGTGTATCCAATTCTCACATTTCAAATAGAATCTTTAATATTTTTCTGGAATTGACTGTTCGGTTTAGAATTACATTTCCAACAATATATCGTAGTCATACTTCCAATTTAAAATATGCTGTTGTAATTGGGGCTTTATAAAAATATACTTTTTTTAGTCCCCTCGTAACGTAACTTCTTCATGAAAGTATGCAATCGAAAATTGAACAATATCATGTGAGTAACAACAAATCCCACATCATTTTTATGTAGAACGGTTGAAAAAAATTTCTCATATCCCAACATAATTTCTTGAATGCTAACATAGGAATTTTTAAAGCTGGTTATAAACTCCAAAACAATCCATGTTTTGAATTTCAATATGTATACACCGCGGGCATATCTGACAGACGACAGTATAAATGATAGTTGTAAATACAGCCTGCTGGACAAACAAACGGATCTACAAGTGTTTCTTGTGCATTTGGGTCATATTTCAAAATGTTTTTTCTCGATAATAATTCAATTTTGAGCGATTGTGATGTTTCAATCCATCGATTTCCTTCTATTTTCGACAATAGAAAGAATATTAATCCTCTTACTGTTTAAGAGACGTGAATTGTGAATTCAAGCAACTAGAAGAGCAGATTTAAGTGGTTATAAGTTGAAATGGGCAACGGTATATTCATGCATTTTGTATCTCAGAATTGCGATTATAATCTCATTAAAATACTATTATTGTTTATGGAAATACGATTTGTTTGTCCAGCAGGCTGATGCATGTGACGTCACATGCCCGCGGTCTATTGGAGTTCCTCACCAAACTTTGGAGTTCCTCACCAAACTTTTAAATTTCTCAGCATTCACGGAATAATAGGCTTGATTTCAAAAACAGAAGAAAAATTGAGTTTTGAAAATATCTGATCCGCATAAAAAAAATTATGTGAAAAGTTTGGTCATGAATTAATGTTACTTACATGATATTTAATTTTTGATAGCTTATTTTCATGAAGATGTTTGTTTAGGAGGGGAATACAAAAAGTAAAATTTATAAGATATCAATTATATCAGCAGATTGTGAATTGAAAATATGATTATGATATATCATTGAAAGGTAATTCTATACAGAATCGAAATCACCAAAAAAAATATACATTCCATTTTACAATTAAAATTGGATGCGCTTCCAGTCACTACCACTTCCCTTCTGTCGAAATCCTAATTCATACCAGCACCTTCCTGCATTTAAAAAACGAGTTACTAGCTATAACTATAGTACTAGAGTACCTACTTATAGGCGGTTTGATGGAAAAAATTTCATGAGTAAACTTTGATGCATTGATAATTCGTTTGTGTGAAATTTCCAATTAAGATTATCATCAACTTTTTTTATATTATAACTGATTATATATGTTATCAGTCAGTGATAATGGCTTCGTTCAGCGGTGCACAACCGTTGAGAATAATCACTAAACGTGTTGAGCCGCTGCTCAACGGTTGAGAGTGATCAATGGTGCAGCGGTCCGTCAGCCGAACAAGTTGGCACATCACTCAACTGTTGAGCACGGCTGAACGAACCCAATGCTTCGATCGTCTGTCGTGATAAACTCGTTATCCCTGTAGGGTTTTTTCTACGATAACATTCAATTTCAAATATTCTTTGTAATATAGTTTTCGTAATGGTCCGTAATTTCCATCTGTTTGGGTTTTCTGACTATCAGTCCTTCTTGGTTTTAACAATGTCTTTATTTCAATTATTCTATAATAACCATAAAGCAGATGGAATTCCAGGTCAATTTCCTCAAAACTATATTGATGACATAATTTGAGAAGTCTTGAGTACAGTATTGGTCAATTCGTTTGTCGACATAGACAAAAGGGTCATTCTCAGGAATCATTAGAACCGAGGCTAGGTAATCAACCCCTCTCAGGTTTTTACCTAGAATTGTCTGTGGTAAATTTATCGTCTTCTCGAGAAATCATCTGGGGAAGAAATAATCAATCCGATTTTAGTCTTCAACTGCTATTGTTGTTCGCTCCCGAGTTTTCTCCCTCATTTCTCGAGTCACAACTTAACGTAGTTTCTTTCCAGTGTTCGCTGGAATAACGATCGGTTTCTCAATTCAAACTTGAACATCACGTAGCCCACTAGTTGACTATCGGTTCAGAAGCTATGTTTATTGTACCAGATGGAGTTTTGGAAGCCAATAGCTGTGACTTCTGCCACAAGTTCCTTTCAGTGGGACCAGTCAAAGTGTATCCCAACAGGAGAACAAAGTGTGGTCGTTGTGTCCAAAACGGGGATGCAGGAGTCGTTTCTCAATATGGATTGATCGTTGAACAGGGCATGTTCAAGTGTGTGAATAGATTCGATGGTTGCAAAAAACTGTTGAGATACGGCCAAGTTGCTGATCACGAGGTAAATTGCCGCAGTAAGATTTACGATTGCCCTGTATGTCCGGAAACTACGGGAATTCCCACGTTTCTGCTGATCAAACATTTTGAAGAACATCACAAGGACTGTATTCTGAATACACCTTCGTTCAGAGTAGAAATGAATACTCCGATCACCAAGACTTACCTATATAGAGTCGAAGATAACTTGTTCTTCATCAAATACAATTACGACTCAGAAGATTCGATCGGTTTGAAGGCATTATTCCTGGGTCATCAGACAGAGTTAACGCAAATATTCGAAATTTATTATGGAGATGATTTAGTCGGACAAGAGACTGGAACAAAAAAGTGGGCTGAGAACTTCGAGGGATTCAAATTACTGATACCGAAGATTCGGAACAAATTTGTGCTTGTAACGTTCCGTCTGGATTTGAATCCAGAGACAGCTTCAGTAATAACTGTTGAACAGAAAAAGACGGTAGGTTTCCCGAGAAGCCTTGTGCTGACTGGAGATTGTGAACCAAAATTTTCTTTGGATCCATGCTCAACTTCGGTGATTGTTCAGAAATCCAAACGAGATCGGTTGAGATTTGTTATGCATTGCCACAACTGTTCTAAATCGAAGAAGATTAGGGGCGTAGAATCTTTTATTGTAATCAAACCAAAGGTATATCATTTCATTTGTGACCCATGTGTGATTTACTATAAAAGACATCTGCCGAATATGCATATAATTATTAAAGGACAATTTTTATTGGGTTTGAAATAGAAATAAAAACCTTCCAAAAAAGTCAGTGGCGTATTCTTTTCCCAATATTGTTGGCTATGGCGCCCACTGAGATTCCACTGGACCTAATAATTAAGTTGCTGCTAAATAAGCGCCATTTTTTCAAACTTCAACGCCCTGCATCTCAGAAATGAATGAATGAACTCAGGACATTCGCTCATAGGAACTTTTTTTATTAAAACGAACTAACGAAGCATTGATTTGAAAATGATATTTGAGTTTATGGTATTATTACAAATTTCATTTTTTTTTTCGTACACTGGGATTTATCCAAACATATGTAATGTAATATTCAACTTGGCCAATGGTTCGGAATTTCATTGTCTATACAATTAAATCCATCGAAACCTAGAAAATAAAAGGCCGAACAAATGTCACTCAGCAAGGAACATTGTGAATTGTGATTCGCATTCGAACAAACGAAAATAGACATTCTCTGTGAGAATTTTCAAGTTTGTCGGTGTCTATTTCAAATAAATATTCGGAAATGTGCTAAGTATTTTCATTTCAACCAATTTGTATTTATTTCATGAAAGAGATAATAAACTAGGTGAGTAGTAGTGATTCGAAATGACACTAGTCGACGTTTCGATCGCTCGCATCCTGCGTCTTCAGGAACCTGATTTTCACATTGGGTGAACTCTCCCATCAGGAGAAAATGCAGATGTCCCTCTCTATCTCATGAGCGAAGGCCATTTGAAATAGAAAAGGACATTCGACTTTCTCTGGGTATAAGACATATATATATATTAATACCAATATGAGTAATACCTTATAAGAGCTAATGTTAACTAAGTGAAGCCGAGTTATATCTCTGTTGCAGTCCCACCATCCGGTTTCTTTCATTTTTTGCGCATGCGCGATTTTTAACGTCATATGACAATTTCATTTTTTTGGTTATGTTATTTTAATGTCAAAAAAAACAAACAAGATTATGAAGATTTCAAGAATATTGAATATATCTACGAATGTAGCACTACGGAAAATTCAAAGTGCATTTTGGTTTCCCAGGAAGTTTGGAAGGTTTCCCTAATGATTGAATAACTAAATGAGTTCTATTGCATATTAATTGTGATGTGAAATGATGTGTAGTGTTTAATAATACAAAATTGAAAATCTTTCATTGATCTCGAGACCAAGTTTTCATCAATTTCGAATAGGAGAATGAACTGCTGCAAGAGGATGGCTGCTCATTATGGTCAATAGTAAATATGTGTGAAATTGATAGGGTTTAAGTTTCACTGATTGAAATATTCAGTATAAAATTCATGATACTCATTTTAAATGTCCATTTATGAATGTAATTTTAAAATCCATGAATTCAGCTCATAACAAATTCGTTGAAATAAAGGTTGTTTACTAAAAAGGATCAAACGCCAAAGTTGAGATACTATGCTCATTCTGTTGTGTTACTTGTGATTGAAAGCTCAGAAACAGGTAAAAAGATGGACACTTGGTCAGTTGGTGGAATGCACGAAAAAAATAAGACATTTGTATCATGTAGGTAAATCAGAATTATACACATTATCCTAAGAAACCAGGGTTTTACGAAATGGCAGTTGCTTCTTTATTTGTTATACCATTCGAATTATCTAGTTTCTTCATCAAAGAAAAAAAAAATATACTATAAACATTGACTGATTAGCTATATTTTTCATGCATATATTCCGAGCATATATAAATACTCACCATATCACTTCATCTATCCACAACTGCAAATGAATATATCGATTCTGCCAGGCTATTGTAGATTTGATTTGAGTGTGAATAGTTTTCATTTTGAATAATCCTTATTGGTGAACGAAATATGAAATGCTCAAAAATGAAACTATCTGCCAGAATCAGAGTATATTGCATGTATTTCTGCTTCTCTTGAACGCTTTCATGAATGGAAAAATATATGAAAATGTGCATTCCAAAAGAATATGCAATAAGTCGCCTGTTCTAGTAGCCACCAAATAAACTGCTAGGATAGCAAGGAATTTTTCTTGTGAAATTAGTACTCCATATTTCTAAATACAGAATTTGATCTGGATTTCTAGTCGTAGTGTTGTACAGCCTTGTACAGCGATTTCTCATAATGAACATTGTTCAGGATACAGTAATATGGATTGATTAACTATGATTACAGAATACAAATTTAAACAGTAAATTACTGAAGCGACAATCCATGCTTCGAGTAAGCTTGATGAACTTTCTTGGGTTTTTTATATTTCTTCTTCTGGTATTTAATTTGATATGATATATATATATATATATATATATATATATATATATATATATACAGGGTGACCCAGGGGTGCGTGCATGGTCCATAACTTTTTTTCTATACAAGCTATCGACTTGATTTTTTGTTTGAAACGATGGGTCCGACAATAAGCACATTCTGAAAATATTTTCATTCATATACAGGATGTCCCAAAATGAAATACACATCCAAGTTCTGTTTTTTCAAATGGCAACCCCCCACTTTCGATACATTTTTGAAATCGCCACTAAATTATCTATACAACGCACCCTGGTTTCATAGACTTATCTGCAATAGTTTTTGACTTATGTCAATTTATGTGTTGAAATAGCGTCATGCATGGACCTACAGATAAATCCATAACTTCAGAGCCATTGAAGATAACTCAACCAACTTTTATTCAGTCGTTTCCTTAAGCTTCGGCGCATGTTTTGAAATGCGAGCGAATTCGAAATCAATGTTCCAACGCCTACTACGATTTTTTTCAAATGACAAATTACAAATGGCAATAACTCGACTTATTCAAATGCAACACCCTGTATTTTATTGTACCAATGAATGGAATTTTTCAAGAGCTTTTTGTCGATATAGGGTTTGTGGGGTCTACTATTTGAAGTTTCTGAAGTATGTTGCAAAATGATAAATGTGGATGGTTTAGGTGGAATCTAGTAGGCCGCTTTCGTAAAATTCGACATTATCCATAAAATTATGAACGAATACGTTTTTGAAATTGTAATAGAAAAAAGAGTAAATCACAAAGAAAACTCTAGTATCTTCACAAGAAGAAATTAAGAGAAAACCATGAGAAAATTTCGAAAGGCTACTTAAGTAAATGCTCGAAAAGGTGACCATCATGTCCCACACAAGCTGCCAGTCTTCTTCTGAATGAGTCCCGAACTCTAATCAGCATTGCTCCATCAATTGAATGGAAGGCTTCCTGATCCTATTTTTCATATCATCTGCAGTTGTCGGACGATTTCTGAAAACCCTTTCCTTCACGTATCCCCAGAGAAAGAAATCTAGGGGAGTAAGGTCCGGAGAGCGCGCGGGCCAAGGAATAGTACCGCCCCGGCCTATCCAACGATTCGGATAGGATTGATCTAAGAATTCTCGAACCATTCTATGGTTATGCACTGGAGCACCGTCGTGCTGCAACCACATGGTTCTTCGGGTATTCAAATCCACTTCTTCTAACAATCTGGGAATATGTTCGCGGAGAAAATGTAAATACCTTTCACCATTCAGCACATTGTCAAAGAAATAGGGTCCAATGATGTGATTTCCAATAACTCCCCCCCATACATTAAGCGACCATTGATGTTGGTGATCAACTGTCCTCAACCAGTGAGGATTTTCCACTGCATAATAATGCATATTATGTCTGTTGACTGATCCGTTGTTCTTAAATGTTGCTTCATCAGAAAACAGAATGTTGGTCAAAGTATTACAATCCTCGTCAATCATGCCATTCATTTGAATACAAAACGCAACTCTATTTGCAAAATCATCACCATACAATTCTTGATGTAGGTTCAAATGAAAAGGGTGGAATTTATGTTTCAATATAATTCTGTTCACACTACTTTGTGAAATATCCGTTTCTGCTGCTATCTCCCTAGTGCTTACGTGAGGATTTTCCTGTAGCATCAATAAAACTTGCAACTCATTTTCCTCATTGATACGACCACCAACAATTTCCTTTTCAGAATAAGACACGCTACCAGTGAGTTCAAACCTATCTCTTAACTTTCGGAATGAAGACACCCGTGGAGTTCTTGCTTCTAGATATTTTTCGTGATAGATTCTGCTTGCTAATAAAGGATTCCTGTCAGCCTCGCCAATACAGTAGACCATATTCACTAATTCTTCACGAGTAAAATTCATTGTCAACAATTCGACGTATACAATAATTATTGACAGTACACAGATGTCTCAAATTTTACGAAAACGGCCTACTAGATTCCATCTGAACCATCCACATTTATCATTTTGCAACATACTTCACAAACTTCAAATAGTAGACCCCACAAACCCTATATCGACGAAAAGCCCTTGAAAAATACCATTCATTGGTACAATAAAATACAGGGTGTTGCATTTGAATAAGTCGAGTTATTGCCATTTGTAATTTGTCATTTGAAAAAAATCGTAGTAGGCGTTGGAACATTGATTTCGAATTCGCTCGCATTTCAAAACATGCGCCGAAGCTTAAGGAAACGACTGAATAAAAGTTGGTTGAGTTATCTTCAATGGCTCTGAAGTTATGGATTTATCTGTAGGTCCATGCATGACGCTATTTCAACACATAAATTGACATAAGTCAAAAACTATTGCAGATAAGTCTATGAAACCAGGGTGCGTTGTATAGATAATTTAGTGGCGATTTCAAAAATGTATCGAAAGTGGGGGGTTGCCATTTAAAAAAACAGAACTTGGATGTGTATTTCATTTTGGGACATCCTGTATATGAATGAAAATATTTTCAGAATGTGCTTATTGTCGGACCCATCGTTTCAAACAAAAAATCAAGTCGATAGCTTGTATAGAAAAAAAGTTATGGACCATGCACGCACCCCTGGGTCACCCTGTATATATGAAACTGAATTTGTCTGGCATGAGCCTCGTCCAGTGCATGTCGCCAAAGGCTGAAAATGACCAGGACACGTCATGCTGTGGACAGCAGTTTCGCCCTATGGGGCTCACCAGCATGGCGAATCAATGAGAATATTCCTTTTGGAATGATATGCAGGTGTCAGATGTAATCCAGCATTTTAATTAATTTTAATACACAAAGAAAGAGTTCAGCTATTTATGAAATAATACTACAATAATTTCAGAAAAATTTTATTCATATTTCTCAATAGTTACATCATCTTTGGAAGTCGAAAAATTGCAGGATTCACAAATATGAAGGATAGGTATTCATTAAAAAGGCAGGAAAGGTTGATTAAGATTGTAACCACATGGTCATCATCAGATGATGATACCAGAGACAGCGGATATTGGAGAATTGATGAGTACGTAATTTTTTAGTGAATAAAAATTACTATTTCATAAAGATTTCAGTAAAGATCGACAATCCTGTAAAACACACAACCATTTTCAAATACATATTCAGTATCAATTTGGAATTTATATATTGGAATGAGAAATTTATTGAAATGACTAAAAATTAAAATCTCGCAATTTCGTACCATGTTATGTTTAGTTACATTCATGGTAGGTAATAAAACATTTGAAAAATAATCTCAAGCTACAACATATTGTATACAAAACGAAAAAACAGTTAGACAAAGCATTACTATACATATAAAGGGTAAATTTTTAAAGTAACTCATACCATCCAGAAATTTATTCGAATAAAAAGAACAATGCAGCAGATTTTGCAATCACCGTCCTGAACTAGATTTCTCATATATGATTTTTTTCTGTGTGGTACGTAGTATATGCCATGAAGGCTTTCTTACTCGAGCATTTCTCAGTAATGTAGACAGGTTGTTATCTTTGTTGAAAAATAAGAAATAAAAGTTTTTTCATTTACGTTTTTTACTGTTCTCCGCATTCTTTACAATACGATTTGAAAATCCTGATGTACATTGTTCTACCTCTATACATCAGCAGCAGCAGTCTAACAACATGATGTGATACATTTAACATTAGTTATATAAGTCTGTTCAATATAGAGATTGAAAGTTATTTGGACACGTTATATTCACATCATTTTTCTACACAAAATACCTTTTGCAATTATGAATAACATTTATATATTGGGATTGTTACCCTTTTCCCATCATCCTCCTATATTCCATACTCACAAATCTATGCATAATGATGTAGCAGGTGATGGTGATATCTGTTGATAAATGAAACACTACATTACCATCAGATGGTCATTAGCACCACGAGATATCAAATTCTTTGATTTCAAGTGTCCCAGAAGTTTCTTCAAACTCTCAGTTTTTTTAACATATCGTCTGTTTTTTGTTGCAGTTGGCGTATTTTCCTTCTTTGTCTGGGATCACAACTGAAAACAAAAATAACATTGAAATTTTGTGCTTGGAGACTAACAGACAACTGGAGGTCTATTTTTGTCGTTCATAACTGAAGCATTCGCAAATATGGTCAAATTCTAAGATCAAGTTGCTATATATATATATATATATATATATATATATATATATATATATATATATATATATATATATATATATATACTATATGTAGAAATTGATGTTTTCACGGATCTTCGTTATACAAGATGAATTTTTCTGGGTTTTTATCCGTTAGGTATTTTCTGATTTGTTCGACGTTTCGAATTCCATTTTGAATTCATTTTCAAGAACTGTGAGACGAATATCTGTCCATACCGTCCTGGTCAATCACTCCCCTTACGAAGCAACCAAGCAAGAGCTAGCAAAGACTTCAATTGTCTGTTCTCCACGGAAACTGGTATTTATAATGACTCTCCTCAGTCATTATCCGACTGCGTCCGATATTAAGGCTGCATCCTGCCCATCCAGGTATTATGTAGAAATTGATGTTTTCACGGATCTTCGTTATACAAGATGAATTTTTCTGGGTTTTTATCCGTTAGGTATTTTCTGATTTGTTCGACGTTTCGAATTCCATTTTGAATTCATTTTCAAGAACTGTGAGACGAATATCTGTCCATACCGTCCTGGTCAATCACTCCCCTTACGAAGCAACCAAGCAAGAGCTAGCAAAGACTTCAATTGTCTGTTCTCCACGGAAACTGGTATTTATAATGACTCTCCTCAGTCATTATCCGACTGCGTCCGATATTGAAAATGAAATCAAAATGGAATTCGAAACGTCGAACAAATCAGAAAATACCTAACGGATAAAAACCCAGAAAAATTCATCTTGTATAACGAAGATCCGTGAAAACATCAATTTCTACATAATACCTGGATGGGCAGGATGCAGCCTTAATATCGGACGCAGTCGGATAATGACTGAGGAGAGTCATTATAAATACCAGTTTCCGTGGAGAACAGACAATTGAAGTCTTTGCTAGCTCTTGCTTGGTTGCTTCGTAAGGGGAGTGATTGACCAGGACGGTATGGACAGATATTCGTCTCACAGTTCTTGAAAATGAATTCAAAATGGAATTCGAAACGTCGAACAAATCAGAAAATACCTAACGGATAAAAACCCAGAAAAATTCATCTTGTATAACGAAGATCCGTGAAAACATCAATTTCTACATAATACCTGGATGGGCAGGATGCAGCCTTAATATCGGACGCAGTCGGATAATGACTGAGGAGAGTCATTATAAATACCAGTTTCCGTGGAGAACAGACAATTGAAGTCTTTGCTAGCTCTTGCTTGGTTGCTTCGTAAGGGGAGTGATTGACCAGGACGGTATGGACAGATATTCGTCTCACAGTTCTTGAAAATGAATTCAAAATGGAATTCGAAACGTCGAACAAATCAGAAAATACCTAACGGATAAAAACCCAGAAAAATTCATCTTGTATATATATATATATATATATATATATAGATTGATGTTTTCACGGATCTTTGATATGCAAGATGAATTTTTCTGGGTTTTTTATCCGTTAAGTATCTTCTAATTTGTTCGACGTTTCGAATTCCATTTTGAATTCATTCTCAAGAACTGTGAGACGAATATCTGTCCATACCGTCCTGGTCAATCACTCCCCTTACGAAGCAACCAAGCAAGAGCAAGCAAAGACTTCAATTGTCTGTTCTCCACGGAAACTGGTATTTATAATGACTCTCCTCAGTCATTATCCGACTTGGTCCGATATTAAGGCTGCATCCTGCCCATCCAGGTATTATGTAGAAATTGATGTTTTCACGGATCTTTGATATGCAAGATGAATTTTTCTGGGTTTTTATCCGTTAAGTATCTTCTAATTGTGATTGACCAGGACGGTATGGACAGATATTCGTCTCACAGTTCTTGAGAATGAATTCAAAATGGAATTCGAAACGTCGAACAAATTAGAAGATACTTAACGGATAAAAACCCAGAAAAATTCATCTTGCATATCAAAGATCCGTGAAAACATCAATTTCTACATAATACCTGGATGGGCAGGATGCAGCCTTAATATCGGACCAAGTCGGATAATGACTGAGGAGAGTCATTATAAATACCAGTTTCCGTGGAGAACAGACAATTGAAGTCTTTGCTTGCTCTTGCTTGGTTGCTTCGTAAGGGGAGTGATTGACCAGGACGGTATGGACAGATATTCGTCTCACAGTTCTTGAGAATGAATTCAAAATGGAATTCGAAACGTCGAACAAATTAGAAGATACTTAACGGATAAAAACCCAGAAAAATTCATCTTGCATATCAAAGATCCGTGAAAACATCAATTTCTACATAATACCTGGATGGGCAGGATGCAGCCTTAATATCGGACCAAGTCGGATAATGACTGAGGAGAGTCATTATAAATACCAGTTTCCGTGGAGAACAGACAATTGAAGTCTTTGCTTGCTCTTGCTTGGTTGCTTCGTAAGGGGAGTGATTGACCAGGACGGTATGGACAGATATTCGTCTCACAGTTCTTGAGAATGAATTCAAAATGGAATTCGAAACGTCGAACAAATTAGAAGATACTTAACGGATAAAAACCCAGAAAAATTCATCTTGAATATCAAAGATCCGTAAAAACATCAATTTCTACATAATACCTGGATGGGCAGGATGCAGCCTTAATATCGGACCAAGTCGGATGATGACTGAGGAGAGTCATTATCAATACCAGTTTCCGTGGAGAACAGACAATTGAAGTCTTTGCTTGCTCTTGCTTGGTTGCTTCGTAAGGGGAGTGATTGACCAGGACGGTATGGACAGATATTCGTCTCACAGTTCTTGAGAATGAATTCAAAATGGAATTCGAAACGTCGAACAAATTAGAAGATACTTAACGGATAAAAACCCAGAAAAATTCATCTTGCATATCAAAGATCCGTGAAAACATCAATTTCTACATAATACCTGGATGGGCAGGATGCAGCCTTAATATCGGACCAAGTCGAATAATGACTGAGGAGAGTCATTATAAATACCAGTTTCCGTGGAGAACAGACAATTGAAGTCTTTGCTTGCTCTTGCTTGGTTGCTTCGTAAGGGGAGTGATTGACCAGGACGGTATGGACAGATATTCGTCTCACAGTTCTTGAGAATGAATTCAAAATGGAATTCGAAACGTCGAACAAATTAGAAGATACTTAACGGATAAAAACCCAGAAAAATTCATCTTGCATATATATATATATATATATATAATTAATTAATAATTAACGAACTTGGCTAGAATTGTCCAAGAGTGTATGCTAATGCTAGAGAATGCGCTGAACAATGTATATATATATATATATATATATATATATATATATATATATATATATATATATATATATATATATATATAAAATATAACAGTATTGTTTTAAAAAATAACAATGTGACATTATTTTTGTGAGGTCACTGCGATGTATACATTGGGAATTCAAGAATTTGAACATTTATTCAGAAAACAGAATTAGGACAGATTTTACCAACATTGCCAGCAAACTGACTGGACATTTTTTTACATTACCCTCTTCCTTTCAAGTCATTTCATAATCAATTAGTAGGAAACTTCAACAAAGCATTTTTCATTCAAAAATTGAAATTAAGAAAGAAAAATCCTTGGTTCATATGGAATAAAAAATCTGACAAGAAACGGAAACTTCTCACATTACATTAGAAAATATGTACATCCGAATCAAAAATTCTTATTTGAATATAAAAGAAATATAAGAGAATTTACAGAAAACTGCTTATAAGTAACAAAACAGATTTACTATAAAAAGAGGATGGATTGGGCGGACAACAAATCTAAAGGTCTGTTAAAGAACTACTACTACTACTGCTCTATAGCTGACAAACTCACTCTGAACTTATTTTGAAACAAAAACTCTTGTCTTGCCTCAAAAAAATTGACATTGTTGAAAGCTTCCAATTCAATGAAACCAACCCGAAAGAACTGGAAGCCTTTATTGAAAATATGAAAAACAAAATTGGTTCTGGTCTCAATGACATGTCGATCAAAATATTCAATTCAAAGTTCAACCGTATTCCTTTTTACTTGTGCTATCACAACTCATCAATCATTCTTTCATGTATGGCAAAGGTCACTTCTCAGTTTTCATATCTTTCAAGGAGAGCAAAAGAAGCTAAGTTCATTTATTAAGCTCTGAGCGCTCACTTAGCTCGAAGCCTTTCGTTTATTACAATTCGAGCTCTCCAAGCTTGTACATAGGTGTCCATTTCACCTTCAGATCCTGTAAACTTGTTCTAAAGTGAGGATATGTGCAATCCCTGTTGACTTCCATTCTAAACACTAAAATGGTGATACATTAGTGTTGATAATTTTCAGTTCGTTTTCCCTTATCAAAACAACATATCTCATTCTCTCGTTTTACCTTTAACACAGGCATTCATAATACATTGTTAAATACCCCAAGGATATGATGTAGAGCGTGTTCTTTTCTGTGTAGCATTGGGAAGCTTGGAAGTAGATATGCTATGTATGTACGGGGAAAATGGCAACACTGTCTTATGGAGAATACCATGTAAATCTGGGGAAAAAAGCCAAGCTCGATTTTGCAAATTTTCGTACCAACTATGGGATCTCCATAAGACAGCGTTGCCAGGTTTTCCCCAGATCTGCTACTTTTATCTCACGACCAGTTGATCAACGTCCGGTAGGTATACCTTGAATCTACTTATTGAATATAAAAAAACCATTCGCCTCCGTGCGGGCTTGAACCCCGGACCTATCGGCTAGTAGACAGTGATTTAACCACTGCGCTACCACGGCTCTTAAATATTAGAGGAATTATATTGTTTGGATGCGGCCACACCGTTCAATATTTAAACACTTCATGGAACAATCCTTCATTCAGATATAAACCTCAATAGTAGTTATGATAATGATGAACTTGCTAGTATATTTGGAAATTGATTGGTAATACTGAAAATTATTAAAAAAAAATATTTCTTGCAGTCGGATTTGAACCAGAGCTATTTTCGAAGTCGAGGTCAGCCGTTTCTACTTTCGGTTTATAGGTTATAGGTACAACAAATAATACAAAATAATGAATGGTAACCTTAATACACACATATTGGAATAAAATATGAGATGAGGAATAAAAGAAGATTGAACTTACGTACTTTTCACTATTATTTTCAGTTTGAAAACATAAATGTGCACGTACAGACGAAATGTTTTGTGTTCCATCTTCCATCCTATTGTTTTTTGTAAGAGTTTTCATCATTTCTAAAGAACGGTCATTGAACAGAAGACTCGAGTTGAGAGTAGACATATGGTTTTCACTGCCAAAAAAGCCTGTGAGTTCATTGGTCGATTCTCAATTCACATTCAATATTATCATTCTATCAATATGCCAGTCAGTTTTTTTATTTCTCAAGCTATTCCCCATTTTCGATGAGATTGACTCGTGGACTTATTGTTCGTTGTTGTTGTCAAAAGTATTGAATAATAATAATGGTGAGAAAATTATTCAATGAATTGAATGATGTGGATACTTATTCATGATACTAGATGCTAGCAACTGAGAAGTATGAGGAATCATCTGATGCCCAAACAATGAAACAAATAAAACGGTTCACCGCTTTTCAGCACACTGACGAGAAAATGCAGGTATTCGTCTTGCAATTCGGAAGAGCTCTTGTGAATATGTTTACAATACTAGATCAAATTATGTTTTACCTATGTCTGAATTCAACAAATGGATTACATTTTTGGATTGGAATGAACATTATGTCTGACTAACACGTTCTCGATTTTATTCCAATAGCAAGTAATTATAGTTTCCCTATCCTACTAGCAAGGGCAACTCATAGGATTTGAACCGTGGACGTGGACAAATTATAGATAACTGGATCTCACTCCCATTTTATATAACAGCCGGAAACATATTATGTGTGTGTGTATGTGTTATGTAAAGTATAGAAGAATACGAATTGAAGTTATGTTCTTGAATATACGATGTGTATTCAAAAGCAGTCTGATCGAATCGGGTTGATATTGAATTTGAAATGCTCATTTGGACTACTTAGGTGCCTATATTTCATAATTAGTGGTCTCGGTGGTGTAGTGGTTAGCATATCCGCCTATCAAGCGGAAGACAGGGGTTCGAATCCCCGTCGGGCCACCGTGCTGGGTAATCGCACGTTAAAAGGTAAGGCCTCGTTGGTCCATTGCTCGCACAAGTTTTGACTTTTGAGGGTTGACGTTCGTCAGCTGGTTAACGGAAACGAACGATTTTAGAACAATTATGCGGTTCTATGGAGAGTTTCTGTATCAATTGAGCAAATTCTTTCATTTACCTTATATCAAATATTAAATGATTAATGGATCACGAAATGAATTATTGAACTCAATCAATGGGAAATGGGTTCAGAATGTGCCATTCTTGTTGAAAATGCTGAATGAATGGAAGTAACAGGGGGGTCAATTATGACGAACGTTTCTCAATGTATGTGGAGTAATACTTGATTTGTGTAATGAACTGCGAAAGTACAACACGAGCCTATACCCATTTACCTACCAACCTTCGTAGTTTTTTGAATTGGAACTCAGAGCCGTTACATTGTTAGAAAAGTGTGTTGATGTACAGCTTATCCAATCCATCTTGGCACAAACTCAGATACTTTTCCAGTTGCACACTCGTAGTGTAGACCATGACGAAACAAATGATACCTTCTAGGAATACATTTCAACACAGTGAACACATAAAAGAGATGTTTTTTTGTTTTAGTATACTCCACAGAGAATCCTGGGCATATGCGTTCTCACTTCTGTGCCAAGTTGGATTGGACAAGCTGTACCTAGTTATTATTATATGTCATATGTTGACTCTTTGATTCCATCTATCTATAGATGATGAATAATCACTTGAAAGCATCTGTTGAGAAGAAATAACAACTAATGAGTTCGATACGTAAATTCCTCTCATGAGAGAAAACTGATATAGGCATTGGATCCATCATATGAAACCACCGAAGAGAAATAATCATTCATAAAGGCATTGTCTGTAAATGTATTACTGAAGATGTTGAGTAACTATCGTTATGGGGACATTGGATCATTGTGATGGGCTTTTTTACTTTTTCCATATGAAATTATCTTCGACACAACAAAATCAAACCTGACATACATTACATGACAATAAATGCACTTATATAGGATGAAATGCTACCTTCAAGCAGGATCGTTCGTATAAAATATGAGTCTTTGTCGATATCAATTTATTCATTCAAATTGAATAATCCAAAATCATGGTTGAGTCGTTAAATATTATACCATAGCTCTCTGAAGATTATACCACTACTACATTATCATCTGAGCCAAAAATTCATCTTTTTTATGTGTCCTTCTCATCATTCACATCTAGAAAACTAGAATGCAGTGGATTATAATCCATACATATACATACAGTCCACGAAAGTTACACCTCTCATAGTTAGTACAGAATCAAAATTACCGGAATACTATAATACCACGATTGAAACCGAGAACACGAGAAACGGAGATCAGATAATGGAAAATCAAGATTTTCTACAACTCATCTTCAGAATTCAACCTATTTTACTTTTGGATATTTGAAGAAATGTTACTGAAATTCTGATTTGAATCAAAAGGATTCCATCAAATATGTTATCATCCCCAGACGATTGCTTCATCGCTAGATATTGCAATTCCAAAATCGTCTCTCTCATACCAGAAAATCAGAGTGTACTATATATCATAAAAATATACTCATAATCATTTCATCATTTGCACATGTGAAATTTTGGATTCGGCTGTACAACAAATGAGTATTATCGGAATTAGTATAAATTTCAGTGGGTGAACATTACAGGCACATGAGAAGTTTTCGAGAACAATAAATACATATTGACAAAGTACGAAAATAACAAGTACGCAACGTGAAAATCCTACGGTTTCAAAAATATTACAACATCATTATTGAGAATGTTTTGGGTTAGATTTCTTGAATTATAAAAAATCATGACTACATGAAGAAAACAAATACTGAACTGATTTTCAATC
This sequence comes from Zygogramma bicolorata, assembly GCA_032362365.1. Taxonomy (NCBI): domain Eukaryota; kingdom Metazoa; phylum Arthropoda; class Insecta; order Coleoptera; family Chrysomelidae; genus Zygogramma; species Zygogramma bicolorata. The sequence goes on from JAVJAQ010001977.1 coordinate 269,382, forward strand.
TCATTAGCTCCACTAAACACAGTAATTTCATACCCAGTTTTCCAATCAGTATGCAGTGATTAGCACATCATTGTTAGATCTAGGACACTGCGATAACTCAAACTCCTTCACTCAACTTTCTTAGGTTATTTCATAATGTTTTTCAACTCACCTTCATGTTCTCAGCAGCTCATATCTTCATGTTTTCTACAACGTGTTGAATCAAATTTCAGGAAGTGTTGATAACACTGGCGATATAGACAAAAGTAATTGCATGGTGGTCAAAAAGAATTGTTTGTTTTGAATGAATTTGCTCAATCCTCCGGAATTATTAAATATTCAGTAGTATTTGCAGTTCAGTTTCCTTAGAGCCATTCTTACATATTAATTCGATTCATTGCCATACCAGATACATACTACACCCATCCTAGCAGACATAATTTTCATATTCCATTGATTGAAGAATTTTTGACGAATTTTCATTCTTTCTGATTTATCACTGATGTCATTGTTATCAACAAGAATTATTGAATGAATTTCATCAATCTTTCCGAATTATCTCATTTTGAAGTATTTGTGAACACAAAGGTGCATGACTACAATAATTCAGTTTTTACTAAAAACATTTCTACATCTCTCGATTCATTGTCAGATTCATGTAATTTTCCGGCAAGCAGACATTATTTTCATATTTAATTGATTACAGAACTTTCGACAAAAATTTGTTATTTCCCTCTATTCCACGATATAAGCATTCACGAAATCATTATGCAATGAAAATTGGTATATGTAGGTATTACAGCTTTCATGATTTGTTTCTTACTTCAACTGCGACATTCCACGAATGTTTCATTAAATGAAAAACAAGTGAGACACCTGTGATTGATCTTCGGCATTTTCTCATCTAATTTTGTGAAATGAATTGTATTCTTGTACCTACTAACGGAATAAACCATACTTCCATTATAACGATATTAAATGCAGAGTTATCTGTAACAAGTGCGTAAAAACATATAATTGAGTGTTGCCCCGAATATTCCATTTTATAAATGCTTTTGTTCACAGTCTTAAAGTTGGGTTAATTCCCACCCCCAAACAACTTGGCATTCAGCTGGCTTTCTGTGTGTATGCAAGCATACTCAGGTATAAACCTGTCGCGAGAGTGCTGTCGATAGGGTCATTGAAGTGCTCAGTTGTGGTTGTGAGTTAACCATTTTGTTTCGGGTGTGGTTCATTCAAAGGTAAATAGATAAACGATGTTAATTGTTTCATATATATTAACTCACTCTTGATATTGAATAGAATTCGATTACTTGTTCAATTGAATTTGCACAATGATGTGTGTAACATGAAAAACAATGAGGGAGAGAAAGAAAAAAATCATCCTTTCAGGAAGATCTTATGTAATTTATTTCTGTTCATGAAATCATTCGATTCATGATTGGTATGAATTTTCGGTTACTGCTGGAGTGCCTGAGAATTTTCAATGATAATAACACTAATAATTATTATAACACAGCAAGTTTTGGGTCACTGACGAATTCAATACATATTTCAAATATTCCAGTTGGAGATACGCCATAGATATTTTTTTTTCTCACCAATATATTCAAATCAGAATATAAAAGCAAGTCATTTGGTCTAGTAATTTCGGAATCATATCAATCAATCATAAATTATTCAGAAACGATTCTAAAAAAAGCCTGTTGAAAACTATCATGGATACCTACCCGTAACGTGAATACAACTTTACTTGGAGTATTGTTCATTCACAGCTCTCCCCCTCTCCTTTATGAGCATCTCATGACGTGGTCGAAAGTGAACTCAACATAAAAACACTGATACTACCGAATTTTTTGAAATATCTCAATTGCACAACAATCTTTGCCTGATTTTGCTCCTCTCAGTGAAATGAGACTTTATAGTTGAATTCGACTCAGTTGATTGATTCAGAGAACTGTCTATATGAAGTATATTTCTTCTTCAACTGTATATTTCTTTTGAATGTACCCTCTATTAAAAACAAAACTTTCAATATCTAGTACATATCATTCAGGAATATACTTTGAAAGAATTATCTATATCTTATAATTATGAAAAATTCAATATAGCATCAAACACACTCGACAAAATCGCACTTATCATAATTTTTCCTTTTTTTTCATGCGGACATAAATTCCGAATCATGGAAAAAATATTCACTCAAATCTTGAGAATCGATTTTTCAGTTATTAACTCGGTTATTAATCGATGTGTCCTGAACTGATATCAATATGGAAAAATCAGGTACTTTTGATAGAACCAGAATACACATAAAAACTTATTCTCTTGCAAATTCTCGATATTTTCAATGGCATCTGAGATACTCGGATAAAGGATGGAATTAATTCTTTCTCCTATTCTTATCCAATTTTCACTTCCTGGTGATTTATTGGGGAAACCAGTCAAATTATGTTCATTTCCATTCCAAGACCCATCTTTTTGTATAATTGTATTAAATTCCCTCATTTTTTCAGTGTTATGTGCAATCTCCATTTGAATAATAAATTCATATTATTTTAGACTGAATATCTGACCTGAGCAATGTTAGGAATTAAAAGTCAAAAGTTAATCATGTAGGCCTCAGAATGGAAATGAACATAATTTGACTGGTTTCCCCAATAAATCACCAGGAAGTGAAAATTGGATAAGAATAGGAGAAAGAATTAATTCCATCCTTTATCCGAGTATCTCAGATGCCATTGAAAATATCGAGAATTTGCAAGAGAATAAGTTTTTATGTGTATTCTGGTTCTATCAAAAGTACCTGATTTTTCCATATTGATATCAGTTCAGGACACATCGATTAATAACCGAGTTAATAACTGAAAAATCGATTCTCAAGATTTGAGTGAATATTTTTTCCATGATTCGGAATTTATGTCCGCATGAAAAAAAAGGAAAAATTATGATAAGTGCGATTTTGTCGAGTGTGTTTGATGCTATATTGAATTTTTCATAATTATAAGATATAGATAATTCTTTCAAAGTATATTCCTGAATGATATGTACTAGATATTGAAAGTTTTGTTTTTAATAGAGGGTACATTCAAAAGAAATATACAGTTGAAGAAGAAATATACTTCATATAGACAGTTCTCTGAATCAATCAACTGAGTCGAATTCAACTATAAAGTCTCATTTCACTGAGAGGAGCAAAATCAGGCAAAGATTGTTGTGCAATTGAGATATTTCAAAAAATTCGGTAGTATCAGTGTTTTTATGTTGAGTTCACTTTCGACCACGTCATGAGATGCTCATAAAGGAGAGGGGGAGAGCTGTGAATGAACAATACTCCAAGTAAAGTTGTATTCACGTTACGGGTAGGTATCCATGATAGTTTTCAACAGGCTTTTTTTAGAATCGTTTCTGAATAATTTATGATTGATTGATATGATTCCGAAATTACTAGACCAAATGACTTGCTTTTATATTCTGATTTGAATATATTGGTGAGAAAAAAAAATATCTATGGCGTATCTCCAACTGGAATATTTGAAATATGTATTGAATTCGTCAGTGACCCAAAACTTGCTGTGTTATAATAATTATTAGTGTTATTATCATTGAAAATTCTCAGGCACTCCAGCAGTAACCGAAAATTCATACCAATCATGAATCGAATGATTTCATGAACAGAAATAAATTACATAAGATCTTCCTGAAAAGATGATTTTTTTCTTTCTCTCCCTCATTGTTTTTCATGTTACACACATCATTGTGCAAATTCAATTGAACAAGTAATCGAATTCTATTCAATATCAAGAGTGAGTTAATATATATGAAACAATTAACATCGTTTATCTATTTACCTTTGAATGAACCACACCCGAAACAAAATGGTTAACTCACAACCACAACTGAGCACTTCAATGACCCTATCGACAGCACTCTCGCGACAGGTTTATACCTGAGTATGCTTGCATACACACAGAAAGCCAGCTGAATGCCAAGTTGTTTGGGGGTGGGAATTAACCCAACTTTAAGACTGTGAACAAAAGCATTTATAAAATGGAATATTCGGGGCAACACTCAATTATATGTTTTTACGCACTTGTTACAGATAACTCTGCATTTAATATCGTTATAATGGAAGTATGGTTTATTCCGTTAGTAGGTACAAGAATACAATTCATTTCACAAAATTAGATGAGAAAATGCCGAAGATCAATCACAGGTGTCTCACTTGTTTTTCATTTAATGAAACATTCGTGGAATGTCGCAGTTGAAGTAAGAAACAAATCATGAAAGCTGTAATACCTACATATACCAATTTTCATTGCATAATGATTTCGTGAATGCTTATATCGTGGAATAGAGGGAAATAACAAATTTTTGTCGAAAGTTCTGTAATCAATTAAATATGAAAATAATGTCTGCTTGCCGGAAAATTACATGAATCTGACAATGAATCGAGAGATGTAGAAATGTTTTTAGTAAAAACTGAATTATTGTAGTCATGCACCTTTGTGTTCACAAATACTTCAAAATGAGATAATTCGGAAAGATTGATGAAATTCATTCAATAATTCTTGTTGATAACAATGACATCAGTGATAAATCAGAAAGAATGAAAATTCGTCAAAAATTCTTCAATCAATGGAATATGAAAATTATGTCTGCTAGGATGGGTGTAGTATGTATCTGGTATGGCAATGAATCGAATTAATATGTAAGAATGGCTCTAAGGAAACTGAACTGCAAATACTACTGAATATTTAATAATTCCGGAGGATTGAGCAAATTCATTCAAAACAAACAATTCTTTTTGACCACCATGCAATTACTTTTGTCTATATCGCCAGTGTTATCAACACTTCCTGAAATTTGATTCAACACGTTGTAGAAAACATGAAGATATGAGCTGCTGAGAACATGAAGGTGAGTTGAAAAACATTATGAAATAACCTAAGAAAGTTGAGTGAAGGAGTTTGAGTTATCGCAGTGTCCTAGATCTAACAATGATGTGCTAATCACTGCATACTGATTGGAAAACTGGGTATGAAATTACTGTGTTTAGTGGAGCTAATGAGATTGAAAATCAGTTCAGTATTTGTTTTCTTCATGTAGTCATGATTTTTTATAATTCAAGAAATCTAACCCAAAACATTCTCAATAATGATGTTGTAATATTTTTGAAACCGTAGGATTTTCACGTTGCGTACTTGTTATTTTCGTACTTTGTCAATATGTATTTATTGTTCTCGAAAACTTCTCATGTGCCTGTAATGTTCACCCACTGAAATTTATACTAATTCCGATAATACTCATTTGTTGTACAGCCGAATCCAAAATTTCACATGTGCAAATGATGAAATGATTATGAGTATATTTTTATGATATATAGTACACTCTGATTTTCTGGTATGAGAGAGACGATTTTGGAATTGCAATATCTAGCGATGAAGCAATCGTCTGGGGATGATAACATATTTGATGGAATCCTTTTGATTCAAATCAGAATTTCAGTAACATTTCTTCAAATATCCAAAAGTAAAATAGGTTGAATTCTGAAGATGAGTTGTAGAAAATCTTGATTTTCCATTATCTGATCTCCGTTTCTCGTGTTCTCGGTTTCAATCGTGGTATTATAGTATTCCGGTAATTTTGATTCTGTACTAACTATGAGAGGTGTAACTTTCGTGGACTGTATGTATATGTATGGATTATAATCCACTGCATTCTAGTTTTCTAGATGTGAATGATGAGAAGGACACATAAAAAAGATGAATTTTTGGCTCAGATGATAATGTAGTAGTGGTATAATCTTCAGAGAGCTATGGTATAATATTTAACGACTCAACCATGATTTTGGATTATTCAATTTGAATGAATAAATTGATATCGACAAAGACTCATATTTTATACGAACGATCCTGCTTGAAGGTAGCATTTCATCCTATATAAGTGCATTTATTGTCATGTAATGTATGTCAGGTTTGATTTTGTTGTGTCGAAGATAATTTCATATGGAAAAAGTAAAAAAGCCCATCACAATGATCCAATGTCCCCATAACGATAGTTACTCAACATCTTCAGTAATACATTTACAGACAATGCCTTTATGAATGATTATTTCTCTTCGGTGGTTTCATATGATGGATCCAATGCCTATATCAGTTTTCTCTCATGAGAGGAATTTACGTATCGAACTCATTAGTTGTTATTTCTTCTCAACAGATGCTTTCAAGTGATTATTCATCATCTATAGATAGATGGAATCAAAGAGTCAACATATGACATATAATAATAACTAGGTACAGCTTGTCCAATCCAACTTGGCACAGAAGTGAGAACGCATATGCCCAGGATTCTCTGTGGAGTATACTAAAACAAAAAAACATCTCTTTTATGTGTTCACTGTGTTGAAATGTAATCCTAAAAGGTATCATTTGTTTCGTCATGGTCTACACTACGAGTGTGCAACTGGAAAAGTATCTGAGTTTGTGCCAAGATGGATTGGATAAGCTGTACATCAACACACTTTTCTAACAATGTAACGGCTCTGAGTTCCAATTCAAAAAACTACGAAGGTTGGTAGGTAAATGGGTATAGGCTCGTGTTGTACTTTCGCAGTTCATTACACAAATCAAGTATTACTCCACATACATTGAGAAACGTTCGTCATAATTGACCCCCCCTGTTACTTCCATTCATTCAGCATTTTCAACAAGAATGGCACATTCTGAACCCATTTCCCATTGATTGAGTTCAATAATTCATTTCGTGATCCATTAATCATTTAATATTTGATATAAGGTAAATGAAAGAATTTGCTCAATTGATACAGAAACTCTCCATAGAACCGCATAATTGTTCTAAAATCGTTCGTTTCCGTTAACCAGCTGACGAACGTCAACCCTCAAAAGTCAAAACTTGTGCGAGCAATGGACCAACGAGGCCTTACCTTTTAACGTGCGATTACCCAGCACGGTGGCCCGACGGGGATTCGAACCCCTGTCTTCCGCTTGATAGGCGGATATGCTAATCACTACACCACCGAGACCACTAATTATGAAATATAGGCACCTAAGTAGTCCAAATGAGCATTTCAAATTCAATATCAACCCGATTCGATCAGACTGCTTTTGAATACACATCGTATATTCAAGAACATAACTTCAATTCGTATTCTTCTATACTTTACATAACACATACACACACACATAATATGTTTCCGGCTGTTATATAAAATGGGAGTGAGATCCAGTTATCTATAATTTGTCCACGTCCACGGTTCAAATCCTATGAGTTGCCCTTGCTAGTAGGATAGGGAAACTATAATTACTTGCTATTGGAATAAAATCGAGAACGTGTTAGTCAGACATAATGTTCATTCCAATCCAAAAATGTAATCCATTTGTTGAATTCAGACATAGGTAAAACATAATTTGATCTAGTATTGTAAACATATTCACAAGAGCTCTTCCGAATTGCAAGACGAATACCTGCATTTTCTCGTCAGTGTGCTGAAAAGCGGTGATCCGTTTTATTTGTTTCATTGTTTGGGCATCAGATGATTCCTCATACTTCTCAGTTGCTAGCATCTAGTATCATGAATAAGTATCCACATCATTCAATTCATTGAATAATTTTCTCACCATTATTATTATTCAATACTTTTGACAACAACAACGAACAATAAGTCCACGAGTCAATCTCATCGAAAATGGGGAATAGCTTGAGAAATAAAAAAACTGACTGGCATATTGATAGAATGATAATATTGAATGTGAATTGAGAATCGACCAATGAACTCACAGGCTTTTTTGGCAGTGAAAACCATATGTCTACTCTCAACTCGAGTCTTCTGTTCAATGACCGTTCTTTAGAAATGATGAAAACTCTTACAAAAAACAATAGGATGGAAGATGGAACACAAAACATTTCGTCTGTACGTGCACATTTATGTTTTCAAACTGAAAATAATAGTGAAAAGTACGTAAGTTCAATCTTCTTTTATTCCTCATCTCATATTTTATTCCAATATGTGTGTATTGAGGTTACCATTCATTATTTTGTATTATTTGTTGTACCTATAACCTATAAACCGAAAGTAGAAACGGCTGACCTCGACTTCGAAAATAGCTCTGGTTCAAATCCGACTGCAAGAAATATTTTTTTTTAATAATTTTCAGTATTACCAATCAATTTCCAAATATACTAGCAAGTTCATCATTATCATAACTACTATTGAGGTTTATATCTGAATGAAGGATTGTTTCATGAAGTGTTTAAATATTGAACGGTGTGGCCGCATCCAAACAATATAATTCCTCTAATATTTAAGAGCCGTGGTAGCGCAGTGGTTAAATCACTGTCTACTAGCCGATAGGTCCGGGGTTCAAGCCCGCACGGAGGCGAATGGTTTTTTTATATTCAATAAGTAGATTCAAGGTATACCTACCGGACGTTGATCAACTGGTCGTGAGATAAAAGTAGCAGATCTGGGGAAAACCTGGCAACGCTGTCTTATGGAGATCCCATAGTTGGTACGAAAATTTGCAAAATCGAGCTTGGCTTTTTTCCCCAGATTTACATGGTATTCTCCATAAGACAGTGTTGCCATTTTCCCCGTACATACATAGCATATCTACTCTTGGACTCCTTTCAAACACTTCCACAGTTTTTCTTCTCGTACTGCAGGAATCATGTTCATTATATAACATGAAATTTTTCCTAACTGGTTATAACATGAATAGCAACTATTTCAATTTCTCTAGCCTCTGCCCAAGTGAGTACAACGGACTAGCAACAATGCAGCGTATCAATGTTGATATGTTCATCATTGGAGAATGGAATGCCAGGCCAAGTCTGAATGTGAAATCAACCTCATCTACCTATAAACACATCATCGTAAAGAAAACATAAAAATTCAACCTACCTACATTTTCATTCAACATGACCTTCATATGAACAATCTGCATGGCGAATGTCAAAGGAAAAATTCGTAAATATTCAAGCAAAAATTGCTCGAAAAAGATAATTAAATACAAAAATATGAGGTTATGTTACAACACGTACACGACTTCTTAAAGCTCCATGCGCAGTGATCAGCTGATCTCGGCTCAGTCTCTACCCGCTCTACTCGATGCATGAATAATTAACGAACTTGGCTAGAATTGTCCAAGAGTGTATGCTAATGCTAGAGAATGCGCTGAACAATGTTGCAGTATGAGGCTGAGGCTGCAGTGCAGTATGCCTGTTTGAAAATCACATAAATAATCAGATGTGTTGATAGTAGATATGAGGTGCCGAATAATAAACGAAACTTTACCCTCCATTAGTCAGAAATAGCTTGTTTCAAAATAGACTAGTTTTTAAAAGATTCATTATGTCACTTACCAACTGCAGCAGGGGCATATGTTGGATAACGTGAAAGCAGAAGGCAAGTTATATTTTTCAAAAATGTTTCAACTGTGTTCTCAAACCCATTTCTGTAGGCTTAGTAAAAAAATCGTCCTCGGAGAAATTATTTGCACATATTCTTATGCTGGAAACGTCATCGGTACTTTCCAAATTGCAAATATTCATCAACAATAATTTCAGGACGGGGTCTTTTGGAAACCTGAAATATTAGTCGTGTGATATGAAGACAATAATTAATCTAAATTCCATATTTACCGATGGCAGGAGCTCGAATTCTTGCTATTGCACAGGAAGCAGGGTGTCGGGGACATAGTTGAAAAAATATATACGAACACTAACAAAACTCTCAACTACTAAAAAACCCAACTTTGAAAAGAATGGGTAAAGTATAAGAACTCAAACTCAAACACATTAATCGCATAAAACACTAATAATTGAGAAGACGATGAAGATACTTCAATAAAAAGAATTGGCTCGATGAATATTTTCAACAACTGTCAGACGCAGACGCTAAAATCTTTGGTTATGTTTCGGTTTCAATCATATGAAATAAGGAATTCATTCCCACTATCGGTCTTGGTCGAAGCTCACGCATGTTAGAAAGAAACAGGTAATTAGAAGTATGTGTATCATTGAAGAAATGTATTTTTCTCGCGCATGCGCATAGGTATAAAGAAACCGGCGATCGTCTTTTTTTTCGGATTCACGGCAGTTGTCCTTATTATCCATATTGGTATTAATATATATATATATATGGTATAAGAGTTCACTTGATTCGAAAATAAGGCCCCTGGTGATATCTGACAATATCTGAGGTCATCAGTGTTGCCAACCCCCATAGTTGATTATATGGTAACATCGTCCCAAACATTATGTTACAAGCATTGTTTATGGAGAGGAATGGAATAGTTAGTTAATGCCTGTGTAAATGACATTTGAAGCGTTTTTTGACGTTATCTACAAATTAATGTCGATATTTTGGTGCAATTGACAATCGACCTGATTTATGGACATCACTTCTTAAGGAAGCATAACTACATTTTCGCTAGAAAGTAAAATTTTTCACTTGCCTTTCCACTTTTCCGAAAATGTCAGAAATTTGCCAATGTCACTAGAGATCAAAAAGACGTGCTATTAAATTACCAACGAAATCTTCTGAAACATAAACCTGGGTAACCACTAATTTTCGAGATGTCAAAGATGAGATGTCGACCCAAAATTGGTGAAAACCCCTCAAGAACTAGTAGTTTGTACAACATGCAGAGTGGATATATTGCCAATATTCATTCGGTTTGAACAGTTGTTTTTTTCTTCGGCCATGTAAGTATTTCAGAACTTTCTTTCGATTATCATATTGATAATTTTAGATATAGAGTATTCTTTCGATATTTATAAAAAGCTCAAATGAAAGAAACGTTATTATATTCAATATTGAACTATACAAATTGAATTAGTAACGTCAAATTGAAAGAAGGCCAAAAAAAGGTCGGTTCTGGGCCTGGGCGAGACTTGAAACTTCGACTATAGAGTGGATCGTCTTAGAGCCTTACCAACTTGTCCACTTGGACTGTATAATTTCATTTAATCATTGGCTTGAAGAGAAGATGTAAGTCCTTCAATTCCACAAAAGAAAAAACATCAATTGTGACGATTCAAACTTGACTCAATAAACTAAAAATTATTTCAGATGATAGTACATTCATTTATGTTCAAATAAAACAAATTGGATTACATGTTTGTAGGTTGAAAGAACATAATCGTCACGTTTCTACAAGGTTGTCACTGGTAACGAAGTATTTCGTTCTCTGTGATTGGTGGAGATCATATCTTCCACCTTCTGTGGATGAGAAATTATATACATTCAGTTGACTGAAATCGCCTACTAATCCGTTTATGCTGCATTCATAAACTAAACTAACAATTGAATTAACAACTAACAACCAAGAAAGATGACTACAGGAAAATTTCATTTGGGCTTTTTTTAACTTTCATCTGTCAATTAAAGTAACTACTAACAAGTAAGAAGATGGCCATCTTTCATCTTTTCAACTGAGAACTATGAACTTGAAGCATGCACATTAGGAATATTATTTTCTGACATTGGTATCAGTTCAAAAATGAATTGAAAACCGCCAGGGAAAGAGAGAAAGAGAATCAAATGTCGAATAAACATCAAGAAAAACACTATGATCACAGAATTCTTTCCTGTTCCTTCCGGCAAATTAACTCAAAAAACTGCTAGAAAAAATTACTCGTCCTACGGACTCGTAATTTTTTCAGAGGCATTTTTTTTCGTTGAGTTGCCAGGCAACAAAATTCTCATCGAAATGTCAAGTTTACTTCGACAAAAAAAGCTTTCGTGATATTATAAGTGAAAATAAACTGCGAAAAAAAATTCGTTCACCACAATTTTTTTTTCCGAAAAATACCTGTGGCTTCTATCTTATTTATTATTATGCATATGCCCTTCTTCTCCGGTCATAATACAATATCGCACTATCTAGCACCACTCACTAGTTGAATCCGAAACGGGTGAAGTCTCGCATACGAATCCATTAAAATATTGAGATAAAAGGTATTTTGTCGTCCCTTTTAAGCTTTTAAGGCTATTATCAGCCTGAAAGCCATCCACTCACGACGTTTGTGCATCAGCTAAGCTTTTTGATTGTCGATAGGCGCGATGCCATACCACCCTGATGATGGTGCCACTGTGCTTGATAAATACAGGGTGTAACATAAGTACGTTAAAATTTTCAAGTGACGTATTCCTGAGACAATTGAAAAAAAAGTCCGTATGAACTTGTGTCCGAATATGCTTCGTTTCGGAGATACAGGGTGTTGAAATTGAATTTTTTTGTTCGCTTTTTGAAAATAACTCTTGCAAAAAATGAGTCATTTGCACGAAATTCGGTACCCGGGGTTTTTTTGACGTGAGAAATCATAATTTCGTATTAATTTTCTTATGTAAACTCTAGAGGGCACTGCGTACGCTGTCATTATTCATTTCAAATTGCCCTAACTTTTTTGACAGTGAACTTGTGGTACTTTTCATGAAAAAACCCATTTCCCACACCTTTTTCAAGTGAAAAAGGTACACCTTATCAACAACGCTGGAGGTGATCGTTTTTTGAAATATTTAAATTTATCTATATCGATGTATATTTTTCAGCTCCTAGGGCGCTAAGTGAAGTTGCTGAGAAAATCACAAAAACTAAGTATGTGGTGGATCTCGTCAAAATAAACAACTTTTTCCTATAAAATGTTTAATGAAAAATAATTCGTTTTCGAAATAATGATAATAATAATAATAATAATAATAATAGATTTTATTGTCACAACTACCATCATAACACTACAATTCTTAAGTTTATAAATAGATTGTGAACAAAAGGCAGAGTTCAGTCTGAATGATAATAGTATATTATGCAACGATCGTGTAATGATGGTTATCAATACATGAGCATAAACCGGGATACGAAACGAGCCGAAGGTGAGTTTCGTATGGTTTATGCGAGTGTATTAATAACCATTACATGAGAGTTGCATACGCTATTTCATCTACACTCAATAAATAGTGAAGAACTAGAAATATTATATTTATATTTGTATTGCACACAATAATACTAATTGAACGAATTTCTATGAAAAATTCTACAGAATTGTAATTGATAGTATTACTTCGAGAAATAAAACGATGAGATATGAAAAGATCAAAAATTAAAGAAAAAAAGAGTACTCGGTGCCGGATTTGAACCAACGTCTCTTCCATCTAGAATTTTCGATTTCAGCGCCACAGACGGCTCGGCTACGGAAAGCTCACAAAATTTGATGAAAAAATAAATAATAAAACATGCATTTGTCAAATGAAAAATTCAATCATTCTAACTGTATTTCTTTCGGTGAAGGTGTCGAAGGTAATTCTCCCATACCGCTGGTATCAGACATTTTGTTATAATTATCAAAGTTTGTCTATATTCTTTCAAAAGTTCAATACCTATACCGATTTTGACTTGACAAACGTCGAATTCAGAGCATGCACATCATGCTTGATTGAAAAATAATGGTTTTCTATTGGTTCAAAATCTGTATCGTAATGAAAAATCTGTATCGTAATGGATTTCATTATGAAACGGGTTGTGGGCATATAAATGTATCATTAGAGTACGGGTGTAGATAAATTTAATTATCATGCGGACGCGCTCTTCCACTCAACTCCAGACAAAGTAATTATATATGCAAAATAAAATAAACAGAGTGAATACAAATAAATACAAATTAAGATTGTTGATATTTTTCAAAACATGCTAGGTATCCCCCATGTTTCAACAATCTTCATTTCGTAAACGAATCATTTTTCGTTGAACATTTTATAGGAAAAAGTTGTTTATTTTGACGAGATTCACCACATACTTAGTTTTTGTAATGTTCTCAGCAACTTCACTTAGCGCCCTAGGAGTTGATTAATATGCATCGATATAGAAAATTGTTAATATCTCGAAAACGATAACCTCCAGCGTTGTTGAGGAGGTATACCCTTTTTTACTGGGAAAAGGTGTGGGAATTGGGTTTTTTCATGAAAAGTACCAAAAGTTTACTGTCAATAAAGTTAGGGCAATTTGAAATAATTAATGACAGCATACGCAGCGCCCTCTAGTACCGAATTTCGTGCAAATAACCTTTTTTTTTACAAGAGTTATTTTCAAAAAGTGAACAGAAAAATTCAATTTCCACACTCTGTATCTCCGAAACGAAGCATTTTCGGACACAAGTTCATATAGACTTTTTTTCTTAAAATTGTCACAGGGATACATACGTCACTTGAATATTTTAACGTACTTATGTTACACCTTTGTATATGGATTAGAGACAACAGACGAAAGCTTACGGAGAACATGATCGGTTTTGTATTCTTAAAAAATTCAATTTATATGAAAGTAGCTGTTCAAGATTATATATATATATATATATATATATATATATATATATATATATATATATATATATATATATATATATACATATAGATACCAAAATGAATAGACGATGAGACTGGAGACCCTTTGTTTCAAAAATTAGACCTTTTCATAGAGATCAATTACTAAATTGATATCATTTGCACTCGACGCGCGTTTCGCTAACGAAGTTAGCATCTTCAGGAGAAGATGAAAGGCCAGCAACACTGACCGGATGGTCTGAACGCAGAGCATCCCAATATTGATACTCAATCAGTCAGCAACTTCTAATATAACTCGCAATGGCCTATTGGAAATTGAATAAACGGATCACACTGAACCAACTAACATACCAGAATATATGTTTCAATTTGAGCAATATCATGAGTGACAAGAGATAGAAGTCAAACTCGAATGTTTGAATAATAATTTTGTTTGAAATATCGATTGTTTAGTGAAGGTAATTTTGTTGTTTTGAAGAAAGATGTTCTCCAGGTTAGGAATAAACAGACAGAAAGATGAAGTTTGACAATATATGATTCAGTTATATAACAGATATAACTGAAGTGGCAATTTATAATGATCAAGGAAGACAATTTTTTTTAATAATTTTTTTTGACTTCAACTTATCGTACTATGGAGTAATAATTGCGGGTTTTCATCAATTGATAATACATATGAATGAATTTCACTTAAATGATTGAGATCAGTTCTTTCATTCCAGCAGTTATCCGACTGCGCGATATAAACCATCTCCATAAAAATTCTTTTGGTGGTATTACATTTTTTGTCAAAATTCTTGCTCTGTTGAAATCCATGATATATCCTGTTTCATTAACATGTTTAATCAGAAGCATCTCTCAGGGTAAAGCCTGCAATCACTTTTGTGTGATGTTATACGATCTTTCAATGTCCTTGGAGTTTGACCTACGTAAGTTTTTTCACAATTCGAACATGGTATGCAATATGCTATTTCTGATTCGAAAGTTGAGGGGGTTTTTTGTCTTTTACTTTGGTGAAAATGGAATTTATACTCAGAACTGTTTAACAAGCAATTTTGATGTGATCAATTTCTTTGAAACTCCGAACCAGTTTGGGTGTAACATCTTCAATGAAAAGAAGGGAACTGGAGGAATTACGAATTGGATTTCTATCTTCAGTATTTACATTAATTCCGGAATTCTTATCAATATTTCGTTCAGAATCCTGAGAGTTCATGGTAGATGTACCGTTTAGAATCTTTTTCAATAAAGTTGAAGGATATGAATCATCCATCAATAAATCATAAAGATATTGCAAATTTATATGTTCCTATAAAAAAAAATTATAGTTAAAATTTAGTTATGCAAGAAGTTGCTGAGTAATTGGACTTGCTCTATCAAAAAGGAACTGTTTTTCAATACACGCAGGAACTTGTCTAGATGTTTATCCTTCTACACTTGAATAAATTCCGAAATGAATACTTATTTCTTCAGATTGTGGTATGTTAGAAAGCCAGAAAACTACGAAGAAAAGATTTATCGACCACAAAATAATGACTTTTAACAGTACTTGAATTGTAATAAGTCTCATCAATAGTCCTACCTAATTGTGAGAGTAGTAGAATAGTGAGAGTACTACTTTTAGTTCATTATTTTTCTTTGTGAATTGAATGAAGTTTTCTGGTTTTTCTTCTTTTTAACTTTCATTCACAAAATTGCTGGAAGCTTTCCTTGATGAAATGTACTGATGTAGTTTACAGTGAATGTTGTTTTGGGAGGTTTCAGCTTCATCTCCAAATTTGTACTAATCTATGAGTTCAGATATATACAAGAATAGCTGGTTTAGAGGTATTCGATGGATTCGTTTTTCTGAGTTCCATGCTTTTTTAACAACTAACATCGAATTCACAGGCTTCAAATTTTCAGAAACTTTTCCAATGAAATCTGTTTTTGGTTATAATAAAAATTACCGATAATTTTGCAAGAAAGCGTGATATCTAAAAATTTCAAGAGTTTATTTTCATATTTTGGCGAAAGTGCCCGAGTCCGAAGGACGAGGTCTCTTTTACAAAATATGAAAATGACCGAATGCAATTTGTATAAGATATCACTCTTGAATGCAAAATTATCTGGTTATTTTTATGCACGAATGTAACTCATTGGAATATTTCACGAATAAATAAATTCTCAAGGAAATGTTATTTTTTGTTCATTTATACATTCCTCTATAGATTGTATGGAGTACTCACCTAAACGCGAAATGTTTTTCTATTTTTGAAGTCTATCTGACATTTATTTGTGTTGTTTACTACGACTAGCGATACGGTTTCAAATGTGTTATTATGGTGACTTGATACAATGCAATTACCGCTGTAAGTTTTCGATAATTGCATTGCTCTTATGGGACATTTTATATATGAGAAAAATATTCGATGTAATTGGCCAATACCTGACGAATATCCATGATAACGTTATTCAAAAAGCACTGTATTGTGTGAAAGAAAGTAACACAATATTTTTTTTACGGTTTTATTTGCGTTTCCACTCGCCCTTTTTTTTATTTTTTCTATAGCAATTTACAACTACCTATCTGAAATTTCTGATACATACATATAACTCCTGAGGAAAAAATTATACAATTCATCTCACACTGGATTATTATTAGACAAATGCTAGTCCGAAACTCAACTACTACATCTGGATTCAGCTGTGAGGTAAAAACAAGTCTTTCTATAACAACTTTTCCACTTTCTTTATGTTGGCTCCGAAAATCTACATTGTGACAAGTCACTATTATACATTGTCAAATCAATTCAGTGAAGTACTCCATGAAAAACTTTCTTGTCTAGTTTTTCACGAATTACAAGGGTAATTGTTTAAGAACTTTCGTCAAATTCCCTTTACATGCTTTCGTGTGCAAGTTTTCAGAAAGTTGATGCGTAATTTGCATTCAGTTGTCCACAAACTTGGAAAGCAAAGTTGACACTGCAAATAGTGTGAGAGGCAGATTCGATCGGGAAGTGTTTTTTTTTGTGACAGGTGTTTGTTCCCCCACCTACTGTGTAGAAATTGTTTTCAGATTATTTGAACTAATAACTTTTTATTTTGACCAATTCATATTTTTATAAACGGTCCTGAAATAACACCACACTATCGGTGATACGATAATTTTTGCGGGGTGTGTAGTTTGAAATTAAAGCTGCTAATATATGCACGTGCAAGTACGTCCGAGTCACCTTCAGCTTCTATTGTTTCTTTACGCGCTATAAAGGCGGCTTTGGAAAATCGCGAGCGCAGCTTTTGTTTTTCTCGGAGCTCACATTAGCGACCGAAACGGTCAGGTGTCGCGACCTTCAGGGTCGCTCGTTCGGTCGTTTTTGTTCTCGGTGGTGAAGCATCACGTTAGCCGTAGAAACAATGGCAGAGCTCAAAGACCACTTGACTGTATTCGATCGTTTGGGTATCGGGTTTCTCGGGTGTCGTTTGGGAACGTTTCTCCAGTTTCTGTTAGAGGTCTTTTGTCGACCTTTATTTTTTGAATCCTCAGGTTCATACGAAAGGGAAAATCGAATCACATCGCGTGAACCAAGAAGATAAGATACTATCCAGCATTCATTTTGAATTTTTAAGGTGACAAAGATCAATAGAGAATTGAAAGCTTGTCCTCGATATCAGGATTTCTATATTTGTCACATTGAATAATGTGTGTATGTAATATGAGTATTCCGATATTGTTTGCATAATTATATCTTTCCTAATCTCGATTTTCGAAATTGGAGTTCGAATTATGTCTAATATTGCTCGAGAGGGTGGATAACAATATTCAAAAATGAATTCGAAAAGCATATATCATTGAGGTAATACTAATATTCAGATGTAAGGAGTGACTATTCCTACAAAACCAAGTATTTCGATGCTAGCAATTACGATCAGTAATGATCTGTCATGGAAAAACCATGTGAGATCAATCGCTAAAGGTGCTTCTCAGAAACTTGGATTTCTATTTGGTGCGAAGAAATACTTCACTTCTTGCCAGCTTCTAATGATTTACAAGACTCAGATACGACCTGTCATGGAATAGAGTTCTCATGTGTGGAGTTCGGCACCAAAATATTCATTGAGGCTTCTCGATTCTATTTAGAGAAAGGCAACTCGTCTTGTTGGTGATTATTCGCTCACAGAGTCACTCACTTCATTGAAGCATCGTAGAAGGGTCGGAGACTTGTCTCTCTTCTATGGATATTTTCACGGTCGGTGCTCTTCTGAATTTTTATCAGTCGTTCCACCCTTGGCAATATCTACACGGATGACCCAACGAGTACAGAATTCCCACCCTTTTGTTGTGAATTTGGAAACCTCTCGAACCTCTCTTGCTAAGGGATCTTTTTTCAGTAGAACAGCTGAGCTCTGAACTCCTTATCAAGAAAGGTTTTTCCCGAGGCTTACAAACTTCAGAAAATCAAAGTTGATGTTAATTCGTATCTTCCTGTCCCTTGATCCACGCGGTGTTCTTTGAACAATACAGAGCTTCCCTTTCGTGTGAATATACATATTAAAAAGATAAGAAAAACCATGAAAATATAGTCACTTCAATAGTAAAATCGCATGTCACTCCTAAAATTGGCAATGTAATTTGTACCATAAAATGTCACTGAATAAAATTCGAAAATGCCGATATCACAAACTAAAATATAATCAATATTACTGCTACAAAATTATATCGAATATTTCCCTCATATAAAAAATGTCCCATAAGAGCAATGCAATTGTCGAAAACTCAAAGCGGTTATTGCATTGCATCAAGTCACCATAACAACACATTTGAAACCGTATCGCTAGACGTCAGTAAACAACACAAATAAATGTCAGATAGACTTCAAAAATAGAAAAACATTTCGCAAAAATAACATTTCCTTGAGAATTTCTTTATTCGTGAAATATTCCAATGATTTACATTAGTGCATAAAAATGACCAGATAATTTTGCATTCAAGCGTGATATACAAATTGCATTCGGTTATTTTCATATTTTGTAAAAGAGCCCTCGTCCTTCGGACTCGGGCACTTTCGCCAAAATATTAAAATAAACTATTGCAATTTTTAGATATCAGGCTTTCTTGCAAAATTATCGGTAATTTTCATGCACTCGTGCAATTATAACCGAAAACTTTTCGTGTGAGTTGTTTCTGAAAGATTGGCGTTGTGGTTCTGCGCCAAGCTCGTGATCTAAAGGTAGTAGATTTGATCCTCCAACGGGGCTGATATTTCTCTCTTGAGAATTTCTGTCGAATTATGGAATCACTGTAACATATCATCGTTCAGTAGTCTGCAAAAAATCTTGTTGCTCCTGAGGTACGGCGCGGCGTAGGGAATTAGTAACGAGGCTCACTTGATAGATTTCGATTGAAATCGATGGCTTTTTAGTGACCAGTATATTTTTAATAATATTGAGTCAATGTTTTCTTTGAATTCAACCATGTTTGATCACATATATGGGTACGAGTGCTACTTGGAAAATCGATAAGGCATCGAGTTTTCTGAGATGTTCTAGAGAGCGTGAATCGTAAGCGAAGCTTTATCAGTAACCAACATCAACATATGTCATTTGGGGTACAACTTTATACAAGAGAACAATATTCCAGAACAGGCCGAGATTGTGATCTACAAACTACAACGAGCTGGCGAGATATGAAATATTTCTTGGCACGAAACAGATAAAAATCCTTCTGAGAGGAGCTATTCATTAGCAATCGATCTCACATTTTAATTCCCCAAGAGCGGATTGCTGATCTTGAAACCTAACAACAAAATGAATGATTTTGCAAAAACAATCAGTGTTGACATTGCAATACAGGATAATGACAGATTGGCATTCTTGAATCAGAATGTTATACTGGGTGAAGGCATGCATATCCTCTTATATCTGAATTCGGAATTTTTTCTGCGGAACTTTGACCATTCTATATTGTAATTTTGACACCTCTTTGACAGAATCCCGAAGTAAGATTTGCGAAATTTGGATGGAAGAGTTACGCCTTTGTGAAATAGAACCCCCATTCCAACATATCAAACATCAAACTCACAAAATTTCAATATGTTTTTTCCAGTAGATTTTGTGGAGAGTTAGCAAGGTATTTTTTGGGGATTGAATGAAATTTGATTTTGCTCACTGTAGGTGTTCCTGTGTTTGCTATATAATTGATTCAATTTTCATATGCTTGATATACAAATTGAGCAATAAAAAGTTATTTCTATTTAACCCAGTATACATCGTCGTAATATAGCAGGGGAGTTACTGTTTTGGACTTTTTCTTTTTTTTTGTGACAGAATCAAACGACTGAATGATATACACGCACCTACAGGAAGTGTTTGTGATTTTTTTTTTGGAATTCACTTCTTTCATAGAAGTTATGATTTCTTTTTGTTGTGGAGAGGTATGCGAACGAAAACTGAGCAACTTTTTCTATGGGTATTTTCGAAGATTTTTAGGACAAACCTGATTTAAAAATATATATCACAAACAAATGTTGAACTTGATATGTCCAGCATCACAGCACATGATTACTGATGAGTTACTTATTTTTCAATCAAAACAGCTGCAAAGTAAGATTATTCTACGAAACTTTCCCCTGGTACTGACTCTGTATCCAAACGTCTTCAGTACGTTCGAAACCTTCTACCCTCATACAAATCCGCCAATGCTAGTGTTTTATGTCCTTCAAAGAAATATGCATCCTGTAAAAAAATCGGTCGTAAATAAATGCTTTGTTTCGTTTCAGATCCGATTGTGATGTGACACCGGAGCAGCGAGTGACCTTGGAGGTCGGCCACACGATCTCGTTCAGTTTCTAATGCTCGACAAGAAACAAAAGAGCTGCAATTGCATATTTTACGACTGCAAAGGCGGCGCTGATAGTGAAACAATGGCGCGAAGGTAACTCGAACGTACTTGCCGCTATACGGTAAAATACAGGGTGAGCCTTCGATAAATGGGATATCGAGAGAAGCGGTAGATACGTCCTCTGGTGGTTGAAGTAGGCGCTTTCTCCAAGACAATGTCCGGAATTATGCAGTTTCTTCACAAGAACAAACGGACTTTCATCGTCAACATAATTATACAGTAAAAAAATCAAATATTTATGTAACTGTCAAAATTTAATGAGCAGAATTCAATCAAAAAGCAGTTTTGAGAGGATAAAAAAACGATGAAATCATGTTTCAAGTACTTCACTCAAGTTTCGCTTACTGATATAATCGCAATTGTCTAATGACAACTTGAAATTTGATTTCTACATTTATTCGTATTTTTTTTTTAATTATGGAAGTCGAACCCATACGACTCAAAAAGTAAGATGCCCTCATTGATCTCAGACTCCACTCTTGTAGTTTTCGTCTAACCACCACTTTCGATTTCGAGTCAACCCAAAATAGCGTAAAAGATTCTCTAGGGTATTGTATTTTCAATTTTCTACGTTTTTCTTACATTTTTGATATTTACCTCATATCGATTATATCGTATTTTCGAGAAAAGAAATGAATATCAGAACGAGAGGGACTTCTCAGATGAGATTTTCTTATAAAAAAAATTCAGAAATTCAACTCGATAGCAGAATCTTGGATTTTTTTGTTCTTATGTGCTTCTTGTTGTGCTTTTTTCAGAAATTGTCTTATCTGATTTTGCACCTTTTGATTGTAATTTCGTAACCAATATATTTTTTGTGTATGGCTCTCATCTGAATGTTTTGTTTTTGTTTAATCGTGTAGTACAAAAATAATATCTATTCTCTTATTTGTTTGATTTTACTAGATGAGAAAAAAAAATCGCGAGCGCCGAACACAATCATGGCATTCGGAGGGCTTCGAAAACAGAAATTGCATTTGGGGGCTTCGAACACAAGAGTTGCATTCGAGAGTTCGAATACAAACAATGCATTCGGGGAGCTCCGAAAATTAAAATTGCATTCGAGGGCCCCGAACACAAAAGTCGCATTCGAAAGTTTAAAACACAAAAGTTGCATTCGAGAGCTCCGAACAAAATCAATGCGTTCGGGGGCGTCGAAAACAAAAAATTGCATTTCAGAATTCCGAACACAAATGTTGCATTCGAGAGTTCCGACCATAAAAGTTGCATTCGAGGTTTCCGAACAAAGTTGCATTCGGGGACTTCGTAAACAAAAATTGCATTCGGGAGGCTTCGAAAATTAAAATTGCATTCGGGGGCTCCGAACACAAAGGTTCCATGGTTCCGCACACTGCATGTCGAAACAAAGAAATATTGGAATGCCCCGAACACAAAACTTGCATTTGGAAATCGACAGAGTGGAAAAGCTACATACCAAGAAAGTTTTGTTGTTGTGCCATTGGCAATATGTAATGATCTTTCACATACATTTTTCTGATTCTTTCTTCTACTGATTTGAAAAAGGCAAGGGAAATAAAACTCCAGAATACACTAACAAATTGAAGCTATATTTTTAATGCTCCTCATATAATTTTATGTTATTTTTTTACAACAAATTTACATTAGCTCTACATACACTACTCGACGATGAAGAAGTATCACCAGAACGACGAGAAACGCGTTGTTAATCTCCGATATTTAATTTGCATCGTTCTGGTACCACTGTCTACCATCTCATATATTCATATATAAAAATTATATTTTGAGATCATATTCTAAACATCACAGATGTTGAAAAATATATTATTCATCAATTATCTCAAAATCCCTTATTACAATCAAGCAGAACTGTAGAAATCTCAACTCTGCGATAAGATGTCTCAACATAGCCGAACAGCAAAACCCTAATCTACAAAATCCGACCGAGTCCAAGTGTTTCAATATCAAACAGGAATAGACAAGATCACAAATTCTTCAACAAACACTATTTTCCAGTTGAATCAATATAGTTTGGCTACGTATACAAAACGCAAATCAAAATTTTTCCTGATTCCATTGGTACATCTTCAATAGGATTGCTTTTTTGGAGATGAATAGATTCCGACGATTTTTTTTTGGTATCCCCCCTAAATTGATATGAAGATCAAACCAAACTTCTAGTGGGAGACAACAAATATCGAAAAAAAAATAGCAAATACCTTCTGTTCATATGTATATTCTGCATAGAGTGATTATCCATGGAAAAAATAGACATATTAACAAAAAGAATTTGCTAATGTTTTAAACTATTTTCAGCAGGGTGGGGCAAAATCTGATTTTTATTAAAAAAATCATGATTTATTTCAATTTTTAAATTTGAATATTAAATTCGAACATTTTGATTCTTTGAAATTATTGTTAATTATTTTAATGTATAAGTGTAAAAATTTTAATACAATTCGCGGCTCAAAAGGTTGTGACAACGCATTTGTCGCGCTTCTTGCAAGAAAATTCTTGTCGCGATTTGTTTTCCTTCTGTCCTATACACTCGCCGAGTGAGGCACGAACACGAACGCGTTTGTTGTGCTTTTTGCAAGAATATTCCTGTCGAGGCTTGCTTTCCTTCTCAACCTCTAAAATGACGTTGCCCAACAATTTCACGCATTTCGCTAGTTGTATACTCGGATATTAGAAACAGATTAGGCATAGAAAGAGGAGGAACTCGGGTTTTTGTTTGAATTGTATAACGAAAATGAATAGACTGAAAATATACAGTAATAAAATTTAGGTGTTACGTTTAGTTTAGGAATTTGGAATTATGTACTTCTTTTTTGTTGTTTTTTCTAAAAGCAGATAATCCTTTTGATCTTCGAGGAAACTTTCATATTATGTTGTTAAAATTGATTTAAATCATATCAATTTTAAAAATCAAGCGATTCAAATCATGATTTTAATCACCTGATTTTAATCTGCCCAACCCTGATTTTCGGAAGATCTGTTTTCCCTTTCATGTTCATTAAAATCAAGGAAATATCGAGTATTACCCTCGAAGTGAAATATTTTGTAACAAAATACCAAGAAATCAACTGACCACACTCAACATGAATATTCACAAATAAACTGGTATTTTCCCAGACATTTGAAGTAGGCCTTGTATGTGAATATTTCTCTCACTGCATAAAATTTGTGGAAACGGTTCGAAAATAATTGTCCACCAACATTATGAAGATTTATGAACTTGTCTATTCCATTTCTCGAATGTCCACCGTTCATCTCTGAAACAACTTAAAAAAAATTGATCCACGCCACGAAAAACTAGACTCGATCATTTCAATCCTCGACCTAACAAAATCGACTATGAACAATTAACAAACCATAATAGCCCTTTTCGTCCTGAATACGCAATTCGACAGAGCAGACGAAGCTGCCACAATAATTCCGTGATTTACATCGGGTTTTTATTGAAAAGAAAAGGAGAAATTTGTACTGAATTTTTCTTTGGGCTGGGCAACTGAAAATTCGCCAAACGAAAAATATCGTTCTGAAAGTCCAATGGGCGAAATTCCGATTCTAGTATCGGAAAAACGTCAAAATGACTGGTCAAAAGAGAACCGAAAAAAAAAACCCTAACGTACTCTAATCTAGTTAGAAAAAATATAAAATACATT
Organism: Zygogramma bicolorata; assembly: GCA_032362365.1. NCBI lineage: Eukaryota > Metazoa > Arthropoda > Insecta > Coleoptera > Chrysomelidae > Zygogramma > Zygogramma bicolorata. Next base: position 294,250 of record JAVJAQ010001977.1, read on the forward strand.
TCCAACTTCCACCGCCTCATATTTCCATATTTATTAAAAAAAATCTTTAAAAGACCACGATTTGTACCTGAATATATCACATGTTCATTACATACTAACTGGTCGTTTTCGAAAATTCATGTGCGATTTTAGAAACCAAAAAAAACTCGTTAACCAGATTGTAGTAGCAAAAACATGTACAATGATGTGTCGTCAAAATATCAGTCGAATGTGTTGTTGGAACGAAGAAGGATCAGGAGGCAAGCCGAAAGGCAACCTACATGATGTTTTTTTTTCCAGGATCTGACGTTTCAGAATATTCTTCGGAGTACCAGAACGAGTCGTCGACTTTTTTTTATTTACAAAAGACCGTCCCGGTCTGTAATTGCACATAAGTCGACGAAATCGATCTAATTATAATGCCATGTATTCACTTTAACGCAATTTAGATTACTCAAATTTCTGTACAAAGTGTAACCGACTTAAAACTATATTATCCTAAAATAAATAATACACATCTGAAAAATAAAGTAAAATGAATTCATGGCGTACAAATTTGAATTGCTTTACATGATAGATGTGATGTGAGAACACTGGGTTACCACAGGAAGAATATTCGGAAACCTCTCACGATTTTGGTAGTAATTGAATCTGATATTTGAATTTTTCAATGGAACGTTTCGACTGTCATTCTGACGACAAAGTCACCTTTTTCCAACGCTTCCGCCAGAATAGGTAACCCACGTGAAAAAACCACCAACAAAATGAAAAGATTTTGGAGATCAAAAGAAAGAAACAAAAATCTACGTTAAAAATAAATACATATAAAGACAAAAAACAAAATATAGTACTTGAACTGTACACAAAAAAAAACTTATAATTAATTAAATTTCTTTCAAGGAAAAAAAACTTAAATTGTACTTTACATTATTAATAATAAAATACACTCGAGATCTGAATTTGTAACAAAGTGGAAGATGGTTTTAATTTCCGTGGATTTCTTTAACTACTCAAATCTGCGAGTCTCGGTAATTTTGACGGTCTCTCCATGCTTGAAGTCCTTTCGTTCTTCTTCGATGCCTCCGATAGGGATCTCTTTTTGACGGGCATGAAATCTGAAACAAAGAAAAAACCGTTAGTTCACAATTTCGACCAGTAAAATGTAAACGTATTTTCAATGGATATTCTTCGAAAAATAGAAAAATAGGTGAGCATTTCTATCTATAAGTAATCATCTCATCATGGTCAATGACCTTCTGAAAATAGATTACTATAAAAGGATACAATGCTCCAATAACAATCACATTTTCTGAAGCTAGGTGGACAAAGCAGAAGTATATTATGTTTGTTTCAAATAGTCTTCCTGCCACTGTATCTCGCACTGTACCTAGTTTAAATATAAGAAATCATTTATCTCGAAGTTAGGAATTACGATCAACAATATCCTCGCACGGAAACACAACCAGAGATAAATAACTGCCAAACGACATTATGAAAATTGTGATTTTTCGGTACATATCTCGACGCTCATCAAAGAGTTCTAAGAAATTTTTCTCACGACATTCCCACTAAAAAGAAAAAAACTTTCAACGTCGTCACACCGAGTATCGGATTTCCTCCTGCGTCATTGTAGTAGTAAACAATCGACGAACATAACAGGAAAAAAAAAGAGGAGAGTCGAGAACGAAAAAAAAAAAGACGCACATGTGTCGAGCCCATTTGTTTACTACAAGTACACATACGCCGCTGACGAAAAGTCAACGGCCCCTGTAGTACTATCGCCTAGCAGAGAATAGATGATTGAAAAAAGGCCGTATATAGGAACGTTCACCCCACCCGGATATGAAGTGGGTCATCTGGTTGACGAATTTATTGTTGTTAACACGACGTGAGAACGACGGGCGATTTGAAGAGAGTTCGATCTAGCGAGCGGTTTTCTTATGGATTGCTCGATCTGTTCGGTAGCGGGCGGGAAATGGGATAAAATTTTGTTCATGGTATAAAGAAACTTGGCAATATGTCTAGGACGACTTACTTCACAATAAGAAAATTTAGAAGTGTTAGATCAGGAGAGTGAGGTGGCCAAGCTGAAGGTCGTCATGAAGCATTCAATACAACTTAAAATGCGATAATGATAATTATTGAACCATCTCTGCGGTTTGGAAAACTAATAAGTTGAATTTATTTCGATGATCTGAAACGTTTATTGTCCGAGATGCCTCAGAGTTAATAGTCCTGTGAGAAGTGGATAGAGGTATTCATTCAAAACAACTCATCATGTAGACAATTGTTGACATACGATCGATTGTCCTGTCACAAATCTTATTTTCGATCTCTATCAGTTTGAATATTTTTCCAGAATACATACATCCTAGATCAAGTTTTAGACAACCCAAAAACACGAAGTCTAGTTTATCTACAGGATTGCTCCTCCTGACATTTTAGCAAAGAAATAGTTTCCGTATGAAAGACGATGACTGCTTAACCCCAGCTCCAACCTTTGTATAAATGATAGGTCAAGTTCAGAATCAGAAGCTCCTTCGACTGAAGTAATATTTCAACTCTTTGTTCCCTCTCAAAGGTTCTCTTTTGCTAGTCGACCAACCAACGGTTAACAGTCAAAGCCACTCCGGTACTCCACCCTTTCCTCAACCTTGCCAATAAAAATCATAACTCCCGTCAAAAAGTATCATCTCCCGTCATTCACATTGTCAGAAGACCATTCAAATCTGCAACCGTGAAAACAGTTACAAAGCAAATATATGTAATACGTCCACGGAACCCCATAGCGACTAGCGAACCCCACGGAAAGATTAGCAAATTTTTCGTATAAACATAAACGCAAACCAACCCCCCCAGATATCATAACAACAACAATGCCACCGAATATGACCGGCAACCGAATTCGCTTACGCAGAAAACCGGCTCTCCGACAAAGCACCGATTAATCTACGGTTTTCCTAAGAATGCACCTTCGATTGTTCCTAGCCCTTTTTCCGCAAACTACAACTGTCGTCGGGTGACGAGATGCGTCCATCAAGAACTAGAAACAGGGGCGTGGGGTCCGAGCAACGGACGAACAAGTCGAGGTCATGAATAATAATAGTAATGAGCGTACACGTGTGCCTCGTTCGGGGCTCAATTACCCACCGTGGGTCACACCCGAAGTTCCCACGGGCCGCGCCGTGATTGACGTGTCTTCGGGGTGGAAAATTACTCAAAGGCGGACTGGAATGGTGTTGGCAATAATTTTGCGGTCTCGAGTCGGTGACGAATGAAAGGGGTCGCAGCAGTTGTCCCAGGGAAAAACACATAAAACGCCTATTTTCAGTCAATTGAGTTGCACATTTTATGTTCGATGTTTTCCGGTGAAAATTTTATGTCTTTTCCATCACCCAAGTCGTCGTTTCATTAAAACTGATTAACTTTTAATGAAGTCTTAACAAACTCCTGAGAATGTTTATGAGTAGATACTTTGTGCTTTTTTCAAGGCTATTACACAAAACTCTCGTATCTTTAGTGTTCTTGATGGACCAATGAAGTACATTGTATGTCTTCAACTTCATACCTGATGAGACAAAGACTTCATTGTGCTACAGTTGTAGTTATTATTACAAAATAAATATGCCATAGAATGTCAAATTTCAAACAATGACAGCTCTATTTACTCATTAATAATTACACCTGAATGGAAAATTTTGATGACATTGAATTTGAAGTTCATGTTTTGTTAAATCATTTCACTATGATCTTTTATAGCCGTGGAAAAGTATAGTGTATAACTCGCATGGAATGCTAATTTCCCACTCGTACGATTTGCAGCAAACTCGTGCTAAATGACTATTATTTCTTGTTCGTTGAACAATATACTATTATTTACGACCAACACATAATGGAATTATTATACTTGTGGTTTCTGCGGTACAATGCCATATATTTTCTTTTATTTATGCAGATTCACACGAAAGGGAAGCCCTGTAATATTCATAAAACACCGCGAGAATCAAGGGACAGGAGATACGAATTGAAATTCACTTTGAATTTTTGAAGTTTGTAAGCCTCACGAAAAACCTCTTTGGGCAAGGAGTTCCAAAGCTCAGCTGTTCTATTGAAAAAAGATCCCTAAGCAAGAGAGGTTCGACAGGTCACCAAATTCAAAACAAAGGGGTGGGAATTCTGTACTCGTCGAGTCATCCGTGTAGATATTGCCAAGGGTAGAACGATTGGTAATAATCCGGAAGAGCATCGACCGTGAAAGTATCTATAGAAGAGAGACAAGTCTCCGACCCTTCTACGATGTTCCAATGAAGTGAGCGAGTCTGTGAGCGAAAAATCCCCAACAAGACGGATTTTCTTTTTCTGAATAGAATCGAGAAACCTCAAAGGATGTTTTGGTGCCGCCGAACTCCATACATGAGAACCATATTCCAAGATCGTATCTGAGTCTTGTAGATCATTAGAAGCTGACGAGAAGTGAAGTATTTCTTCGCACGAAATAGAAGTCCAAGTTTCTGGGAAGCACCTTTAGCGATCGATCTCACATGGTTTTCCCATGAGAGATTATCACCGATCGTAATTCCTAGCATCAAGATACTTGATTTTGTAGGAATAGTTACTCCTGACATCTGAATACTAGATGATGATAGATTGGCTTTCCTTGAGAAGAGCCATGTCTGGGTTTTCGCAGCATTAAATTCCACCAAGTTCATGTTACCCCATTCTATTATTTTTACCAAGTCATCGTTAAATTTACTGACATGACTGTTTTTTGGAATTTTTGTTTCTCGAGCTGGTATGAGGACTCTGGAAGAGAAACTCGTATGGTGAGTACTGTCGTCCGCAAAACTATGTACAGAACAAGATGTTTTCCCGAGCAAATCGGTGATATGAAGCAGAAACAAAGTGAGCGCCAGAACTGAACCCTGTGGAACACCTGCATTTATTGGGATAATATTAAATGAAACTTCATTAACAACCACATAAAGAGAACTATCAGACAAGAAACTATTCAACAAAGCACACAACTGGGGAAGCAAACCATAAGACGGCAGTTTAAAAAGGAGAATAATGGAGAGGGATTAATTAGAAATAGTAGTCCTATCACAAATTTTTTCGAATTGGATATTACTATGGAAACGATATAACCAAACTCCAAAGTGTCAGTGTCATTTATGATAAATAAATTAGTGGCGAATAAAGTAGAGTATACTACTCGCAATAATGACTATTATTATTATTGACTCGTGGTTTAATCTACTATTATACGACTTTTCTGTTTCAACTGTTGACAAATACAAAAATATCTCAAATCAACTTGGGAACGAATTGTTCCTTATAAAAAGGAGTTCAACCTGGAAAACACGCAATGAAAACCTTTACAGATAATTCCCCAACAGCCTGTATATGCACGTTCAGAATCCGCATCGTCCTGTAGATAAAATTCGGGTTCACGACCCATCAAAATACCACGCTATCTATCGGTTACGAATCTCTTGTTTGAACACGTTGTGGAATAACGCCATCATTTCCTGCTAGAAGCGAGAGTTCCTTTATCAAACTGGGGCGTTTATCAGCCACGCAGTTTCCTGTAATTCGTAGTAAAACGCATTAGTTGTAAACGATAAGCAGCATTCTTTATGATATTCGGAGCTTTCACCAAATTAGAGACTGTCTCTTCCATATACGTTCAGCACATCTGTCGAAATAATCGTGGTTGTCTCTCTTTCAACAGAAGGGTGGACAGACTGTGTCCGTCGGATTTGTTTCGACAAAACTGCTAAAACGAGCGTTAACAAAGATGACTTCATTTTAGCAAATCATTCACTTTGAATAAACAAAATTATTTTCATTTATGATTGATTGACGATGATCAGATAGACTAGCGTTTTTTTTTCGAGAGTGAGAACCAATCTAACAAGAAAGTAAACTTTTACCCAAACGCAAACAAGTTAAAATATAATGAAGATATTATTTTTTATACTGAATTATGTACCTTTTTTATTCAGTTTCGGGAGAGTTCGGTTGATAGCGATATCCCCTCATGATTAAAATTTGGTTGAATTAAGTTTCTCAAGCGATGTATATACAGTTGCAGAAATTTTGAGATCTGATAGGTCAATTATAAAAGTGGAGCTGAGCGAAAGTATCGATCTATTATGAAAATATCATGCCAGAATTGAAATGACACTCTTAATCCCTAAAAAATTCACTTTCATCTCTGGAGATTTCATTTGAAACATGTTTGGAATAAGCGTCGCGAATTATTTTCTGAAGAGTTTTCGACGTAACCGTTGTACATCAACCAGGGTAGGGCAAAATCTAATTTTTATGAAAAGAATCAAAAATCATCGATTTAAAAAAAAAATCATGATTCATTTGATTTTATTGATTTTTTAAATTTGAATATTAAATTTGAACATTTTGATTCTTTGGAATTATTGTTAATTATGTATAAGTCTAAAAATTTTAATACAATTTGCGGCTCAAAAAGTTGTGACAACGCATTTGTCGCGCTTTTTGCAAGAATATTCCTGTCGAGGCTTGATTTTCTTCTCAATCTATAAATTGATGTTGCCCAACAATTTCACGCTTTTGCTAGTTGTACACTCGGATATTAGAAACAGATTAGGGACAGAAAAAGGAGGAAAAATCGTCTTTTTGTTTAAATTGTACAACGAAAATGAATAGACTGAAAATATACAGTAATAAAATTTAGGTGTTACGTTTAGTTCAATAATTTGGAATTATGTACTTCTTTTTTGTTGTTTTTGCTAAAAGCAGATACTCCTTCTGATCTTCGAGAAAACTTTTATATTATATTGTTAAAATTGATTTAAATCATGATTTTAGTTTTGAAAATCAAGCGATTTCAATCATGATTTTAATCGTGATTTCAATCACTTGATTTTAATCAGCCCAACCCTGACATCAACACTCTTATCATGATTAGAGTGCTATCAAATTAGTTTTTCAAATGCGTAATCCTCTCTATTTTTCCCAAGGTGTATTAAATAGTATATAAAAAACTACTGTATTCGATAAAGTATCATTTTGATCCCTCGGTTATAATATATTTCTGATAGTTCGAGGTATCGCTTTTAGAACCCGTGCAACCTCATATATCAAAAAACATTCCAGTGGCACACTTTGTAAAGACAGTAGAAATTTCAATTGCGACATTATGAACACATATTTGTTATTGAATGTCGTTTAGTGAACATTTTCTTATCAAATTCCACAGTAGCGATGTATGTTTTTCAACTCCACCTCTCTGGAGCTGTTTCTGGGAAGGAAGTACTTACTGAAAGACATAAACACGAACTGAAACGAGGACTGAAGTACAGAAACAAGTAGTGAATATGACTGTACTTAAATACTAACAATTTAAAGATGTACACCTACTAAAAAAGTTGTAAATCCCTCGTGTATAGCATATACATTTCTTGAATGGACAGATTGGTTCAGAATCATACACACGTTATTGACTGATGGCATCAGTATATAGAACAGTCAAATTTTCGAGTTTTGAATGTCGATTCGAAAATAATGTCGATTAGGTTAATTTCAAGTAATGAAAATCCGGGTAGAAAGTTCAACAAATCGTTACTCTCTTTATAGAGAGAGAAGCGACATTCGAACAAAAAAAAAATTATGAAACCGAAGTTGAATCAATCCATTTCACAATCAGGTTTTTCCCGACGCGATGACGAATCCAAAAGTATTTACTACATTCAGATCGCGTAGTAGCATCTCTTCCCGCGTCCGATTCGTCGTGTGTACTCCGTAGGCGTGCGAGACGGGGGGAAAGGGGCCAGAAGGAGGAGGGGGAGGGCCGGCGAATTGGCGGGAAATGTGACAATATATTTTCAATACGAGCCGTATACAAACAGATAAAAGCGAATGCGTGCGTATTCTTTGCCCCCCTCACCGCCTTGGCGAAGCATCCGTCCTCTTCTTCAAGGTTCAACCGGTGATGCCAAGTTGTGAGATTTTTCCCATTTTTCACGATATTTTTCTCAGAGTCACATCCGTGGAAAACGGTATCTGTTGTTATTGAATTCACCGTTATTGATTTGATAGTTTATTGTAAATCGTTTGAGAACCACCTCACAAAATTGAGATGAATATTCGAGACATAAAGTCAATAGGATTCCATAATAGTTTTATGTACCAAGGTCGTGGCCCAAGAACCCACGACGGACAGACTTTCGTTATTTTATAGAAGCTGAAAGTTTATCAATCATCGACTTTGGAGTTTGAATCTTGGTTACTTGGGCATTATAACTCGCAGTAAATTAGATGGGGGCCAATTCTGATAACAGTTAGTGTAGCATTTTTCAACCGCACAGATCATTCTATTCAAATTCGTCAGGTCAAATTTGCATTTACCGGATGTAGTTCCAGGGGCAACACTTCTTATGATACTTCATAGCTCTCTGTCCATATTTCAGTCAAACCGTTGTGTCAAACTGAAAAATAGACATCTGCACCTATTTTATTCTTCAAAGAAGCTAACTTTGTCCAAGACTGGTTCTTACATTGTCAAGCATAAACCGGGATTACGAATTACGAGCCGAAGGTGGCGTCACATGATTTACTGCAAGTGCTGTTAAACGTAAGGATTACATGAGAATTTAATAACGTTTTTTGTGTCTGGCACCCGGTTGAAACCTTGAAGTGCTACAAGATATTATATTTATCTTGCACACAATAATAATACTAATTTAACGAATTTCTTTGAAAAATTCCACAGAATTATAATTAATACGTATTACTTAGAGAAATAAAACGATGACTGATATGACTTAAAGAATTTTAGGAGTCACAAGATTGAAAAAAGATGTCTCCCCCGGGTTCAGAACCAACGTCTCCTCTAATTATGAGAAATCAATGTCAGCGCCATAGACGGCTCGACCCGGACGGCCCACGAGGTCGATAAAAGAATAAGTGATAAATCATGCATTTGGTTCAAACGAGACCGTTAAGCATAGACTGTTTTTCGGTCGGTGTAGGCATCGAAGACGATTCTCCCGTATCCTTGGAATAAGGAACATTTTTCATAATATATTTTGTGGGGGTCATATTTCAATAGATCAACGTTTATACCTACTGTTGACTTGACAAACGTCAAATGCAGGCATGCACATCATACTTAATTAAAAAATAATGGGTTTCTATTGGTTGAAAGTGGGTGTGGTGAGGGAAAATATTTCATAATGATATTTCGGTTTGACTCTGAGTTAAGGGCAAATAAGTGCGGTATTAGAGAACGGGTGTAGATAAAAAATGATAGCGTATAGTTTTCCACAGTGGTCCAGGAATTTTTCTTTTCCTACGAGGCAAACATATTATTTTTCCGCAAATCGTCTTAAATCAGACAGATATTAACGAATTTTATCTTAGAGGTGAGCACTTCAGCCTTTCAAGCGGGAAACCGGAGTTGAAATCCCCACCAGGCCACCGTGCTGGGTAATCGCACGTTCAAAGGTAAGACCTCGTTAATCCATTGCTTCCACAAGTTACGACTTATAAGGGTCGACGTTCGTCAGCTGGTAAACGGAACGAGCAATTTCAGAATCAGAAGATTTATACTTCTTGGTATACTTTCCATCCGAAACACTTGGCAACACCGGGTTTCATCTCGAAGCCCATTACGAATACGAGTGAGCGTTTATCGTTTTGGTTTAGCTCGTGCTATCTATAGCCGATAGTGATTCAAGCGAAACCGGTCGATGTTGATTGTTTTTCTGAAAAGTACGTTTCGCAGCACCTAGATATTGTGTTTCGCACACCTGCTGGCTTCTAGAACAACCCGTTTGATTGGCCCAGTCTATTGCAAATAAACAGGGTGTTATGTAATGATTTCACAGAACGATTCCTCAATTATTTTTGAGGCAAACAGTTCATATAAGCTTGGGTCCGCAAGGCCTTCATTTTTGAGATACAGTACCTATGTTGAAAATTCATTTCGTTTTTTCGTGAATAAACTATGAGATAATGTCGATATTTCGACAAAAATTGGTATCAGGGGACTTTTCAATATGATGAATTCAAATGCCTGCCAACTGACAGGCCTATAAGTTGGTATAGAATGAATAAGAGATATTAAATATTCCTCCTCCCAAATTTGGTTTCAGTTTGGCACTCAATTGTAGGGGGCGCCATATCTTTCTTTTTTGGGGAGTCGTGCATGTATGTATCACATTTTCCAGACGAAAACTCGATTCCTCTGTTATTTTTATGTGAAGTTATGCTTATCAAAATAGAGATATTTTCATTATAATTAATCGACGCATCCAATCGCGCGAATTCTCTGAAAATAAAAGTATCAAGTAGGCTAGTGAGTTTGTTCCTATTTTTGTTCTTTGTGCTGTCATGTCGAGAAGTAATATTCAGCCGCATAGTTGAATAGTTTTATTTGTTATTAGTGCGATATTCACGGAAAACTAAAATAAAAATTAATTTACAACACACTGTATTACGAAAATGAAGGCCTTGCGGACCCATGTTCACCTTTTTTCCTTATAACTGGAGAATCGTCTTGTAAAATATCAGACACTCAAGTATTACATAACGCCCTGTATATTGCAACTGTACCGAATAATTGCCAGTAGAGGTGGAACGAATAATGGAAGTCGAGATCAGCATTGTTCATGAAAATATCCATAAAAGAGAGGGAAATCAGTTTAATGTCATTATCAAGTTGGTGTCTCCAAATCGATATATAAACTGTAATTTTCATAAACGGTACTAGGTACCATTATCCATATCAACCGATTTTATAATAGTGCTCCACTACTCGTGACAACCAAGTTGGCATCTTCAAGAGAAGAAGTGGAAATTCCATCCAATAGTTCACTTCTTCCCCTGACGACGCTAAACATGCATCTTGGTGAGAATTATTATCACAAATGTAATAGTACTCCTTCAGGAGATGCTAACCCGACTCAAGTTCTGTGTCACCTATACAATGAAAGCTCTAAAGGTACTTATGATCATCAATACCAATCAATAGACCCTCTTCGAAATTATTCGGTAATAATTCAATGTTCGGCGTGGTATCAGCCAAGGGAGTAGTATATTTTCTTTTTAAAATGCCTACTACTTGCTGTACAGAATATATTCACATCAGTATTCAAAGTATCTCCCTTCGTGGCCGTGACTTACGACGATCCGGAGGTCAGAGGTCGAAGCCGAAGATATTCATTCGAAACATATTCTATCCAAACATCACGTCCGTCCATTCCGTCGACGCATTCCGAACGATCACTCTGGGTCAATATACCAACGCTCTCGCACACCACACCGTTCGTGTTTTATTTTGATCACGATCCAACAAACATCAATAACGCTATGAAAAAAAAAAGAACATCGACCCGCATCTAGTCGGCAGTGAAGGTACTTTCTCCTATCGAACGAGAGGTTTATATATACATATATTCAAATGAGGATTACCAGTTGTCAGGGACTCCGCGACGGGGGGTATGGGGGAGTCGGAGTTACTCCCCAGATAATGGCAAATGTCTAAAAGTTGGGCATTTGTGGAAGAAAATACGCGAATTGAAAAAAATATTGATGTATATAAAATGTCAGGAAGAACAGAAAATGAGAACCACACATATGATTTTTTCCTTTATCGTTTTTCCTTTGCCTTTGGAACTTGATTAATTTTCATGACGATTTTTCAAATCAACTACTAAAAGTGTCAAAGTGTGAGGATAGTGCATAAGAATCATAAAGCATCATACGCATACGTGATACAAAAAGTATTAAACACCTTTTTTTTAATGTCTGTTGGTTTTATAATTCAAAGTTGGGAAATTTGTGGCTTCAGTCCCCCAAAATGTTTCTAGTGACGACCCTGCCGTTGTACGTACAAGGTTGATGATTCCATAAACTACTCGCCTGCATCTCACCGTTTCGGACTGACAAATACAACGAAAAGAACAGATATTCATATCTACAAACACATTAACTGTTTATTGAACTTCGTTCGAAGAACGGTATTCTTCGATGCATCCTGTCCAATGAAGGTATCCTTCACTATTCTGAAATGATTGTATAGAACGCGGAATTTTTTTTACATGATGTTATTGATGTTGGAGTAAAAGTTAAATGAATGTTGACAATAGATATTATCGTAATTCGGAGTGATCCAGTTTTTCTGCACCTGAAGTCGCAGATGAACCAACAGAAAAATCACAAAATCATTCTGAAGTCACACAACAAATGATAATGATAATAATCTCTTACAAGATATTAAAGTTTTCAAGCTATCATACTCTTTATTAGAGCTAGAGTGTTCATCAGCTCAAATTATAGAATCCATACAATAAACAATATAAAAATCCAGGGACATATTGAAGAACTGTTTACAACTTTTTTTCTTCAAACCCTGAAAAGGTAATTATTGACTTGTCATGACGAATTGAAGATCAGATATCCCATATATCAAACTAATCGCGGTAGGGAAAGAATTACGTTTCTCCCTAGGTATGTAAATAGCTGGTTCATTATTGATTTTTGTCAAGTACTCAACCAGTTTGTGACAAGGTCGCAATTCAGCGATACAATTTTTACCCAGTTTGGACTTTTAATTTATGCTCTAGGAATATTACAAATAAAAAGTGACTTCTTACTGATAACCTGCAAGTTCTAAAAAAAATAAAATTTATAGAAATGCTGTTAACGCCAACATTCAAGATATATATTGAAAAAGGGACCCTTTTTTAGATTTCTTTTTTCCTGAATTGTGCCAAGGGAGAAACTATTGTCATTCAGCCAACTTAGGCTACTTGCACACACACCGATTTTGGACGGCCGGTAAAAAATCGGCCGATATTTTATCGGTAGCGGGTGCTTGCAGACTCACCGGATTTTTACCGGTCGAAAAATCAGTTGCTTTGTTGTCGTGACACGAGGTTATTGAAAAATAATGTATAATTGCCGGTAAACAATCGGTGGGTGTGCAAGCGTGTATTTAGTTACGTACGCCACTACCTCCCGGTAATGCCGGCCATGCAGTGGCAGTGGACGGCTGCTAACCGATATTTTACCGGCACCGATCAGCGGTCGGCGTGTGTGCTAGGTCCCGTTCCCACATGTGGTTCACTATTGGAATTTGGACGACCGGTATAAAATCGGCCGTCCAAGATCGGTGTGTGTGCAAGTAGCCTTACAAGGAATAACAACCTGACGATCAAAACTACAATTCCCCGAAGCGATGAAAAAATGAACACATATCGAATAACAAACAAATAAAAAACGTTCTATTCACATCGTTAATTATTTTTTCGAGTACCCAGAACACATTCGTTATTTTCGATTGCGTCATTCGTTTCGAGAGGAACGAGATTCTCGCTTGTAAAAACAAATGAATGAGGAAGTGGATTAAAAAAGTGGGTTACCAGATAGCCTGATTAATCAACAGATTCCGCCGGGTCGGGAGATGTAAACAGAATAATCATTTTTTCTTCTTCGGTTTTTGTTGCTACCTACATTTCCACAGTGACATGCATAAAGTCTGTACCGTGTGGAAGAATTATTTCTTGGTAAATATTGAAATTCAATTTTGCATTTGGTTGTTGCACCCCACTTCAGTTGAATTAGTCAAATTTGTAAATGAGAAGAGAAGTTTGGGTACCTATTTTGAGAAATGTCAACGGGAAAAAATTGTCAAGTCTTATTTTTGTAGCGAATCTCAACCTTCTACTGTCACTTTGAATTCGATTTGAACAAAATATGACTCTATCTGCGCCATTTTGATCAATACGAGATCGATGGTAGAAATCAGTAAAGAAGGTGAGATATTTTCAAGTGAATAATATATTGAGAAAATAAACGCCAAATATTATAATACCCTATATTCCTGATCCCTCAAAGGTCTCCTACGATTCTCGAGTTGATGGAACGGACGCTGATCATGATAGGTTTGAAGGCAATTGTAGTTGTTGGTTCGAATCCGGCGCCAAGAGTTTTTTTCTTTAATTCTGTGCTTTGATGCACTTTTCTCCCTTGTTATACAAATAGCTATTGTCGACCAGACACGTTACCCATGCAGCATTTTGTATAGGTTGAGTGCTGGATGTTTGTATTCTTCTGAATAAAAATGTGTTGTTACTTTTTGGGATCCAGAGCCTCACATTCGCAAAGTACGTATCGAGCTATCTCTGTCCTTCTGTTGATAAGGTCACCATTATACAACCCTATCTTGTTCAGGTCTTCTCTGAATGGACGATGTCCAGTCATTACAAGTCTTGAATCTTCTTCTTTCGCAGTCTTTTCACGAAAGTTCTCCATCAGCGGAATGGATGGATTTTCCATGTTTTGCTCTCACCCAATTCCTAATGTGATTCCGTACCAATCGGGTAGGATCCAGTGTATGGTGTCAATTATCTTTTTCTAGAGGAATCATCAACTTTTTCATTGCTTGCGACTCCTGAGTAACCTGACATCCAGTGATGAGTCATTCTTCTATGGTCTGCACATGTTTCAGTTCATCGTGTCATTGCCATACCAGTTTGGATGCCACTCTAGGAATTTTTTGGGCATTGAGTGAAGCTTGACTGTCAGTGAAAATGTTGATCCATTACCTCGAGACCTCAGATTTGAGTACTACATATATTTCGTAATAGAGATTTAACTCTAGGGATTTTTTGGGCCTTGAGTGAAGCTTGACTGTCAGTGAGAATGTTGATCCTTGAGACCTCAGATTGGAGTACTACATATATTTTGTAGAGATCTGTTTTTCCCAGCGAGTAACTGTACCCAAGTTCCTCCCCGCAAAGTATAACCAGCTCCCGTACTGTATTCCATCTTAGATCCATCTGTGAACCAGGTGCTCTAGTCGGGCTTATCCTAGGAAGATTGTCTCCTTGCACTATTCACGATCTCTTATCACTACTGAAAAGCTCGTGTTGTTGTTGGGTGTCATGTTGTCCGTATTCACGTCCAATACATGTCTGAGGTAATTAATGAGTAGTCGAGGTAATTAATGAGTAGTCGAGGTAATTTTTTTTTGAAAATGTTTTTACCAAACTGGAAAAACGACCCCTACAAGACCGAAATTTAACAAGTTTCTAGAAATAATTTGAGCTTGCGTGGTATTCAGCAAGAAAATTTCACACAATAATTTGGAAAACAAAATATTGATCAAACCAGACATTTAAAATTAATTTCTGTGATGGTCAAGTTGGTCAGGGTATTGCTGTTGTTGACATATGTTGATTTGTCAGTTTTGTTTTACCGGTTCTGTCAGAGAGCGTCATAATTACTAGTTTTAAAACATGATATAGGTATTCCACCATAATTCGTTTAAAAAAATTACCAACTGTTGTTGAACTAAATGCTAAAACTTGGATGGGTACCAGTCCAGTGTATCGCCCTTTGGTAATTTTAGTCAAATGAAGGTGGTAGAAATATATGTTCACAAGTAACATGACGCAATTTCTAAAAAAAATCCTATGTCGGTATATCTACCATATTTCGTTAAATAAAAAAAATACCAACTTTAGTTACACCAAATGCTATAACTGAGATGAATACTAGTTCAGTGTCTATCGGCTTTTCATAATTTTAGGTCACTTAAGTTGGTAGAAATGTAGTTTGCATTATTCACAGGTGTATCTACATTATTTAATGATTGAAGATCATATGTATATATCCTTTGAACTTCGTGGCGTCCCAAAAAAATTTTTTTTTAGTTGCCATGGTAACTAGTAAAAGTCATCCTTTTGGTTGAAAAGAAGAGGTGTGAAATTTTCAGAGATGATACGAGAGATGATCGTGATCCTTCTAATAATCGTTTCTATCGCAACTGGTTGTCAAATCGCGCGCGAAACAAAAAATAAACGCAAACCGTCAGCGTCCAACAGTCTATCGCGAAACAAAGCTAATAAATATTTCATTCGACCTTCAATAATACGTCAATCGACGATATATATCGTTCGTCACAGAAACAACGTATAGCGCAGATGTTGATTTAGTTATTAATTTGAATCACGTGCGTAGAGAGCGATGCTTGTTTATTAGAATAATGGCGACGACGGCCTCAATTCGGAAAGGGCAATCGAGATCTGACCCGATACACTTGTTGCGATCAAAACTCAATTCACAAGCTCGATGGTTTCTGGCAGTAGTTCAGAATGACGAATAAGTAGAGCTTGGTTCAATAAATCAAACAGAAAGTTTTCCTTCATCTCCTGATGATGCCACCATCGAACGTATCTGTAAGGATGAGAGATCTCATATATACGTGAAGTTTAGTCAGCACTGATCTAACGAGATGAAAAGAAAAGGAGATAACGTTTTGATAGTCACCTTCATTTCATTCTTTATTTCTGCAACCGAAAATAAAATTCACAGGTTGAAAGTACTGCCAGCTTGATTGCCAGGGGTCAGGTATCATCCCTACAGTTGGTCCCAGGAATACGTACATTTTAGAAGAGTGGGAAATAGGCAATCCATGATTCAACAAATAACTTCAAATTCGATGTCATTCAAAATTTCCATTTGTCAAGTACAAGTGAGTAAATGGCTAGAGCTGTCATTGTTTGGAGTTTGACATTCCATGGGAAACCTGATTTATGGTGTAATATCAACTACAACAGTAACACAATGAGGTCAATGAAAAAAAACCTGTTTTGTGACCAACAAAAAGTTGATATTATTCTTTTCTTTTAACATCTCGAGAAATAAAATTCAACTATGAACACTCAATGGCAAATACTACTATATAAAATCCATACAGGTGTTAGTTTCAAACGCTGAAGGCAAGACAAGAGTTTATATATATGTATCTTGATACTTACTATCACATAAAAAACTTCCTCGAAATTCAAATAACCAACCGCTCTATTTTTATGCTGATTGAACAACGAAAGAAGAACTCTTTCCACTTTTTCGTCTTGACAAACAATTTGATTACTTTCGAACGAAAAAAAGTGGAAATAGTAGTTCGTACAAAAAGAGTGGACATGGTGACCAAATAGGCACGAGGGCGAAGTTTGAGTGCCATTTTTTAGATATACAGTATTCTCTCAATATTTATGAAAAACTCAAAGGAAAAAAACTGTATTTAATTCAATATTGAAAGATTTTTTTGTATTATTCTTTATTTAACGTCGGCCTATTTCCGCTACCAAGGCCAATCACCGACGCCGGTGAGCACACTTCCCCCAACCGGAAATTTTGCCGAACCCTCTGGTTTTCCAACCAGAGGTAGGGATCTTTAACGAAAATGTATACATTTATAATGACAGCATATTTTGGAATAGATCTTTTTTTTATTATCTAACGTCGGCCTATTTCCTCTACCAAGGAGAATCACCGACGCCGGTGAGTACACTTTTGCCAACCGGGAATTTTGCCGAACCATCTGGTATTCCAAGCAGAGGTAGGGATCTTTAACGAGACCCAACATCCATGGACTCGGGACCGACGGCTTAACGTCCCCTCCGAAGGACGGCATATCCTCAATATATCTTGTGCTCACTGATATATTGTCTGCGAGCTATGATATGCTATTCCGCTGCAGCTGTACGGGCTTTCGACACGGTATTTCCCTGCATGGTCACCCATCCAAGTACTAACCGCGCTCGGCGTTGCTTAACTTCAGATATCGAATGACTGTCAGTCAACCTGAAGAGCTGGGCCATGCCCCGGATGGGAGTACAAAAATATATATTTGTGAATGTAGGAGCATTTCTCTTTCCTATTATTGTTCGTTGAACAAGACATTTGTATTTGCATATATCCATTTTCCGACAATTCCTAGTTTCATCGGACTAAAATTCCTTATTTCTACCATAAAATCATCCGAGCTGTCTTTTATCGCTTCTGTTTTCAATCAAAGGTCACGAGTCAATCGGCCGCTATCGCTTATTATTATTCCCTCGATTTGGGTTAAACAAAGTGGAGCAATAGATTGTAACTTGTGCTTTTTGATGAATTTCAACGAATCGATTCTGGTTGCAGCTGTTAGATAAACGACACCATTTTTATCCTGGTACTTATATCGGAGATGTTTGTTATTACTCGACAGATGCAGTGTTTGTTAATGATATCATCAAATATTTGTCTCGATGTGGAAGGTTATTTTATGCAAATATGCCGAAAATAGCATTCACGAATGTGTCGAATATTGCAAATGTATGCTAATCAAGTTGTGAGACAAATGTTCGAATGAAGTAAATAACCATTTTCTTGAAACCAGAAAAGCTCAAAATACAGATAACAGAACATGCGGTATTCAAGTTGGATATACGTAGTTTTCTTTCTCATTCAGAAAATTATTGTTATGTTCTTTCTTGCTTGTTTCAACTGCTCCTACAGTTTGACCTATATACACCAAGTTCTGTTTAATCAGGAAGATATCAGGAATCAGAAAGATATCGGTCAGGAGAAGCTGTTTTTCCTATCTAATACCACGACGCATATTGAATAACATTTATACTATGCTATCGTTTGATTAGGTAAGTATATCTTGCAGCGAGATGACTCGCTTTTTCGAAGAATCCAGCATCACGACTTCGAGTCACAATCCCCCAAAGCCACGCACGATATATCTGCCGTCCGTAAAATGTTTCTCAAGGCTCGAAAGGCCACTCATTTATTATTCCTGCAGCAAAAAGAGAACAGAGCCGTCCATTGTATCGTAGGAGAGTTGTCGAGTGACGAATTGCCTTGAATGGTAATTAGGATTGCATATATAAAACTAATATATTGCAGAAGTGTGTGTGAGAGAGAACGGAAGAAAAAAAGAATGTAGGAATGGAAGTTATCGTGGCGCACGTGTTTCGGTGAAACGTCATAATGCGGTGGTATTCGTTAATTGAATTTATGATGAAACTGCTCGTCAGAGTGCATACGTTTTTTTCAGACCTTTTTTTCAAAAAATGATATGCTACAATAAATACCGAGGACCTTGCAATAAAATAATCCTTTCAATATTTTTTATAAAAATGGTGGGCTTGATAGTGTAGTTTTTGTAGTGATTATTCAAAAATTCCATCCTATTCCATTTATACAGTTAAATATACAGGGTGTAACTGAATAAGTGTAAAACATTTAAGGAGGTGGTTCCTCATCGAAAAAAAGATAGGATCTCAAATATAAAGAAACTTCATTGGAGCATCCCTTGTTAAGATACAGCCCCTGAAAAGGGGTAGATGAAATTTGTATAACAATTTTTTTCGCAAGCACTGAAAAAGTTACAATATTGAAATCAACCTGACGTTTTGTACTACCAAAAAGAAACTTAGCCAGTAATTTATTTGGTGTACCCCATGGTTGTAAGGGGTGGAAAACGCAACCCCTAAAATTTATTTCCAATGTAACATTATGTCTTATTATTTGTTCACCATTTAAAAATTTATTTCCGATAGCCTATTTAATTCTAAACAAAAAATGTCTCTTGGGTTTTTTGCCCAAAATAAACCAGTTCGCAGCAAAAAATTATTTTACGAAAAACTACACCTCCTTAAATGTTTTACACTTATTCAGTTACACCCTGTATATCAAAATAATAAATAAAATTCAAGAACTATTCGTTCAGAATAATTCGGAATAAAATTTTTGCTCCGATTGACAGCAAATATCAATTTTGCAGACACATATCAATTAGCAAGGTATTAATTTTTCTGCCAAGGCAGTAGAGTAAGGACTTTCCTTACTAGGCAGCAAAAGAACTACTTTGCTGATTGATACGTGTCTGGAGGAGTAAGTACTTTGCTGCCTAATAAAACAAAACTATTCTTCAGCACTCAGAACTGAGAATGACATGTTGAATGGTGAATGCTGAAGTCCTTTATCAAGTAGTCAGTTTTTTTATATAAAACTTTAGTGAAAAATTCCAACTAGATTTTTTATTCTGTTCACATGAGATGACACTCCTTCGAACTCTTATATAAGAATATAGCTATCGAACAAACTGACTCGATGTTGTGGGCTCTGATATATTCAAATTAGGATGTGGAAAAAGACACTCGCAAGTACTCGCATCCTTTAAGTTTCTACCGACTACCAATAAATCATAACGTTACTGAAAAAAAAAATCCTTATCCTGTCAACTTGGGAGTTCGTTGTCCAAGGCTGAGAACGCAACGACAAAGACTACGATAATGAGAAAAGTTCACATGTTTCGGTGCGTGTGCGTATCATATACCGTTACAAAAAACAAACGGGCAACGCACCGGTCTTCAGATTATTATTCGCACCGACCGACATACGAAAAAAGAATGTCAAGGTTGGCTCGTTACGGATACGAATTACGTCGGTGTTTTATTGCCAATTCCGTTTTTTTCGATGTTCGAGCGACATATGTTTGTCCTATAATATATCCTTTCTACGGTTGTGCAAAAAGTTATGTCGAGTAGAAAACGGAGTCAGAATTGCAAAACTACTTGTTTGGCTATAACCATGCCAGATATTGATTGTCATCTGACAGGCATCTGTAAGAAAGATGCTCTTGCAAATGCTTCTCGTAGTGGAACAACTCGAGTGACAGCTCGATAGGAGTACCACTCACATACTTGTGTTGATTCAAACCGCTAGGCAGAGATGGAAAAAACAGTGAACCGTCTCAAATAGAAATATTTCAGAATTATACAAAGATGCGACATCAATGGAGAAGATATAAAGCATTTCTAATAGCGGTGAATGACCATAGCAATCGAACCGCTGTAAAAAAACGTCGATTTTGCTCCATCCTATGGGCAATAATCCTTCAGATCAATTGAAACGTGGTTTCAAATACATTTTTTTCATGCTTATGAATATTTCACATCCATCATTATCAAACGGAAATTTCTGAAAATTGTAATAATTTTTGTTTCGAAAACGACCTGAAGGAAATGCATTTTCAATCCCTTGTTTGTGAAAAACGAATTTTATACAGACCACGAATACATGACCCCAAAAGAATTTGGGGGCAGTTCTGCAACATACCCCAGATCTGGATTTGATAGTAGTTACAATCACTTGGAAAGAAACATGGATGCGAATTTTTTCCAATCATTTTCTCGTGTAGATTAATTTGTCAGAATGATCTTTCGGGAAAGTTTTTTCATCCTATTATATGCCGACGGCACGTTTATCTACACATCGCCAGGAAACCATTCGAATTTCTTCAATATAAGCTTAAAATTTTTCAAATACGCTCTGCCACGATGTAAACCAATTTTCTGAGCCTGATTTTCGGAAAGTCCGTAATCAATTGCAAATAATTTCCTTTTATTTCTCCCGCCACCAAACATCTGCTGTTTTTCGACTACGAACAAACTTCAACGATTCTTACAAACTTTCCAGATCCACAATCGTATCCTCAACCTTTACAGAGTGTGTCAGGTTGGTATCCATACACAACGACCAATGCGAGTTCCAGATTAGATCCCTGCGGAACACCGATACCAGCTTTTCAAGCTCCAACGAATAACGTTCAATTATAATATCTCACCAGCCCTCTTTTGTCCTAGGTACTTATCGATTCGATTACAAAGCACTAAAGAGTTGTCAGTAACTTGCTACCGCTTTCAACGCGTCCGTATAGCATTTATAGTGGACGCAACGGTGAGTAATTGGAATTTTATCGTCGTCCGACACGCTTTCGACCATCGCGGTTCTTTGATTCTTTATCGCCGATACACCTCGACCTCGAGCGGTTTTTTTTCGCATCGCTCGCCACAACTCGACAATGACTAACTGTCGTCGGTTAACGGGATTCCCCCGCAAAAACGAAGAACGTACAAACGAGGCCAGTAAACGAGTAGTAAGTAATACTACAGCGTTTATAAATGGTTTCATCGAGACCGACCCGACGAGCACATTTCTCCCACCCTCGCGGATTCGCAAACGTTGGAGAGTGAACACAATTCACAGCACCTGGGCCTCATTAGGCATCGTCCACATGCGCTAGGGAATCTCCTATCTAGAGATTCAAATTATTTTGAGAGATATGTAATATTTTTTTGCAGATGAATGATCTCATTGATGGGTAGGTATTGAGTCACTTGACTCTTCTTATTAGAGATTCCCTACAAAGCTGAGCCCCTTCGAGAGAGGTGCTCCCCGTAGTTGGCAGTGTCGTGTCAGAAAAAAACATCCCCATGTCTTTTTTGGACATTGACAGGTATTTTTTTTATGGTTTCCACCGAGGTTTCCACATAGGGTTAGCTCAATACATCTCTCAAAAGATTGCAGTTGGTAGTCGTTATGGAGATGTTCTTCGATTAGCATGGCAGTTGATGATGCCGATATGCCAATAAAAACGCCTGTTTTAAGAAGGTAATCGAGATTTGACAAATGAATACTGCTTGATCGTTGCATGCCCCTGGGTCAAACAGAGATAATTGTGAAATTTGAAATGTTTTCGAAAAGTTGAATGAAAGAATGAGGATGCAACAATTCAAGAATGTACAAAACGTGGAAGTCATTATTCGATCCAAGGCTGATGTACCGACGACATTAGTCGATTGCCATAAAAAATGTTCTACCATCGATGATATACCTTATTACTTAATGGTATTGTTAACATTGACTTTATCAGCATGTGTACGTACATGTACGATTGGCAAGACTAAATATAAACAATCAGAAGTTTGTTTGTGGCAGATAAGTTAACGTTCAATTATTTCCAATCCTTCGATTGTTATTTATCACTTATACAGTGTGCTGAATTTCGAAGTTACCAGTGAAAGTAAATAAAATAATTGGCAAAGAAATGAAGAATGATTTCATTGAGTTTTGAAAATGTATTGTTTCTTGATTCATCTGATATTTCGACCAAGGGGTTTCAGATTCGGACATATAAAATGGTTTTTCTTTTAATAAATTTTAATGCAACTAACGTCATAAAGTGTAAGTATCAGCCTGGTTCAAGGAAATTAAGTTATGAGCGAGGTTACAGGAGTTATTTCTAGTTCGCAATATGCAGAGAAATATATCTCTATAAGCTGAAAATATCATGGTGAGTATTTCAATTGTGACTGAGGGAAACAATGTTCACATGACAACTGTTTTGCCGTGGGGATAACCTATCGATTGGCTTTGAATATCCCAAGATTTGACCTACTTCAATTCGAAAATGATGACATTCAGGAATATGTTTTTTTTTTCTCAAAATCGACTCCTTCAATCTAAACATCATCAAGAAATGCTTTGTATAGTTCGAATCACCCTGTGAACAATCACCTCCTG
Source organism: Zygogramma bicolorata (assembly GCA_032362365.1). Classification (NCBI taxonomy): domain Eukaryota; kingdom Metazoa; phylum Arthropoda; class Insecta; order Coleoptera; family Chrysomelidae; genus Zygogramma; species Zygogramma bicolorata. Next base: position 317,419 of record JAVJAQ010001977.1, read on the forward strand.
CGACTTACCAATCTTTTCGCTCGCAGGACGAAAAAAAAAAAAACGAAAACCGATTCCTTCTTACGTAGACGAATAAACAAACGAGAATTCAAATCTCGAACCGGGGAGGCTATTAAAACGAAACAAATTACATACAATATTGCCTTCGAGAAAACTGTATCTGATTCAATTAAAAGCACACCGAGCTTCTCTATCTATCTCTCTCTCTTCCTCTCGATCTCTTGGAACAACCGGTCTTACACGTCCGTACGCGGGATGCACCTCAAGATACCCCTCTACCTCCTCCCTACCACCCCCCGCACACGCCCACACCGACTTACTATCTTCGTGTAATGCAAGAGAAGCGCCCGTAGTGGTAGTGGGATGATGAGGAACGTATGGCATCAGAGCGTGCGAAATCGAGATATTACGCTTCGATTCTTTTTTGTTTCTGCGATTTCGTCGTTTCACATCGCGTTGGCGGGCTCCGGACCGAACGTCCGCTGTTTTTTCGGTTCGCGTTACTTCTCGATGAAATGACAGCAAAAGCATCATTCGCCGAATTGATTATGACTACTTGATGTTCCTTGTTTATCATTTTATGCGTCATTTTGGTATCTTTAACCGTGCGATCAACATACCGTACCTATTAATGTTCACACTTTCGACCTCAGACCTCGTTCACCACTTTAAAAATATCAATACTAGCTCCAGCATCCAACATACTCCACACATTAACAACGACAATGGTTACTTCGATAGAATTCACCACATTTTCGCTTTTCACTCTGATATTATCCACCATTTTTTCACTTTTATATCATTCACCATTTTCACTCCAAATATTTTTCGTCAGGCTGTCTGTCCAATAGATCACAATCCACTTTTACTCTAGTATCAATCACCAAACTTCTCCCAGCAATATCACAATATTATCAAACACACTATTTATGTCAATATGACCATGATATACTTCTCACTCTGATATTATCCCCCACCCCACTTGAACCTGATTCATTCACTACAGTATGTTCGTCAGGCTTCACTTCAGAATCCATTTTCAATCCAATTACCAAACTTATCATTCGCCACAATGTCTACTTCACAACATCCTTTGATTCAGTATAATTCACTTTCATTTCCACTTTAATTTCAAATATCATTTGATAATTTTCACTTTACTATCATTCGCCACACTTTCTATTGCAATGTCATTGAAAACGCTTTATCCGCCTCCCTCTATCGAAAGTACTTATATATTTCCTTGTCTCATTGTAGGGAGCAAGGTCGTACTTTTTTCCCTAGGGAGGAAAAGTTAAAATGACGTTTATACGGCATTATGAGTATAAATTTTACCGTTCATTCATAGAACAACCTGTATTTTGTAAAATGGTAGAAATCAGTAAAGAAGGTGTAATATCTTTTTAAGAAGTCAATGTATTGTTACAATTTATCCTTGCAAAATCCAACTTCTGACACTACTGTTACGATATATCCCTCGGTTCGTCTATTAAAACACCAAACAACACTAAACTACTTTTATTGTAACTCTCTATCACAATACAATACAACACAATCACTTAAAAAGCTCCGATAACTTTCCAATGCTCGGTACTCAAACTCTCTGTACTAAAATTTCTGCTTCCGCACAAAGCTTTGCTCCACTTAGCTTTCAATTATTCTCGCCACTTAGCTCTGAATTCAAACTTCTGAGTAACTAACTCTCCGAATGAAAACTTGTCTCTGGCGCGATATCACGATGCTTATATACCTGCGTACCTACCGAGAATCCTCGAGAGAAGCCCCGATGACGTGTCTCGAATTATCCAGGCGGCAATCAACAGTTCTTGGAAAATGACGACGCGATCCCTCATCTGCGTTTACGATCTCGTCAGGGCCGGCGCTAGGACGTAACCATATCAAGAAAATGAAAGTTAAATGTCAAATATTATAAATGGGCTACAGCACTACGCCTTATTTCTGATTCCGCAAAAATCTCCTACGGGTCACAATAGCTCAACGATTCGATGGAACGGACGTTGTTCATGATAGGTATGAAGGCAATTGTAGGTGTTGGTTCGAATCCGGTGCCAAGACATTTTCTTTTTTTTTAATTTTTTGTTTGGTAGGTTCTCCTAATTTTGTGAATTTCAGGAGCATGCTATACTATACCTACTTCTCAGTTTTAGTTCTCTGATAAGTTTTATTTGTTAGTTTCATAAACAATTTTTTTTAAATATAACATGAGAGTAAAGTGCCCCTTTTCTTCCCTTGTTATATAAACAGTTTTTTCTCCTGATATTATCTCCTGATTTTCATTCATTCTGTATTTTTTGTCCCTACCATAAACAATGTATGTTTTTTGAGAAGGAATGAGTATATTGTGAATTTCATCACATTTTTTCATTTGATATAATTTTATCTCAGAACTTTTCGCAGAAAAAGGCCTGAAGAGGTTATTGTATAGTGAAACATATGTAGTGGTTTTGCAAACTGTCTGTGAATTCACACAATAAAGTGGTTAATTGTGTGTTAATCGATTATCATCCAATTTACTATTTTCAACTTTTCAAATAAATATCACATACTTATTTCTTTCAATGAATGGTGTTTCCGATAAACAAGAAAATTTGCTACCAATGCACACTACTTTTCAAAAGCTACGATTGAGTTCAATAAAAAAATCTTGCGAATTCAATGGAAAAAAAGTGCAAAATTTGTGTTGAATCATCGAAACTAAACCTTATTACCGAGTCAACAGTACAAGGCTAGCGCACAGGCGGTCTATTTATATCGAAGAACTGCATTATTGTGAGTCACCGAGTCTACCTATCGATATTCAAATTCACTTCGTTGCCAGCCCAATCGTTTTTCAACCACGTCGAGGTCGATTCTTCACCGAAAATAATGAAAATGTCGCGATTCGAAAAAACTTAATCGGTTTCAGATCCGGTTACCTAGCTGACTACATGATGAGAGAAAATAAATCAACTGGAGTTCGATCAGGTGACCGAGCTGTCAACACCCTGGCTATTCCTGAATGACGAACCATGCGGTAGAAATCACCTAGCAACCGATAGACGTCCTACGAGATTGGTTTTTTAGTCTCTCCGTAACGTCTACACAACAAAAACGACGACGCATAGCGCTCGAGAGGCGTATAACACACACGCAGACCGGTTTCCGAGGTTCGAAACGCATATAAATTATATCGAAACCAGCTTAGGCCACAAATCAATCTCAGAGTCTACCGAGAGTTGAAACTAGGCGAGTCAATCGTATTATAATGACTGTTTTTGTTTTGATTTTTTCTCTCCAGCGTTATTTTTATTTTCAATTTCGAACGAATTTTTGCAAGTGATCTTTGAAATTTGGTTAGGTATCTCCATTTTAATATATTTTGGGCAACCGTATGCGCCATAATATTGTGCCGTGACACTTTTGAAAGTTTTGAACAAATCAACAAACGTGACTTCGAATCTATTATGTGAACACCGTACAGTAAAAGCTCGGAATGAATAAAATATCGATAACCACTTTGAGTGAAACGTCGATAACCACATGTCATTCTAGTTATTCAATCCCAGGAAATGCAAGAGTACGTACCAGGTGTTTAACGTACAACAAGCTCTCTCTTGGTAAAGCAAGTCTAGTTGAAAAACCTGTTGGGAAATCGTTGTAATGAATTTCAAATAAAAGTCCATTATTGAACTTCCTGTTCGATGTCACGCAACACAAAAATTCCGAAAGATACGCGTACCCATCGAGTATAACACGTTATTTATCGTATTTTATCAAATTAGTGAATGTATTTAGTGAAAGTGGCGACTTCAACGAATACGAAGAGGAAATTATTATGCAGCCGTTATTTATCAACAGTTTTAATTGCATTGTTTCACACAGCATATCTGAAAAGAACTGCTTGGATGGTTCCTTTGTGTAACGACAATCCAACCAAGGGTTTGAACAGTGGAAGGAAGAACATTTTTCGAGAATATCGTTCAGGAAAACAGCATATATTGAATTCGGTCACGTTTTAGCCAATGTCGACTAATGTGCCTCCAATCGTATTGTAGACCTTTTGAAGAAATAACACCATAAAAACAATAACTTACAGCATGGAAAGTGGGAGGAATATTGAGCTGACCATGGAAAAATTAAATTTTACCCCTTCTAAGTTACGAAAGTGTGAAATGGGGTATCTAGGGATGGGTGGATGTTACAATAAAAGTTGTAATTGAAAGAATTATAACTTCTGTGTCGACCTTGTTTCCACAACAAAGTATTCAAAAAAAAAAGGAAAATTCTTGTTATCGACATTTTTGTCAAAAAATTGTTCTGTAATTTCGTAGGTAACTCACTTTCTTGTATTCCACATATGCTGAAATTATTTTCAATCAATATTATAATTTTCATATTTTGTTTCCACTTTGAACATAAAAAAAAACTTATCTTGAACAATGCACGTATTGTGGAACCCTTTTTTTCAAATTCATATATGAACTTGAAAAGAAGTGATGAGCCAAAGACGAAATTGAAATAGTCGTCGAGGAAACCGTCAAACATTCGAATTATTGGTAGCTTCAAACATTTTTTTCTCACATTAATTTAATAGGACAGTAGTACGTTTCAAACTCAATTTTTGAGGCATATTCATTTACCTCTAAATGAATGCTGAATCTATGATTATTTGAAACTGCGATATTCCACTAATGAAGCACTAAATGAACCACATAGCTTCATACTTCAGAGCATACATTCTTATCAGTATTTTCGAGAAAATTGAAATTTGAATTTTCAAAAAATGCGTGTGAAATGATAAAAAAAATGAATTCACGAAATTTTCATCGACAATAAGAAAATTTTTGTTTTGTTCCTCACTCTCACGTCGATTCAAAATAGTATAGTAGAAGACCTCATAGTGCAGCCAAATTGACTCATACCTAGCCATTTTGAAAAGAAATTGCCACTAGTGTTATGTTGTTGAAAGGGGAATTTCATGATCTCTAGAATGGTGCACGGGAATATAAAGCGTCATGAATTTTGTGACTTTCACTTCCAACCAAACAGCAAGATGCCATAATTGTTTCACCACTACAGTATGCCCAGATTCCGAATTCGAACCCTAAAAACAACTAAATGACGTCGTTCATCTAATAATTTTGTTATCATCCGGTATAGGTACCCCCGCGGCGCGAAAGATAAATCTAGAGGGTACGCTACAGCAGCATCCAAAAGGCCATCCATCGAACCGTGGAACGGGGCAGAGGGGGGGACCAAGGCGAACAGCTTCTGTGTTACGAACTTACAACAAATCCGTGCGGTGGTGGTACCCTCTCGTACAGTCGTCCCTCTCTCTTTCTCTCTCATCTTTGCCTATACCGTACGTGAGTGTGTGTGTATACTTTTAAAAACAGAAGCCGAAAGAATATATCAGGCACGAGTTCGAACAACTGGTCTTACGACTTCGACGGGGTGGGAGGAGAGGTGGATGATTGTAGTAGGCGAGCAAAAGAAAAAAAAATTGGGAGTGGCTCGTGCACCGAGGGACGTTTCTATAAAAGGGGTATTTCGAGTGACGATTCCGCTTTCGGGGGGTGCTCGGGGGGGTGGAAAAGAGTTGATACAAACGATCTTCCAAGGCTGCTTCATTTCAATTAACGGGATGTCTGGGTTTCGGAAAAAAGTTCTTGCTGATGACGTACCTTTACACAAAACAAGAAAAATTAAATGAATGAAGAAGCGACAGAAGAAAGTCGAGTTAAACTATACTATCAGTGTCAACTCGAAAAATAAGCACAAAATTGGGGAAAAATCAAGGGGGAAACAACTAGCTGAAATCTGTACAAGATTTAAAATCTTTCGAAGACTCAAAGACTCAAACGCATGACTTGAAGACTTAAAGGCATGACTTAAAGACTTAAACGCATGACTTAAAGACTCAAAACGATGACTTAAATGACTTGAAATTTTCAGGTGTACAAGATTGAAAGAAGATGTTGTCCCCTCGGGAAAAATTCAGGCATTTCTAGATTTTTGTTATTGGCTAGAGAGCGTACAAAAATAACTCGAATTTTTTCAATGGAAGTAACTAAAAGAGTGGTATTCACAATTGTTCAATGTAATACGAATGGAACCTAAATATTGGCACTTATTTTCACCACCAATTTCAATGTAAATCAGGTTACATCAAAATAAAGATTTTTCCTGACGGAAATAAAGGTTTTTCTATGAAAGAGATATAAAACGCCGCCTTTACAACTTACGGTCCCAAATTTTTTATTGAAAAAAATTGTATTAGTGCCCAAAAATGTGAAATGATATGAGGCATTCAAACTTTACAGTTTTGTTTCTATTTCAGCATCGATCTTAGCATTTGGCAACATCAGCTGCAGATCTTATATGTAATAAATAACAACGAATATCTTGAGTGTATGAGTTGAATAATGATAAAATATTTCAGAATCCTGCTATTCTGCTCATTTCTGTTCCGAGACATTCGGTGACATTTTGTGTCAACAAAGATGGACGTATTGATTATGGTTCTTTAAACATACTATTTTTTTTAAATTGATATCACGTTTTTTGAAAACGAAAAAGTTAGAGCTTACGTGGAATACTATATTTTTCATAAAATACAATCAATAATCACCCTCTGAAAATATGTGGAAGAAAAAAAAGAAACTGGAGAAATCTGAGTTTTGAGTCTTTGTGTCATGCGTTTAGGTCTTTAAGTCATGCCTTTAAGTCATGCGTTTAAGTCTTTAAGTCTTTGAAAGATTTTAAATCTTGTACAGATTTTAGCTAGTTGTTTCCCCCTCGGTTCAGACAGACTGCAACAACTACTCATCTTTGAATTCCGATTTGTAACCAAAACCAGGTTCGAATCGATAACTATGATGATGAACTGAAAATTACTATCACCACAAAAATATATGAATATATAAACAATAATCAAATAATAGAAAAAAAATTTAATATTTGAATGGATCAATGCTTCTAACGTAACACATTGAACACAGAAAACACTTTAAAACTGAACCGTGCCATAACCGATCTTTGAAAATTTGCCTTTCGTTTCTTTCTCAATCAATCATAACACCCCCCCCCCCCCCCGAATAGTTATATTTCTGACAGATTCATAGGCTACTGTATTGGCATTATTCATATTCGACCCAAATTCAATTGATCGATAAGCATTTGGCTTGGGATTGAAAAAAACTAGTCCCATTGCGAGAACACCGAACTCGTGCTACTTGTACCGGCGCGGCGGTCGACTAGCCACCGCCGAACAAAAATGACCAAAAAAAAGAAGAGAAACGCGCACATGTCTTCGGCCACTGCCGAGACGTACGCGTTGTTTGGGGTGTGTGTCTTGTGTTTATTCAAGACTTCTCTGTGTGTTTGTGCTATTTTCGAACGCGTGCATTGGTAAATGCATTCGATGATGAGTGTCGGATGACACGGCGTGGGGGACGAACCTACTGCGATGCACCGTAAATTAGATCACGACAAGAATGCTAATCGGCTCGGCTAGAATAGCAGATCCCCCTAAGACAGTAAATCTGAATTGATTGGTATCTTTTGTTTTTTCGTTCTGGAAAACAACGTCCGTCATTTTAAAATAGCAAATTAGTATTTAACTATTGCTTTTACTATTCATCATCCAGTATACATATTTAAACAAAAATATTCGATATCAGGCAATTATATTATCACTGCGCCTGTGTCCGATTCACTTACGTAAGCAATTTTTTCAAAAACCGGAATACGAACACAATACTCGAAAAAAAATTAACTATATCATTCCATTCATGTCCAAAACAGCTACTCAAAGATCTTACTCTTACTTTGCACCAAAATTATACAATAGTATTCCAGAAAACATAAAAACTCTAATCAATATAAATCAATTCAAATGTCAGTTGAGGAATCACCTATTAAAACGGGTAAATCTATATATCATTATTTCGATAATTGAAAAATGCAAAAACTTCACCATGGTATTCAAAACAAAGTTCGCTAAATGGTTAAATCTCTCTGATATTTTATTAAACTAACCCTGTCTTTCAAACATATACTCTACTTTTTATTATATATGTGTTAATTCTGTATTCAAATGGATTTCTTTAAATGTATCAAACCGAAACAAGTGTTTTTACACTTATGGATTATTGCTTTGTTCCACAAATAATATGATAAATGTTTGTAATTTTCTGTATTTTGTGTGAATAAAAGCGTATTTATTATTATTATTATGTTCAGCATCGATTTGAGGAAAACGTGTCTTTCTAAACCCGCACTATTTATACACTATTACTCCATAAGGTCGACAACTATATATTTATAAACAATGCTATTACTCCAAACTTGTTCCAAACATACTGTTCCTCGTCAAAACTGTCGAGAGAATTGAGGTAATATTTAAATTTATATAAACCAAAATGAGTGTGAAGCGGTCAAAAATTTCAATTTTTGCAGTTATTGTCTTCATCAGAGCAAATTTCGTCTTTTGTTTCTCACTTGTTCAAGTTGTTCAAGAATAGGTGCACAGATGACGTAATAGTTTTGCTATATAAAATTTCAGAAAAATGGCTTATACGCCGCCATTTTGAAGAGAAATGTCCACCAGTTCCCTATTGTATTGTTGAATAGAAGTTATTTTCGGTCGAAAAAATATACGGAATGTCATCAAAAATCCATGACCAGATCAGAAGTGAATTGCAATTGGTTTATTCTTGAGAAAATTGACCCTAATAATAAACTATACTCATAATCTAAATATCACATTATCAACCTCACAAACAAGTGAATGGTGCTGTGAACAATCATTTCGTTGTCACCCTTCAGACGTGATTATTTCAGTCCTTTCTTCTTTCTGAAACATTTTTGTGTCTATAGTCGTGTAAAAGAATCGTCCATAGTAACGTTTTTCAAACGAAAATGAAGACCCGCCGATTCAATTTTTTTTCTGTCCTCGGGCGGCGAACGGAAATTCAACTTCTGAAAAAACGCTCTCCGTAATAAATAACGAATAAATTTGAATAATATGAAAAATACGTGGAATATTCCAAACCGCCCACGGACATACAAAAAACGTACCCTACAATTAAGCTACTCCCATATAAAATCGCCTTGGGGCTCCAAACAAATGACTACCTTCGTCTAGCTAGAAAACACGATCAGTACATCGGCGTTGCCAAACCTACAAATCATCGAATTCGAAATGGAGACAATGGTTATATTTTGGGAATAATATCGACGCAAGCTTTGATGAATTATTTTTAAATATAGAATGTAAATTGACATATGGATCATGCCCCATATTTCATATAGCTCAAGCGGGTAGACCATTTCGAACAAGAATGAAGGATCATAGTAGTTTTCCGAATGTAAAAGAAATTCAACCTAGGCAACACATCTTTCTATAGACATCAGTTCAATGTTCAAAGTTCAATCAGGAATTTGAAATTCTTCATTTCCGAAAGAAATTTTCGAACCTAAACATTTCGTAAAGTATGATAATTGAGAAATTAAACAGATCGATGAATGATCAAATAAACTTTAACAAGTGGCTTTCGTTGGCTAATATGGATCAATGAATTGTAGATCAAAGGGTCAAACTGAAATTTCATTTGGTCGGACCAACCTCCATGTTGCATGAATTCACCTTCAGGGTGGACTAATCCAACAGTTACTTCCACAACTTTCATTTCCACTTCTACTCTAGCTCCGTTAAGTTCACTTGAAACAATTGGTATTTTATGCAGCATTTCCTTAGGAAACTACCGATGCGCATTAACCATAAATGTAATCGAATAAGATTTTTCCTAATCAGTTTTTTTTTATTGATGTCTACTTCAGTTGTCATCGGTTCTGAAATTTATACTTTTGCGCATGCGCAAAAGCAAATTACACTTTACATTAAAGCGAGTTAAAGACTTGGATTTCATAAAGTTGAAATGAAAGTGAAGTTCATCCTCTATAGTGAAAGTGGAAATTGAAGTGGACATTTTTGTTGCATGAAACCACCTAAAATTGAATATAGACAACCTATAGAAAGATGACGATAATATTGCACCACAACGAAAACGGCAACATCGTCGAACTGATCCTCAACCATTAATTTTATCCGCCAGATCGAACGTACATGGCACAGCTGTTTTGAGCATGCATCTAACAGGTGTAATATTCACGAGCACGCTATTAAATTCCTTGGCGTCAACTTATCTAGTTCGAGCAATCACTTGGATCAAGAAACGACAGTAAAACCTGAAGGTGGTCACGAGAGCCAAGCTATCAACGTTCTCAGAATTCATCAATGCCACGAAACTCCACAAGTCCGTAACACTTTTCAGAGGGTCATATGACCCAGCATGAGTCATGTTCAGGACGATGCTAAACACAATCAATCTGATAACTTTCCAATGCTCGGCACTAAACACTCTGTACTAAAAATTCTCCTTCCGCACAAAGCTCTGCTCCACTTAGATCTCAATAACTCTCGTCACTTAGCTCTGAATAAAACTGCTGAATCACTAACTTTCTGTAATACCAATTCTCTCTCCTCCGCGACATCACGATGCTTATATACACCTGCGTAACCATCGAGAATCCTCCAGAGAAGCCCCGATGACGTGTCTCGAATTGTCCAGGCGGATCCACGGGTTCCTGGAAAATGACGTTCGCTACGACGCGATCCTTCGCCTTGCGTGTACGATATGGTCAGGGCCGGCGCTAGGACGTAACAATATGAAGCAATGACTTGTAGCACTATGCCGTCCTTGTTTGGAGGTATAAAGAGAAAAACTGAATTTTCGACCCAAAAGTATCAAAATTGGGAATTTACGAAAAACCGTAACAAGTTTTTGATTCGTGTTCCCGTTACGATTACGAAAACAGTATCAGTTTCAATATAATCACTCCCGATTTTTGATGACTCCTCTGAAAAATATGTAAATTTTGGTCTGCTAACCTATAGGTACTCAATAAACCAAAAAGAATTGGAAAATACAAGGCGATTGGTCTTTCTGGCGAAAAGTATTTTTAGTCCTATACAATTTGAAAATGTTTTATGGTAACGTGATCAATACCAAATATCCTTTGTGTGCAAAGCAAAATTTTTCTCAAAAATAAAAGAGTCAGAAAAAAGGTCGAATGAAGAAATTGAGCTCCTTCATTCAAGTCCCACAATCTATTTTCAATTACAGAGTCGTTACAGAACGGTTTCGGACTTATTGGCCCCTCGTCAGTGCAGTGCTGGTTACAATTCAATACACTTAGCGGTATTATTTCTGAAAAATGTTAGCCCACCAAGCTATTGTGTAGGTGGTTGGGATTGTCACGACTGATCGTTCGTAATCGATTCAATTATCGCGTTTTTTCGAGTACCTACGATCACCGACTATATCGTGACATTTCTTCAAAAAATTATTCAAATTACTCGCATACGAGTAACAAAAATTGCCGAATCGGAAATCCATGGTCTACTCCATCGCTCTAATGAAAATAACCGCTACTCTGCCAATCGAGCAAGCCGTGACCGGAACACCGACGGAAAACAAAGTAGCGTCGCGCCTTGCACCTCGCCTACTTCGACTGAGAGCCCGGTGAATTATCGGCGTTTGCATACGTCTAGTTAAAATCGGCACACGACAGTTCGAAGGACCGAGAAAGAAGGCCGGACCGCGGAGGAGGGGTGGGGAAAAAGGGAGAGTAAAGGCTAGGCCTAGGCCCGAAACGGAAAAAAAAGTCCCCGAGAGAGTTTAAACGTGGTCAGTGCCCTCCGCGATGCGCTCTTCTTCTTCTTCTTTTTCTCTCGGCCGTCGACAAAGGTCGTTCACTCTCCTCTAGCGCGCTTCTATCAAAGAGAGAAAAAAGCCGAAGACGATGCGACGAGGAGGAAGAAGAGCACTTGATTGTAATGTGTGCGTGCGTGTGTTATTGCGAGGATCGGATTCAGGATTATTATTATTATGATGCACGTCCGACGGTCTGAACGCGCTACAGCTGCTAGGTCTGCGTGCAGGGACGGCTCGCCCCGAAACAGTTTTTGTTATCTTCAAGTGGAGAGAGTAAAACGAAACAGGCGAAGTATCCGATTCCAAGTTCATTAAAAAAAGGTCGTGCAAGTTATTACATTGTCCCATTACGATTTTTAACACTGCAACTTTAAACCTTAAGGGTGGGACCAACCCTTGAGCAAGGGTGGGACCAACCCTTGCTATTGGAAATGAAACAAGCAGTGTCGAGTGATATCTTTTTCAAAATGACATCTATTTCTCTTTCAGATGATATCTCATTCATGAAATTCGGTCAGATAGTGTCCGAGATAAGTATCTTATAATGTAATGTTTTTTATCTAATCTAATTATTCGACTTACAAAATACGAATGATGAAATATAATACAAAACGTATTATTATTTATACAGATGTTCAAAATTTTCACAATCGACTTCGATGAAATGATAAAGGTATGATTCAAATTTTCCACGAACTGCCTGTATGTAACATGTCTGGTGTTATCAGCCCGCATTCATGTAGAAATCGCGAGGGGTGTTTCACTTCGGAAATCTGGTGTACAAAATTCACTGGTAATCAATCTTCTTGAAATTCATAAAATCCATGTTAAAATCCAGAAATTCCACCTGAAATACTTGAAAAAATCCTTGGGTATACCTACCAATTTTACGGAAGTGAAACACCCCTCGAGAATTCGTTTCTCTAGGTCGCATAAAAAAACCTTGACCAATGTAATTACGTGTACGACCAATTTTTATTCAAATGAACGTGAAATCAGATATTTCCTCTGGTTCGTTTCAAATTGTGACCCCTGTATACCGGGCTACCGAATTTACACGAACAGAGTTGAATATGACGAACTACGTCACGACTAGAGATTTTTTTCTGCAACTCAAAATTGATGCCTGGGAATTACCAGAATTTGAAATTTACAAAAATTTACTAGAAGAGACGTGACCTGGGACGTGATGAGATAATTTCGATATCTTGTTTTATGACTTGAGTGATATTTCCTCTTGAATCGAGTCTTGAATATGGAGTTCCATCAAGTATTCATCAAATATTGGCTATTTCATCGAGCAGTTCATTTCATTTCAACAATTATACAATTTGGAAAGCTCCCAAATTTCAATTTTCGGTCAAGATTCTTGAGTTAGTCATTGTACGCCTCTCAGTTTTTCAGTTTCGCCGTTGCTTTTTGCAATGTATCATTAGTTGTTACTCATTTCAATACATTTTTCATCGAAAATATGATCAAGAAGATTGCATAAATTGCCCACGACTCCGAATTTATCTTCATTCATTTGCTTGGGTCCACCTTTTCAATTCGTAAAGATACGAGCTTTAGATATAGTATTTGGGGTTATATCACTGCAACATATTCGTTTCACAAAAGAATACCTATGAGATTTCTGATTCCCAATTACATGTATTTGAATATATATTCCAATTCCTAATTACATGTCTTCATTCACAGTGACAGTTTGCTCAATTATTTCAATTTGAAAGTTGGGCAGCTCTAAATGTGAATTCAATTTTATTGATGTTGCACGAAGCGATAAATCGACATATTGCTGTTATTTTGATGGTGATGACACTGGTTATTATAGGCGGCTTGTTGCCATTACGTACACTGAATAAAATAGTGGGCCAAGGACGGATCCCTGAGGCGCTCCACAACCAAAATATCAACATTTTACTACAGTTCTTTCGACTGAACATGATTCATGGATCAACCCAGTACAAGAGTAACCCCCTGGGGAAGCGATCTGCCCATATTCCCATCTATTCCGAAGGAGGTAGCGCGACTATAAACCACAGCACTCTCTCCGCCGTAAACGAGAAAAAGAAGACGATCGCCGGTCATCCATTTTAGGTTATAGGTTAACGCACCCGGCCAAGGTGATCAGCCTTACGCAAAGAGCGAGCAGTGCGAGACGCATCTCACGCATGATACAGAGAGAGACGGACGAACAACAACAACAACGGCGTGCGTAGATCGATCCCCTTCACCCCCCGAGGGCAAGACGAGCGGCACTCGATCGGACAGGGCATATACAGTGGCCGTCAGAAAGTCTGTCGATACTGAAAGATTTTTCATTATTGATTTCTACTAAAAAAAATTATACAAAACACCTGCTCAAGTACATAAAATTTGATGCAATGACTATGAAGCAAAATACATTAGTTAAAATTCATATATTTTTTATCATACATGAAAAACGAAAAAATGTATCGAATGATGTCAAGTACTCAGCCAAGAAAAGTACACTTATTTTTTACAATATCGAAAAAGTATATATATATATATAAGTACTCAGCTGCATATCGAATTATCTACCTATATAAGAGATAATGAGTTTTTTTGTAGCAGATTTTTGCATCTGTTCCTAGCAGAAATGAAGATTAACAGACTTAATAGTGTTGGGAAAAAACTGCTGTAAAGGCTGTGAATAAACTGAGCTGAGTAGATATTTTTTTCAATTTGTCTGAAAATTGACCTACGACGATTAACAAGTGGAATAATGGAATTTTTTTTTGACACACTCGTGAAAAAATGTATGTTATGAATCGAATTTTGTCTGAATGAAAAATTGAACTCCTTATCAGAAATGAAACACTGAAGTGAACTGAACATATTTGATGAAAACCCATATTCAACAAAAAATACTACCTAGTTTCCTGTACAATAAATTGTACTATTTTTTATCAAACACTAAATGTCATTTCATTGAAAGCAGATAATTCAAGATCGACTTTCTCGAATAAGTATGTTAGGCTCGATGTTAGGTGTACCTGGGAAAAAAATTTAGTAATTTGTTGCAATTCGATGCCCACTGGAGAAATCAATGGATAATTTTCTCTGAACGATACAAGATCGGATTTTCCAGAATGAAATGTTATCCAGATGAGTTGAATTTTAATTCAAATAATCCTATCATTTTCATTTATTGTACCTACAGGAATATCCTACAACTGCTATTCATTAGATTCATATTGACCCAGATGGAGCAAGAAAAAGTAACTTTTATCTGATTCAGCGCCTGTCGCGCCATAAAGGTATGGTAGCAGCTGTTTTGAAAAGAATCTTTCTTATTTTTTTACTTATATGAATCAGACGCTTATGAATGATATACACGAATGTATCAACAGAATGTTGAAAATTTTTTTGGTACTTTACGTCTTTCATATACCTATACCTAATGCTGAAACTATGGTTTTTTTCCGTGTCGAAATTTTGAAATGAATTCAAGAGTACCAAAGGGCTTATTTCTATATTCAGTTAGCCGGTTCCTCTCTGATGTAACCCCCCCCCCCCCGGAGAAACGTGACAGGATGTTTTGGTGGAATAAAAGGTTTGTTCTGGTTCGAAGATCCAGAACTGTTTCAAACCTGCGCAGGGCATGATGCGTAGAAGCAAAAAATCCCAGACAGTCCAGGACAGTCTCGAACACTTGGTTGAACCAGACCGCTCTTTTTGAGTGACCACTGCGCCATCTCTTGTATACAGGGAGCTTTCATTTTACAAGTGGGCAGCTTGGAAATTATTGGTTTCAATTGGTTTCAACACAGTAGGTTTGAGTTTTGAAGTTTCGAGTTGGCTGCCATTAAACAGTATTTTGGGATTTTGGGAGTTCATTCAGTTCAATGTTTGTTCGTCATTCGTAATCGCAGTTTGAATCGTTCTTTAGTTTTTTTTTATATTTTCATTATTTTTCTTTAACATTTTTGGTACCATGTCAGGTAAACATTGAGTGAAAAAGTGCATGGTCCCGATATAACTAAAAAATAAATATTTTTCAGAAGAATATCAGTTGTCAGAGTTTCTAATATAAAATGAAAAACATGACGATAGGGATGGAGATAACTTTTTTAGCAGAGAGAGAATCCTAATACTTTTGGATTTGTATAAATCATACAAACCAAAAGTAGGTAGAGGAGAAATTAGGAGTATGAAAAAAATGTGGGAAAAATTATCCATTGAGTTATCCAATAGATGCCATATCACCATTCACCCTTCGAAATGTGAAAACAAATTAAAAATATTGGAGCGAACCTATAAAAAAGTGGCTGACAACAATAATAAACTATTGATAAACAATTGATAAACTATAAACAAACACCTACCCTACCTGCGACTTGAACTTGACTGCGCATGCGCATCGAGAACAGTTTTCATCAGTTCTCGCTCAAGAGCAAAAACAAGTCGTGATAGTTCAGGACGGTCCGAGATCATTTTAAATGCGAAACCAGAACAGAGGATTCATCAATCCAAACTTGTCCTCGACAAACCAGAACGCTCTTTATTAACTGCGCATGATCCTGACGTCCGAGAACCACAATTTTTCAGAACCAGAACAAACCTAAAAAGTGGACTTTTATGTGTTTTATACGAGAGCATAGATCGAAGCTATAAAAGTAGGAACCGTTTGTACAAACACCGGGCGTTAGGGATTGTTTCGATCTTTTATGAGTCGGTAATAATTTTTTTCCATACTCGATTCGAATATGCTATGAGGAAACGAATAGGACAGGCATAATACGGGATAATCCGAGGGATAATCTGACCATAAAGTTGACAAGGACCCGTGCAGTTGAAATACCTAACGATTTTTTTTAAATTTCATGGCATTTATTTCGATTTGATTGGTACTCATGTAAGTACTTAGATTGTTTATGTTTCTATGCTATCCCTTAGGTTATGGAATCGGGAATGTGAAATAGGTTGTATTTTTCGAAATTCCAAATATCCAAAAGATAACTATTTCGAATTCCATAATATTCAGTTGTATTGGTCGAACTTCCTTTGACTATACTATTGACTCTTTTCACATCTGTTGAAAAACAATGAAATATAAATTTGGATGTGGATCGAGATGTGGATAAAAAGTTATAATATCGTGCACATTCACACTTCTGCTTATTTGAATTTTCTAAATTTCACCCCTTGAAGAAAATCTCGACAGAAATACATTTCAATTCTCTTCATTATTCACCTACTTCTCGTTTCATAAGAGACATACAAATTAGATAAACAAATACTATCGAACTCCCCGTGCCAATTTTTGTTATCTCAAGAAACAAAAGACTCCATAAATCCGCATATATCGACTCACCACCCTACATCTACCCAAACAAAATGCCACCCTTTGAAAACAATATTTTGCCGAAAATCGCAAACCTTAACCTACGCACACACACACACGCTTGCAGACAGACGCACAGCTGTTCGTCATATATCGTAGGATAGTAGACAGATGCAAAACAATCGAACCCTCTCTATAGGCTACGGGGGTGCCGAATTTATTTACCATGTGACTAGACGATCAGCTGGAGCGTAGGGGGTGAGTATTTGTAACGGTTTTCCTACCCCGATATATAGATGAATTTATGTCGTAACGTTCATAGCTAGGTTCATATTCGGTGGATCCAAAACGAAAAAGAAGCTTCAGTAAAAAAAGCATTTGTTTCTCTAGGGGTAGTTTTCACCCGTATACTTGAGATAAGATAAACAATAGGCAGAGGTCCTCGGATAAGGAAATGAGGGTTGTAAAATTCTTCTGAATACCTTCATCAAAAAATAATTGTCGAGTGTTTACACTTCCCTTTGAGATCCATAATTTCAAGAGTTTGGCAATCTCTTGCAATTAGATACAGACCATAACTAGATTTTTTGCAGTGATAGTCAGTTCAACTGATCACCAAAACTTGTTGGAAAAACACAAATTTCCTAAAATTTTGTGATATGGAATTTTTGAAATCCTTTATCATTAGGAACTCGACCAGAAATGAGAGATTTCTATCGAAAACTTATTAATTTTTCAGCCTTATGAACATTAAGAATCTAATTTATTTTTCTTTGTAATGGTGTCGGAGGAGTAGGTTCATCGTATTCAAGCCGAGATTCAAGCCCACACAGTAATTGGGGTTTCAACGGGCCTAACAACACGACGATTGTGTTTATCTGCAGAATTTTCTACACAAACCGGTATTTGCACAATATAATCTTTATGATGATAAAACATTCGAATACGAAGCTGCATATCCCAAAGATGCAAACAAAATAGATAGCGGGCTCATACCGATCTGGAAAAAAATAAAAACGAAAAATCCAGTGTGAAATAAGATTGAGTATATCATCAAATGAGTACTTATAGCAAGATATAATTATAAAAAAAAACAATAATCCACTCCAAACGACAATGATCGAGATAAAAAAATACAAATATTTACCGAGCGGCCATAAATACGGACTCATGACGCAAATTCAGTTCTGAGCCATTTCTTGATTTCATATGAAAAGAGCGCTACCATCCAAGTTCCAATAGGAAAAAGTATAGAAATCAAGATACAGATAGTCAAGTTGACAAGGTCCAGAGCAAACTTAAATGACGTACCTAGCAATCATTAAATGCCTCATAATGCCCCAGTAGCGGTCAAAGGCGATCCAATATCCGGCGAAATATTAGTCAAGTAAGCACCCCCTCTTTTCCAACCTTTTTTAACATAAGACCTGTTGATGATTGAGAAACAGTTGGTGCCAATCGCAGAAATGAAATATCAAACAAGGTATCAGACTCGGTATCAGATGACCCCTCTCTATTTATGAAAAAAACTTTGATTCTTCCATAAAAAAAACCTTTCAACATAAATTGCAACCGACCTTGATGTGAAGACTCGTTCAAAAGTTAAGAGTGGGGGGAGGACTTAAAACTTCAGTTGAATGAGGATGATATTCAAGATGATAAATATCTGCGGATCGTTCACACGCCTACACAAAGAATGGACACACTTAAACGAAAAAACACACATATGTTCATTGAGAAAAAACTGGGCAATTGGCTGCGATCCAAGAAACTGGGTTAAATTTATAGTAAACAAGATGACAGTGACGGTGTCTAAAACTAATGTACTGTAATGTACTTGAGTATTTTTTTAATGTTTCACCGAAAGTTTTACAGATGGGACAAAGTATAGTATTTTTCACAATAAATGGTATTGGCTTATTAACTGCAATAAACTAAGTACCCGGTTTTATCCCATTGTGTAGAAAATCATCTGGTAAAAGATGCAAATGTGCTACAGGGTCGAACTTAAGAAATTTAAATTTTGCATTATGTAGAAGTTATACAAGTAATTTATTCAAATGTTACAATTCTATTCTATATTTAGTTCAGTGTCGCTATCGCTATCCCCATCTAAATTAATTATAATTGACACAATTGATTTTACAGAAAGGTACGAGTTTTCAACATTTATAACATGACTAACAGAACTTTTCCAACTCTCAGTAGGAATGTCATTCATACAGTTCCTAATTAAGTAATTCTACCACACTACCACTTAAAGTCGGAGAAGTGTTTTTTCCGCGCACGCTCGATTTAAGTTGGTGCCACATAAGCTCTATGGGATTGAATACGCAGTAGTAGGGAGGTAGTCGTAACACTGTATGTCCCAATTCTTCTGCAATTGTATCACAAACATACGTTTTTTTTAAGAAAATGAGTTCTTTTTTTGTATAATTTTCCTCAAAATATATGTCATTTGCAGCCATGAAGTTGTGAATCTCCAATTTCGTATTCTTTGAGCCAGGAATTTTTTGCAATTGTCGACTGATAGCTTGCGTTGTCCATTACTATAACGCTGTTTGGCGGAATGTTGGGTAACAGACAATTTTTAAACCAATCTTCAAAAAGCTCTGCTGTCGTATCTTCGTGATAATCAACACAAGAGTCCTTAATATTTACAATCCCTCTCTGAGAAACAAAATTACCTGAATCCGGTCCTTTTACATTGATGTGCACCTCGGATTTTACAAACTTGAGGGTCTAATTGGTTTTGTATAATCCTTCAGTCAATATCATTTATTGTGAAAACTACTATACTAGGTATGGCTCTCAATTCAATTTTTCATATACCCTACTCATTGATACATTATTCAAATTGTTGCAAAAGTACCGCCTCAATATGACCTTCATATAAGTAATCACTCATTTGGAAGAAAGGTAGGCTATTTCAGAATATTGCTTGGTTGCCATTATTTTTATAGAACCGAAATGTGGAAAATTCGACCTAGTAAGTGCAAAAAATTAAATGGACTTTTCAACCACTGAAGAAAAATATCTGCTTACCGGCAATTACCGGTAGGTATCTGAAAAGGGTGTACTGAAAGACATAAACACGAACTGAAACGAGGACTAAAATACAGAAAGAGGTACTGAAATACTGGATTGAAATGATGAAACAAGTACTGAATCTGATTATGACTGTACCGAAATACTGACAATTTGAAGATGTACACCTACTGAAAGAGTTGTTGAACCCTCAGCAAAAACTACATCGAAAATTGCATACATTTGTAGGATTATGCCTAGAAGAATTGTTCAAATAGGTAAGTATACACTTATAACATATTCTAAACAAACAGGTAGGTACCTAGATCAATAGAAATAAGAGCTGGAAAAAGTGGGTGCATGTAACTAATCTTCAGAGGTTCAAATATATTTCAGTATATCTTACTGACAATTGTTAGGTAGGTATATTTTGAAGGAAATCATCGAAAAGTTTGTCTTTGGAGTAAAAAACCCGACGAAAACCCCTCTTCAGCTGGATCTTCACAACATTCCCAATGACATTCTTTACCTACTTCTCTGAAACTTCACGTCTCGCTTCACGTTCACGTTATTAATCACATACTTACATATTTTTTTGTTAATATGAGCATTACCTACTTGGCAATATGGAAACATCTAATCTACAGATAATTGAGCATACCCAAATACCTAATCTCATAGTAATACTTCAAGATTCGAGCTAGCTACTTAACTTTGAAACTTATCTAAGAGCTTGTCAAAAAGAAAGTAAAAGTGATCTGATCCGAGATCCGATTCTTCCTAGAATGCAACAATGAAGTTTGTTTCAGACGAAGATAATTATTGAATACCTAAATCAAGGATTTATATTCAAATGTGATTAACTAGGTAAGTTCAAGGAATGTGCTCATAACTTGATAAGTTAGTGGGGTGTCTAGGTCAAGTTACCAACAATGCCCCATATATTTTGTATAAAAATTTTGTAAGTATAATCTACCCGAACTTGTATAGGTAGGTATGTATTTTTTCGAAGGAGCCCTATGAGTTTTATCCACAACACTATCTACCAGTCGACTGGCAATGCTCTTTGAAACATTAGTGATAAATTACCTCTAGAAAGAAAGTAGGTACCTATTCAGAATAGTTCATTACCACAATACATTTTATATTGAATGTAGGTGAGTAATCGACATATTCATGGTCAAGTAAATATTGTTGTTAACTTTCACCTACATTTCAAACTTCTGGTTTATAGTTTGCATTTTGCCATGACTTTTATCTACTATGATTTGATGTCAATGGAAACTTTCTCTTTTCATAAATCTTATTTAATTGATCTACTTGACAGATGTTGAAGGAAGAGAGCTCAAAAGCAATGAATTGGGAAGAAAACTTCTTTACCCACTAGTTCGACAACTTAACATTACAAAATATCCAATTGCTTGTACAATTGTTTTCTCCTACCTAGGTACTTCAACTCAGTGTACACTGTCCGAAACTCAAAAATTTGTACTTACCAGTGATTAAACGTTGTGGCTGTGATTTTTGGCTTCTTGGAGAAGTTTTCATGTCATCTTCCACGCCAGCTTTGATAGGAATCGGTCTGATAATCTCCTGTGGGTACCCATACAAATCCTCCACTTCGAAGTCTTCCAAGACAGCGACTTTCTTGATCGGCCGAATAGCCTTCTTCGGAGTTACAGGCCTCCAGTTATACACCCCATTGGGGTTGAGGGTTCTCTCCCTTTTGAAATCGAAGTTCCATCTCTCAGATTCGGTCACCGTGATTTTTTTGAGCTCTTCGTCGATGAATTTCTGGGTGGCAGCATGATCGGCAGGCTCGAAGAGAACTCTTTTGACTTTTCGCACCTCCGGCATGCACAAAAGCATTTTCACGGGCGTTCTAGATTGGAAAATGTTGATGGGTTTGTATACGCTCGTGCTCATTTTGTTTACGTCCAAAGGTAGGCAACTAATAATACACCAAAATAGCCACGCGCCAAAAAATAATTCTCACTGAACAGTAAGATAATCACTTCGAACAGTACGTAAATCCTACTAGGAACGAATCCAGGCTAGCTCACTCTACGATACGGAAAAATCGGCACAGTTTCAAGGGAAAATTCACTGAAATTATCGCGAACTCCACAAATCCGTACCAACACACGACTGACGTAAACGACAAACGAAACGCAAGTGACGCGCTGCGCAAGTTTGTTCGGACGCGATGGCGAGAGGCGAGGGGGCCGTGGATTGGTCCATGATGTCGCGCGAAGGGGCGGCCGCCTAGTAGATATTTTGAATCGTAGGAACGGTTCCTAAAAGTTTGAACTTGAAACATGGGATTCGCGAATGATTGTTATCGGGTATCAATTAGCCTTTGAGATTGAGGGTATCGGTCACGGGGCTGTTGTTTACGATAAGCCGATTGAGGAAATTTCGAAATAAGTATGTGAATTGAAATGGAGGAGCTAGACTGGATGGAATTGTTTGTTTGGTGCGCGCTTGGGAACGCGCTGTGTTTGAAATCGGATATAAGCAAAGTGATTTTTGCATTGATACATACTTGTGTAACTTCTTGAAACGAATTGCAATTTATTTATATATTATTTCTGGTCGATTTCGGCGAATCTAGGCATCTACTGATTGAAGTTTCTTTTATCAAGAAGATATAGCAACTATCAGCATTATTTAAAGAGATATACCTACCCAGTTAGTCAATGCCTGTGCAAAATTGAGAGGGAAGGTTTTTTTATGCCATCTACAGTAGGTATAATGCCGTTATTTCCATTAACTTGACAATGCACACCAAAGTTTCCTACTTTGAAGGGAAAAATAGGTGAAGAGTTCTGTCAGTTTGACTGAAATAATCAAAGAGAGATAATGGAGCTTCATGATAGAGTTAACGATAGAAGTTTGTGAAGAAAATGAAAATTTAGGCATTGAAATATTCTTTAACATAATGAATAATATACGAGATTGACAAAAAATTCTACTTCTATTTATGAATTAATCGCCATCTTCTGGTATAATATATAAGTAATCAGGAAAATGTGTGATTCAATCTACGACGTAGTATCCATCCTTTAAATGATATTTTCATATGTTTGATCAACTATGTATATATTTCTATAGGCGAAAATCGTCAACCGCTAGATGGCGCTGCTAAATCCAAGATGCTTCACTTAAGGGTGAACAACAAATTTTGGCCATTTGATGTATGGTACTGTTTTGCATTCTTGAGGACTTGTTGAGTGATAATTACTGTTTAAAGGTCTTCAGTTGCTTTGTTTGTTGCTTTATTTTACTCGTGTTATAATTTGAACTACTTCACCTACCTACATTCCAGATCAAAATGTCTATTATAGAATTGGAGCTACGTAGTAATCTGGATTATGCGGGAAGCAGAACTAGACCGTTGAAAGAGGGTGGAACTGTGTTCAAAGCAGGGCATATCATTGCATATGTGGAGTGGCAGAAAGTAACCATAAAAATAAGGAGCTTATGTTTGCGAACATTAGCTCTAGTAGAGCATCCATATGAAATCAATATATTGCTGGCTGATGAAGGATGGAAATGCCAATGTTCCTGCAGAGCAGGTTTATCTGGGTTCTACAAACATATTGCAACCCTTATTATGTTAATAAATGGGTAATTTCATTTCCTAAATATAGTATAGAAGTAAAAGTTGATTTTCATGAAATTTTTGCATGTAATTTAGCTTTTTGTGCTAAATAAAGGACCAATATCATTGTTTACTCAAAGCAATATGTTACAGCAATAGCTTGTATGGAAAATACCCATAAGTTGAGCAACAAAAGTTTGGTAAATGGATTCTATTGATAAGAGTGAGAAAAAACATGATAATATTATTTTGTTCACCATGTTTGGAGTGATACATCAGATTATACAGTGAATAAATCAGGTTGGGACCATGAAGTGGAAATTTCCAGTTCATTGAAAATGGAAAAAATAAAATATAAATAAATATACATACCTATCTATAAGATATCCTTTCACTAACAGAAAGCTACACTATTCAGGAGTAATATCTTTACTACTATATTAGAGGTAAAGTTTCTAATTATTTTTGTTTGTAAGAAGTAATCTTCGGAAACACTGATCCGATCATGAAAATTATTTCACTAACAGCCAAGCTACTCTATTCAGGACTGACCGAGGCTATATTTTATCATGATTGAAAAAAAATTTTCAAAGGTAATACCACGAGTCCTTCAAATTTAATCGATAAATTTTCATTTTCCACGAAAACTTTTTTATTTGGCAAAAGTATGAAAACGAACCGATTGATAAAATCACGAGTCCGTAGGACGACTGTTTTCGTCTAATTCGGTTTGTTTGAATGATTTTGCCTTGAAATAAAAAAGTTGGAGTGTTTCGAAAATGAAAATTTATCTTATTAAATTTGAAGAACGAATTGTATTTGGAGAGATTATTTTTTGAACGAATCGAAGGAAGAACAATTTAATTGATCAGTATTTCATTCACTTAAGAACGCTTAAGAAGGAAAAGAGAATAGGTGAAAATTTTACAAATTTGAAATGTCAAACAACGATGTATGCCCTCTATGATCCAGAAGAGATATGATGCTTACGCATTGAATATTATAATGCTTGCCGACGATACCAATAGATGGCGTCACACCTCTCATTGTACAAGGTTCTTATGAAATGAAAATCGCGCCAGAAGGAACATAGAATCATTCGTTATGTCGTTGTATCAGAATTTTCAACAGTTTCTTCTCATACAACAAAAAATGAATTTTATTTAATAAAAACTTATTGTACGCCATCTTCATTTGAGTTGAGGAAACCTTAAATATTTGAATCGGTCGTTCGCTATATCTGTCATAAAGTTGGGTTATGAGCTATTTTCATGTTTGTGTGTTCATTGAAATGTGTTATGTTATTATTATGCTGAAAAAGTGAAAAGTGAATGACTATTAATAATGAGGTAACTCTTCATTCATGATAATTTATATAAATATGAGCCAGTTCAATAGAATCGACGCGGTAAACCTTATAGTTTTGACAGTTCAAAGGTAAACAACGTTTTATCGAAACAATCGAAAGGACCAGGCAGTTTTATCGGTATAATACCCAATGATTGGCTAGAATAACCATAGAATAACCCGCTAATATTGGTTGAAATTCCAAAAACGTCACATTTTGACAAGTGAAAAAAATAATTAGTGAAAATTAATAGTATATGGAAACCAAATCATCGAAAAGCGGGCGAGATGTGATTCTTTACCGGCGTGCGCTGACTAAAAGGTTCGGTTCGACTTCCACGAGAACGAAGTAGCGGGCAAAAGCTAGTTGAAAATAAAAGTGTGGGTATAGGTGGCATATATAATACGTATGTATGAAGTATAGTATGAAGTCCACACTTGTATATATTCCAATATTAATTCCTATTTTTTCAGATTGTGGTAGGTTAGAAACACAGAAAACTACGAAGAAAAGTAGAAATGAATAATATGAAATACAATGCTGCGTCTATATATATTCATTGAGCGAATTTCGGAAAGGCAAGCAGTATTGCTACTTTTTATCTCTCATCAACTTTGATGGGATTTGTCGTTTTTTAGATAGGTATAACCAAGCAAATCTTTCAAAAGGACAGACAATTTGAATTTGCCCGTTCTCATATCACTGATTTCGCTTTGGTGAAAATACTTTGCCCATGCCTCCACACCAAATTTTATCTTGCTCTCGATGCGCGTTAGTCTAACAAAGTTGGAATCTTCAGGAGGAAAAACTGAAACTGAATCTTGAGACCAGGCTCAGTATGATTTAAATATTATAATCTGAGGTTTTGCACTGAAATGCTACCTGTAGAGGTTTTTCTCGATCGACCAAGGCTTCGTCTGTTAATTGTTTTAGTTAATTTCTCATCATTAAACTAACAAACGGGATAAACAAGATAAGTCCCCATCCATATTATTTTCACTCTTTGATATTTCTAGACTCTCGAATGCATCGAGCAGGCTTGTATCCTGCTCATCCTTGATCAGTCTCAGATTTATTTCACTAGTTCTATGATATTTGTCCAGAGCATGCTGGGTGACACTGGGCTTTCTAACTTATGTGTGTATAATGTTCTTTGAAGCGGGTTTTTGTAGCTCGTTGGCTCTGGTCAATGTTGCAATCTTGACAACTGATCTCGTTAATTCCTGAATTCTCTGTTGTTCCTGATTATCTTTCGGATTGCCAAGGAAATGTTGTGATATATAAGAATGTTTATATCCAAATTTCATGTGAACTTTTTGGAAAAACTGTTAAAGTCCTCTTGTGTGATGATGTTCACATGGAACTACTATAAAACGCTTCATAAATGTAACCACTGAATTTGAAAATTCAAAGGCAACAAAAACTCGTGCGTGTGAGAAGCAGCTTTCTTTCTGCTTTTGCGATAAAATTATGATTTATTTATCAAAGTTGGAGGAATATTCGCCGAGATATTTTTCTGATAGAACAGCGACAAATTAACTATGAATTAAATTGATCAAATGTCAAAGATATTTTGCCAACATCATGACATGAGTAAATACGGCTTATGGGTAATTATTATCAGTGCAATGTTGGTTTTATTGGTTATTTCGAAACAGGACTAGAAATAGACAAATTTGATAAGACGATTCTTCAACGTTAACATATTCAACACAATTAACGCCCCATTAGGAACGTCAACCTTCAACTCAAAAGTAGAAACTTTTTCGAGCTCAACGGGGCCTTACATTGTAAGATGTGTCTCCTAGCGCGGTTATCAAATACATGCTTATTGAATCTGTCTAAATCGTACGAGAAAAATAATTTATCGAATTTCTGACGAGAAAAAAATCAAAACGGTCCATTTCTCACAGCTTCCAGCCCTCGGCAGTTTTTTTTCAGTGAATGCGTGCCTTATAGTCTGCTGGAATGTTTGGGAAGAGGGTTCAAAAGGTTAGACATCCGTTCAAGACAGGATACTCTCACCCCCGATGCGAGCTTGTTTCCCTTTTCGACGCAGGACGCAGGAAATATCCATCAAGCAGGCCGTGAGCATGTGCGAAACAACTGTGAATCGGTGCGAAATCGCTTCAAAATTAGGGACGTTTTGGATGTGGTTTCGGTAGAGGGTGTGTGATTGAATTTTGGATCGCCGAGAAGATATAGGTATGATAATTTACTTTTTGGTTTCTTTTCTAGCTTTATTTGTTTTTTAAAGATTTTTCTGAATTTTCTGTAATTTATCGGTAATTTTTTGGGTCTCATTATTTTTTTTAAGATTTAATTGCTTTTTTCCAATATTGCTTTGATAACTTTCAAAATTTGATAATCTTCTTTTTCGTTGTGTTATTTCATTTTATTCAATCCTGTTAGTTTTTTGAACAAGTATTTCATAAATAATTTTATTTTTCCGAAATCAATTTCTGTTTTTCTTGATTCATAACTATTATGCAGTTTAGACCTTATAAAACACTTCGTCTGGGTGTCATGTGACTTTCCAATTCAAGATCCATTCAAATCAGTGCCGAATATATCAAATTGAAAGATACTGTAAAGGAAACATTCTTGATGATTAATAATTAGTATAAGCTGAGGATGCTTTTTCCGAATTACTTATTTTTCTTGTTCTGTGAGCAGAATCTGAGAATTCTGCATTCCATGTCTTATTATCCTTTTTGTGAAAATTTATCAAATATTAGCTATACTGATAAAACGAATCACCGATCTCTTTTCTATACGGTATATAAAAAAATCAAATGAAAAAAGAATTGATCAATCTTTTTGTATAAATTCATCAAAAATTTGTAATCTTCATTCACACTGAGTATTTCCACTTTTTATTGAATCTTGAATTATTATTTTGGAAAATTTTTTGGCAATTCTGCAACTGTAAAAAAACTCCAGAATTTGTAATCGAGCTCGCGGAAGAGTCATTTCAAAAATTTCCTGTCAAATTTCTTCGAAATTGAAATTGAATTGGTGATGAAATCCAATCTTTCGTATTGGATGTCAGCATAATGCTCCTTGAAGCGAGTTTCCAAACCTAGCCAACTCTGACCAATATACTCGAAAACTAATTTCGACTTATCTATATTTTCCGATTTATTCTTGAATTACCTAGGAGTTGTACAAATTCACAAGGAGTTTCATACATGCAATTCAAAATTACTATTGCGAAAACCTGTTTAAGACCTCTATTATACCGCGGTTCAAATGGAAAATCAAGGACCCTCTTCGTGAATCTTCGATATGTCGGAAGAAAAGGACCAGAAAATTCCGTGTGAAAGCAGTCTGAGACCGATCAAAGATATACACAACAAGATGCCTAGAAATAGCAAAATTCAGTAATGGTATGAATAGTGACAGAGAGCCTATCCCATTCGGACCGCAATTTTCAAAATAATAATCAAAAACCATTTGGGATACTTAAAAGACTAGTTCCTTCATAGGACCGATAGAGTCCCATAATCAATTATCGGTTATAATTGCACGCGTGCATAAAAATTACCAATAATTTTGCAAGAAAGCGTGATATCTAAAAATTGCAAGAGTTTATTTTCATATTTTGGCGAAAGTGCCCGAGTCCGAAGGACGAGGGCTCTTTTACAAAATATGAAAATTACCGAATGCAATTGGTATAAGATATCACGCTTGAATGCAAAATTATATGGTCATTTTTATGCACGAATGTAATTCATTGGACTATTTCTCGAATAAAGAAATTCTCAAGGAAATGTTATTTTTTGTTCATTTATACTTTCCTCTATAGATTGTATAGAGTACTCACCTGAACGCGAAATGTTTTACTATTTTTGAAGCCTTTCTGACATTTATTTGTTTTGTTTACTGACGTCTAGCGATACGGTTTCAAATGTGTTGTTATGGTGACTTGATACAATGCAGTTACCGCTGTGAGTTTTCGATAATTGCATTGCTCTTATGGGACATTTCATATATGAGGGAAATATTCTTAAAATGATATATCATTCGTGAAATTTGGTCAGGTAGTTTCCGAGATAAGTATCAAATTGTATAATGGTTTTCTTAATCTAATTATTCGACTAACAAAATACTAATGATGGAATCAAAATGTACTTAATTATTTACACAGATGTTCAAAACGACCTAAGGAAACGAATTTTACAAGAATGTCGGCTGATAACACCGGTATGTAACAGGCAGTGCGTGAAAAATTTGAATAACACCTTTATGGAAGTCAGTGGTGGTCATTCATTTGAACATCTATGGAGATGATTACGTACGTTTTGTATTACATTCCATCATTAGTATTCTGTTAGTCAAATAATTACATTAGAAAAATCACTGCATGCTTAGATACTTATCTCGGCAACTATCTGACCAAATTTCACAAATGAAATGTCATCTGGAAGAGAATTGAATGCCCTTTTGAAGAAGATATCACTCGGACACCTGTTCCATTTGAAATATTAAGGGTTGGTCCCACCCTTGACCAATGCAGTTACGGGTACGATCGATTTATTGAAAATTAAACGTGAATCAGATATTCCGTCTGTTTCGTTTGGTGACCCCTCTATATATAACTCATCCTAGTATTCAGATTTAATTGAAATTTTCCAACTTGGTTAGTGAAACGTGTTAGGGTAACTGATCACTATAGAAAATTATGTAATGTTAACCTTATCCACAAAATCGTAACAATGTCCTCCCAGACATAACCAATTGTCGATCCGTGCATATTATCCAAAGCATGTCTAGACAAACTTGTCACCTCACTCAACAAGTTCCTGGATACCCCATTAGAACCACCTGAACCAGTAATTTTTTACGTCTGTAACATTTAACCCCAACAATGCAAACTAATCAGCCCGAGATTTTTATTTGGGTCTTACATTTCCATAACCATCATTGTCAACAATGGTCCTGTCAATCGTTACAAAGCCCCTGAAAATACTTCTCTTGTGAGGCGATAAAGGAACGTCTCTTCGAGATAGAGATTTATGTACAAACCAATCACGAAAGAAATATACAAATACGAGAGGAAGCTAGGTAGTGGCTACTACGCCGACGGTTCTGATTTGAAAATGAAGATATGCCCTTTCCATTTTTTTTTTTCGTCGAGTTTAGTTGGTATTGGGATCAGTGTAAGTCGAAAGGAAAACTATTGTTTTCTTACCAATTAAAAAAATAGCTTTTTCTTCGACTCACACTGATCCCAATACCAACTAAACTTGACAAAAATTGATATCGGATCGATAATTTATCAGATTTTGAATTTTCCATTCTATTTATTCACAAATTAGGAAATAGTATATTAGGTGACGAACATAAGTAGTCTACTACGCACGTAACTAGCCTCATCCTCGAGTTTCGTTCTGTATTTTTTCTACCCCCACCATGCTTGTGCGGGAATGTCTGGTGGTGTAGCACAAATTTTTTTGTTATCACTCATTTTCAATGATCGACGAGACACTGGATAATAGCAAGAAGGTAAACTAATTGCTTGCTTCATGGATATAACTAAAACTATACTTCTCAATTCAATTTTACAAAGAATTTGAACCAAAAATTTGTTGAATTTGGTTTTCGGACAATTGGATGTAGTCATGAGATAAAATTTATCAGGTCGATTGTTACACATCCCATCGTTTAAAAAAAATTAGTTCCAGCTGTCAAATACGTAATGAACGGTTCAAAATAGTGGGAGTAGAAAAACTGTAATTAGTTCTCAGTTCAAATTTGATTTATTCTCAGTCCTTTTCGATAAATCGCAGTATATATATATATATATATATATATATATATATATATATATATATATATATATATATATATATATGAAGATTTCCCCAACGATAATCCGGAATTGTGACTACTGTAGCGAAAGGAACTCAGACAGTTTCTCTCATTGATTTGAATATCCTTAGAATCCCTTGTTTGTGCGGTCAAAAATATATCGGTGAAACGTCAAGACCTCTAGAAGTACGAAAGATTGAACATAAGATGTACATCAAGAACAGACAGATTGATGGTTTCAAATCAGAACACATTCTCACTGCCGCTGGAGATCATATAGTAGAATGAAACGACAATCAAATGATAGCAAGAGAGAGCAATAGCAAGAGGCGAAAGTTGAAGGACTCTGCTTTATTCATGCTGTCTGCGGATGTTTGCATCTCAGTTTGGTTCATATGGATCGCGCCTGATTGCCACTCTTGAAAGACGTATGACAAATCTCGAATTTTTGAAATTCACATGAAAACGAATCTGAAAGAGAAATATTAGTGAAATATTTTTTAAAACGGGAACGGATTTGGTTTCCGAATGTCAAAGATAAATATTTTGATGAATATAAGTTGTTGCATTTTATTAATAGGCAAAATCGAGAAATAGGAGAAGTTGCTGTCTAATAGAATATGTTCCACTCAGAAGGAAATTATTTTTATTTACAACCATATATGTAATGCTGTCATTACTAACGTCATTGAAGGTTGGGAAGTATCACATTACACACCTCTTCTTCCAGCCCTCACTTCCCGCCCTCATTTCATCTCTTCTAGACTTTATCTGTCATTTATTGACTTTATCTGACATTTATTTATATTGGTGACAATTGTATACCCCGTAGTCACGGTAACAATATATCTACTTGATTATTCTGAGAAAACCGCGTTATTGGTAATGTGTCGTTAAATGTAATATTTAAGATATGTTCAGAACGAAACAGAGATTTATTGATTTTAATCGAAATATGATGGTTGTAAATAAAATAGTGTACAAACCTCGGTAGGAAGTTTCATTCCTGTCTCGATATCATAGCTAACCTCGACGCTTTGCGTCTCGGTTAACTAACTGATCTCACAGGAATGAATCACTTCCCACCTTGTGTGTAATATACTATTAATTAACGCAGGAACTTATCGGGGTAGATTAAAAATCTGCCCTTCGACACTGACTTGTATAGATTCCAAAATTTATTCTTATTTTTTCGGATTGTTGTAGGTTAAGGAAAAAACTACGAAGAAAGAATCCACTCACCACCAAATAATGACATTCAAACTGTCAGCGTCATAGTTTAAATGTCATACTTCCGACCAGCCCCGTATAGGTGCTACGACCTCCTGAGCGTTGGTACTTCTTTCTACTTCTAGACGATTTCCACAAAACGTATGATTACGTAAGGTCAGGAACTGACGTTCTCAGGCCGTTAAACTCGGAGAAAGACAACTTATTCCATAATGAGACCGAATAATAACTGATAATAATAGGTTAATAGTTTGATAGTACCGCTTGACGATACAGAGTCTAGACTATTCATGAATGATATTCGGTAATCATTAGCTTTATTGATATTAATGATGCCGGATTTAGTGGTAGAGAGCGACAAGTGGATTCGACGATTTTATTTCATCTCAAGATTTGGAGATGACATCGTCGACGTTCACTTTCGACTGGGTTCAGGACGGCTTGAGATAGTTTTTTACGTACCAAGGTCGTGAAGGAAGAGTGATAATTCACAAGGTCAAGGGCCTCCGCTGTGAGAGATTGTGAGTTGCCTGAGAAAAATGAAAATCGAGTTACCTATAGCCCTGATGCATACGGCGTTATATGTTCACTTTGAATACGGAAATGCTCACGATTAAGGGTATTATTAAGGTCCAATAACGGTACAGTGTGTAATATGTAAAATATTCGAAAATAGTATATTATTCAACGAGCGTATAATGATGGCTATCATTCACGAGGTGAAGTTTACGACCACGAGCCGCAGGCGAGTGGCCTTAATCACCGAGAGAATAATAGCCATTATTCGCGAGTAGAATACCATACTTTGTCCACGACTCATGAATAATATTTTCTGAAATCATCACAATTTTTATCTCTATACTTGAGTAACCTGAAATTTGATTAATTAATCGACAACAAACTCAACTACCTATTTATTAATATTGATAGTAATATTTGTATTATTACAATGTTCAAAATTTAGTGATGGCACTAAGTCTGAACTTATATTTATATTTTTGTTATTCAAAAAAGAGCTTGTCGATATGGTTTCATTTTGCTTATATGGATTCTGTATCGTGTTGGAGATTTTCTCGACTGTTTCCATTTTATTTCTCATGGAATCATCAATGTAGCCTTCTGCTACCGTCGTGGATTTCCATCCACCATGCCTTTTCAAAGCTGTTATATCCCCACCCGCATCAACAAGTATAGTCGCAGATGATCTTCGGAAACTGTGACCAGAGTATTTTTCTGGATCGGGTAATTGCAAATATGTAGCTATTTGTTTTCCCATTTTCGTAAACTTGTTAATACCTACTCTTTGCGAAGTACATTTGCCATTTTGATAGTTCAAAAAGAATACATCAGACTTAACATGAGGTGGACGAAGGCTGATATACTTTTTGCAAATTTGGTAAAATTCATCGGTGATTGTAAATTTGCGAGTAATTTTTGTTTTGGTATTCGAAAACTTTCACTAAAAAAGCTGATCCAAGATCTTGTTAATCACTAAGTTTCAATTTATACATTTCGTTTGCCCGACAGGCACCCATTACTCCCATTAACATTGCCACCTTGAACAAATATTTATTGTCAAATTACAAAATATATGAAGAATTGTTTTTCTTACCTTTGTTGCAAGATATTTATCGTCAGATGACTTTGTTAGGAAATCTTTTATATTTTCTGGAGAAAACGTATTGGCTTTTTTAGGAGAGAAGTTTTCAGATTTTCTCTTCAACAATGTTCGCAATTTGCTATTACTCTCAATGTTAATACCATGATTCAAGCTGATTGTGCTTCTCAGCATTGAGAAGGTTGTCCATAATGTTGATGGCTTGTACTTTGTGGATAACTCTGTGAAATATACCAACAAGACGGATTCTGAGAAAGACTCGATTTTCTTGGCAATTCTCCATTGTACAAAAGATTCATACGCAGATAAATACATTTTTCTTGATCTTTCGGGTAATAAGTTTAACGATGCAATTTTTGCCGCTTCTTGTATTTCTGGAGGTGTACAAGACATTGCTTCATTTTCACTAACTGTATCCATGTTATAACTTTGATACTTATAAACTTTGCTGCTGAAACAAGTCAAACCAACAATTTGTTTGACGTTTCTAATAAAATTCGATCTGACTTGACGTTTCATAGCACGCTCTATTTTTATCGTGTTTGTCTGTACGTTATGCACACAAAATCGAACTGCTAGTCGGAAAATTTCCTATCACAATTGTCAAATTGATCGTAGTGAATAATTATTTCATAAATCACTAGTGATTTATGGATATCGTAATTCTTGAAGAAACACATGCATTATGAATATTTTATACAATAGTCGTGGAGAAAGGTATTTATACGCAAATGCTTTCCTTTCTCCTAAAATATAATGTCTTAACAGAACACCAGAATGGTTTTCTACCGGGTAAATCAATGGAAAGTGCAACTATTGCGCTATTCAATCAATTTCGTTCTTCTTTAGATAAGAAAAAGTTTGTTGGTGCCTTATTTTTTTATCTGTCGAAAGCTTTTGACTCAATCAGTACACATATTACAATTGATAAACTGAGTGAACTGGGTTTTCGTGGCAAATTTCTCTCTTGGCTGGCTTCATACCATGAGGTCAGGAAAATTATTGTTAGAGTTGACTGCCAGAGGTCTTTCCCACATGATGTGGAGCTGGAGTACCCCAAGGATCGATTCTTGGTCCGCCAGTTTTTTTACTACATATGAATGATCTTCTCAAATACGTAATGACTGAACATATGATTCTATATGCTGATGACACCACTTTGGCAACTGAAGCAGAAACGTCTGAAGAGCTCATTGCAAAAATTAATATATTGGCAAGGGAGTTCACCACGTGGTGTGGGACAAATTCTCTGATGGTTGATTCTTCTAAGACAGTCTGTATGCACTTTTCTACTAGAAGTAAAATATCTGAGAATATCAAAATCTCAGTAAATGATAATGAAGTCCCTTTCTCGAAATCCACTAAATTTCTAGGTGTATTTGTGGACAAAAATATGAGTTGGAGTAGTAATGTCAATCACCTTCGCAAGATATGGAATTGCAGTTACTCTGCTATATTGCAACTGAAAATTTTTTATGACGAGTCAGTTGATCAGCGTCTACTATGCTGTTGTTTATTCCCACATTTCCTATAACATTATTCTTTGGGGTGGTGCATCTAGGGTTTTATTTCTCAAAAAAGGATTATACGATTAATATTCAACCTAGACTATAGAAAAACATGTCGCAATCATTTCAAAGAACATGGAATTCTCACGTTTTTCTCTATTTACATTTATAAATGCATTCCATATGCAAAGAATAATTATCATAACTTCTCTCTTGATTCTGATTATCACGAGTACCCAACTCGACCTTCGAAACTAATTAGACCTCCTAAACATGGATCCAGTCTATTTAAGAGAAGCCCAATGTACAGAGAAATTCAATATCCGAATCATCTGCCTGCCTGTATGAGATTGGAAGACAACCTCGATGTTTTCAAAAGGAAGCTCAAAGACTTTCTATGCAAAGAGTGTTACTATATCACTATATCAGAATTCATGAACAAAAAGTTCACTTGAGTTATCACATTCCGATGTCCAGGGTATTATTATAAAATTCAATGGTCCCAATATTGTCTCTCATCTACTGTCTTTCATTTTTATTGTCTTGTATTATTATTATTATTAACTTCAATGGTCCCAATATTGTCTCTCGTCTACTGTCTTTCATTTTCATTATCTTGTATTATTATTATTGTCCTTTGATCTGATTTCATATATACAATAGGTGCTGTTTTTTGCATTCCTTGACTTTTCCAATATCATGTAAATATGATCTGATTGGAGGAAATATTATTATAATTATTATATTCGTGCTTCAGCTGGAGAAAAATGCCTGTTACGTGCAATGTAGGACAGGGCTGAAGTCGAATTTTACTGTGTTCCTGTTCCTACTACGGTGGAATACAGGTTTTCCATGAATAAGACGACTTATGCAGTTTTATTCAACGATTATTATATCACAAGACTTCGAAGGGGGACCTTAATAATTATTGCCTGCCTGCACAATACGTTTATTAAACAACGTTTCAGAGCTGATTTTTGGTTCAATATATTCGGGAACTACAAGAAACATCAGTTGCAACTTTTAGTTTATCAACAGTTTGGGTTTTAATGAAAACGATAAGAAATTCATCAGATTCATAATGTTTATAAGACTCTAATCTTTCATATGCTTCCACCTGCACTTGGGATGAAAGCTGTGACTGAAAATCAGATACATCTTCACAACAGAATGGACCCCATCAATTGTATAATTCAGCTCGGAAATATTCAATGGGTGATTTACTATATCAAACAAACTAGCCCTATCCTCGAGTTACTCTCACCATGCTTGTGCGAACATTTTTGGTGATGTAGCACAAATTTCTTCGTTATCCGTCATATTATATGATCAACAAGCCACTGGATGACACCAAGTAGCTAAAACAATTACTTGCTTCATGGATATAACTAGATACAGTACCAATCTACAAACTGTAAAACAATAAAAGTCCTGAAGATATCATTTCCAATTAAAATTCTGAAATGAAAATTCGCCGAATTTGTTTTTTTTTGTCATTGAATGCAGCCATGAGATCAAATCAATCAGGTCAAATGTTACATATCCCATCGTTTTGAGAAAACAATTCCGGAAGCAGCTGCAATTTATTCAGAATACACGTGAATTTTGAATGAGCCATTATCTAACAGCCGTCAAATACGTAATGACGGGTTTAAATTAGTGGGAGTAGAAAAATACAATTTTATTGTATAAATAGTAGTGCAATTCGTATATAAATATTTACATTTCAATCCATAAGAACTTTTTCAGGATAATTACTGGCAAAATAAAATTGCTTTCGGGATTTCTGTCCCGTTGGATAGGATTTTTTTAAAACATTTACTGGACCCAATACATGCATACAAGTCCCACAAAAAATTCCAACTAGATATATAAAGCTGTATGAATGACGACCGTTTCCAAATTTTATCTGTATGTTCTCCAAAATAACAGATATCTGATAAATCTTTTCATTAATAACTATCACTAACGAAAGGTGATATCAGAAAATGAATGTGTGGTATCTTGAATTGATTATATGGCATATATTGATGGTTTGTTTTCAATTCTGAACACTCATTGTGAGAACCCATAATAAAAAAATGGGCGAAAGATAACAAGCTCAAGCGATAAGATAATCAGATATATTACCATCAGTTGGTGTAATAACCGTTTCGTTCTGAAACGTAAACTTCATCAGCATTGGTGGACAAACAAACTGATATCTAGGGGGATGAAATCAAAATAGAGTGTAGTAGGTAACTCAAAAAGAAAACTAGCTAATTATTTCGTAAATCTGACATGGAATTTCGTCTTCTCTCCAAATAAGGATTCAAGCATGATCTATGTCAACTGAATTTGTTGACATACCGTCACTTCTATTGAGTCATGATCAATACAGGTTGTTTTCGTTTCAGTTTTCTCTGTCACGTCCATTAATTATCAGTTAGAACGTGTTAGGATGATTTAGAATCACTGTATTGTCTATTAATGAAATCAACTTTGTGTTCCCTTTCCCTAACTTATAGAGGTCATGATGTCTCTCCGATATAATCGTGTTTTCGGTTCATTGGTTTTGCTTGTCAGTAGTGAACAGTATATTTGTCGTCTCATATGTTGTTCTCATTCTATACGTCAGCTATGGCTGATCTGTTTTATCTTGTCACATAACCGAGGATTGTTAGATATTTTTTATCATGTAATGTATAGTTGGTATGGATTGTAGGCAAAGACACAAAGAGTAAGTTGAATAGTCAATGCATTGCTGTCTTTCAGGGTCTATTTATGTACAGAAATAAAATTAAAGCATGTTGAAATGTATAGCCCAATATCATCATTCGTATTCGAAGTTGAAAGCGACAAAAAGTATGGACAAAGAAATCACCAGGTGAAAACGGAAATTTCATTGTATTTACAACAGAGTACAAATTGGCAATTGAAATAGAATTATGTATCACAGTTGAAAGGTCAAATAAAAACTACTGAACTTTGAAGATCCTAGAAACAGTGGCTACTCTGAGTATCAGTAGATGAAATTTTCTGAGTTTCTCACTAAATCTTTTTAGAAATTTTCACTACCAAGTTGAGTCAAATGTCTACGAAAGCGCTGAACGGACATGCTGGAAAAAAGATTCTAATTTCCAGTTTAAACTGACAATTATATATAATTGCCAGTTTGAACTGACAATTATACATAATTGCCAGTTCAAACTGGCAAATATAGCTAGAATTGTCAGTTTAAACTGGTCATTATAATATTTTTTCCAGCATGTCCATTCAGAGCTTTCCTAAATGTCACTTTCGAAACAGAAACAAAGAGACTGAAAACAATTAATTTGAATTCAACACCAAGTTAAGGTTATTTGAATGTCCTGAAATCCCTATTTCCTTTCCGCTGAAAAAGAAAAAAAATTATAATATCTTTCACGTATCGTTTTTTTTTTTAAATGAATTTGGAGAAGAAATATATGGAATATATGGAACATTGGATATACTTCTCGTTGGCGTGTTTTCTTTTTATTTTTCAGAGGAAAGAAAACTAAAAAAAATGGATTCCAGATCAATATCAAGTTGTTCAAGAAATGCTAATAGTTTACCGGGAGATTTTCACTTGGAATTTTAATAAGATCGCAACTCCTCTTTCGATGTCCAATAAATGTCTTGAAGCTTGCCGATTAGTACATATGGTAGTGATTAATACATATGGTATGGTAATGGTAAACTATTCACTCATCTTCCTGTAAGACATTCTGAGGAACAGACCATGCAGGAAACTCTTTTGATATGAGTTCTTTGCTGTTTGCTTGGGAAGATGAATCCAAGAAAGTAGTACCTATATCGTCAATATGAAAATCATATTTAAAGAATTCAGTTTCGATTTCTGAATCACACCACCATGAAGACATCAGAAACAATTTCAGCCGATTCGTCATAATACAGCCGTCATTAAAAACTCTTTACCAAAAAGAGTTCAACAAAACTCGTTCCCGGCCCGGCCAAGGCTATATATTTTTTTCCGAAGTACCTATTCGATTACTAGCCCAACAAAAACAACCACTGACCATTCTACATGTAACCGAAAACTAGTCCAACCACAAATCCCAGCCGGGCCACGTCAAATTAGATTTACGAGGTGTACAAATACTTACGAACTTTTCCAAGTCGTGGCAGACAGGCTGTCTGCTCGGAGAACGCAATCTGGTTATCTTTACTATTTTATCGTGTTTGGGGTACGTACCGTACCTCTCGCCGTCTTCCCGCCATCTTGGACAGGTAGTCGTACCCTTTGGGAGTAGCTACCAAACCGGAGGGACGAATTTTCAAGATGAAAGAGCCTGAAAGACAGAATAGAACAATTGTTACCCATGTCTAGAACTGTGCTGTTCGTTATCCAGAATTATTCGGTACTCTGGGTACTTCAAGTACTGTACTGTAGATATTATGTTATTTTTGTACTACTGCAACCACAAACCAAATCAGTCAACCTTGGGTACAAGCGAAAGTAATAAAGAGCAAAGACTTCTCGAAAAATGTAGAGAGTTTTTTTTAGTCGTCTCCATAAAGACACATTGCTATGTAAAGGAATCGTCGAAAATAGAAAAACATAATCTAAGGACTGTTTGAACATCACTATTTCTTGGCGGATAAATATTTTCTTCGTGGTTTTCTGGGTTACCACAATCTGATAAAATAAGAATTAATCTTGAAATCTAGAGAAGGGTGGAAGGACAGTATTTTATTCTAACCTGCTGCTTCGATTGAAAACCAGTTCTTTCTGAATAGAACAAGTCCAATTAGTCAGCAACTTCTTGTATAACTCAAATTTTGTCTGTCAAAAAAATAATAAGAACCAATATATAAATGAAAATACTTATCATTAACGTTCGGAAACTAAAGCCGCTTCCGTTCTCGAAACTTATACGCAAATCCCTTTTCAAATGCAAATATTTGTTTCGTGTGGATTTCTTTTTCAACTACTAATTACGAAAATTTTCAACCCAAAAGGAACTGTTTTTCATTCAAAGCAGCAAATTATCGGGGTAGATTGAAATCTGCCTTCTTCACTTGTCTAGATTCCAATATCAATCCTTATTTTTTCAGATTGTGGTAGGTTGGAAGCCCAGAAAGCTACGTAGAAAATATTCTAAGGCTTATCCTAGATATTTAAGATATTTCAGGTTATAATTGCACGAGTGCATGAAAATTACCGATAATTTTGCAAGAAAGCGTGATATCTAAAATTTGCAAGTTTATTTTCATGTTTTGGCGAAAGGGGCCGAGTCCGAAGGACAAGGATTCTTTTAAAAAATATGAAAATAATCGAATGTAATTTGTATAAGATATCACGCTTGAATGCAAAATTATCTGGTAATTTTTATGCACGAATGTAATTCATTGGAATATTCCACGAATAAGGAAATTCTCAAGGAAATGTTATTTTTTGTTCATTTATACTTTCCTCTATAGATTGTATGAGGTACTCACCTAAACGCGAAATGTTTTTCTATTTTTGAAGTCTATCTGACATTTATTTGTGTTGTTTACTGACGTCTAGCGATACGGTTTCAAATGTGTTGTTATGGTGACTTGATACAATGCAATTACCGCTGTAAGTTTTCGATAATTGCATTGCTCTTATGGGACATTTTATAAATGAGAGAAATATTCAATAAAACAACATATCCCTGTTCATGAATGAGAATCACTTTCTCTAGTTGAGTTCAGGAAAGATCCCATTAGAGAATTATAGGTTAACCAAAAATGTTTAAGATTTGATAATGATATGGAGCACCATATATGGATTCAGCGCTACTAGAACGC
This sequence comes from Zygogramma bicolorata, assembly GCA_032362365.1. Classification (NCBI taxonomy): domain Eukaryota; kingdom Metazoa; phylum Arthropoda; class Insecta; order Coleoptera; family Chrysomelidae; genus Zygogramma; species Zygogramma bicolorata. Next base: position 358,455 of record JAVJAQ010001977.1, read on the forward strand.
AATATTTCTCACTTCTTTATTGACAAGGTGAAACAATTTATTTTCGACATAAGAATGAAGCAGAAACTTTCCAATGTTTATAATCTCTCTTGGATTATTCGAAAAATCCTCGGATTTTGTTATTTTTATTACAGTATTTTGAAATGTGCCATTTTGAAATGTACCTGTTGGAAATGAACGTTGAATAATAACTAACAGTGCCTCTAACGATGTAAGAGACAGTGTCTAACGAGTAAGAGCCACTGATATATCACGGGTATTACTATTTTCGATTCTGGAGTGTTATCAGGATTTTTTGCCGTGGTCCACAGGTTCTCACTCCTGATGTTTCGGCTATAGCTGTGGTAGGTATTAAGTCCATGAACATTTCACGTCTGTTCACTAGCACATCCAGGAAAGGTGTTGAAAGAGTTCAAATGTGAGAAAAATACCTTCTCATTCTTGCTGCCACACCGCGAACGTGTAGTCAATGTACCGCTGGAAGAGAAAGTATACGAATTTTTATATAATCTTGTTAATTATACGTTACGTAACTGACAAAACAGTCACTGAATTTTACATCTTTTCAATATTACCAATTCGCCCAAAAAATAGATATTGTAAGAACTCAAAGCTTTTTCCCTCTCATTTCTAGAAGAAAACACAAAAATTGGATTCCAGAACATTCTCATCTTCTCAACGAACATTTAAACAATATCTATTCAGATAGGCTTCTTACTAAGTAGTCAGTCTTAGCTGCTGGGACCTCCTCAATGTACGTACCCAATATGTCATTCAAATATCTATATTGAAGGTAGGTACAGAAAAAGATATGCATACAGAATCTGATGTGATGACTCAATTATACCTGAAAATAGCAATCCCAAATCCTCGATATCTCGCATTCTTGATTTTCAACAAATTCAACAGCTTCTAGGTTATATACAGGTTATGTTCTTAATTTTATCACGTCATTTCTAATAATTTTCGAACTCTTCCGCACGAAATTTCTCAATTTACCGCTAGCTTGAATCCAATTCAATCATACGTCTTTGTCCTATGAATTCAGATCATCCATGAACAATATTAAAGAGACCTCGTCTTTAATTGCCGCAAACATCGGTTTTAACATTTTTAAAACCATCATGTAAAACCATCATCATTTCTTCAAATACAATATGTTGGAAGAATAATGTATTTTCAACATCAAGGGATCATTTATCTGCGTCAGCTTTTTTTAAGAGCAATCGAATTTCAAATAATTCAAATCGAAGTGTCAACTGTCGAACTTGTTTGAAAAGTGTTAGCTTTCTATTGGGCGGCCTTGTCCAGGCCAAGTTTGTGTAAGTACTAAGTATTCTTTTGTCAACGAAAGATCCCACTAGAGTTGAGCCTGATTGGAAATTCAGTCGAATACTTTCAAAGAATACTCAGAGTAGCAGTAGAGTAGTTATTTCACCTACTTGAGTTGATGTGAAAGCATGGTACGAGTCACTTGAGATGTAATAATGTTTGTATAATACTTGGTGGTAAACTTGAACAGTCTCGTTCGATACTATAGAACTGTACCTCACCTTGATTGTATCAATGATGGGTGTATAAAAAAAATCTTTAAACTCTTTATCGCTGGCTGTTGAATGAGTGTTGATATTTCCGTTGTTTACCAAAAAGACACACGATAGTTCTGTTGACAATATTCAGTCTTCATGCGGGATTTATTGCAACCTGCTTATGTCATCAATGACAGCATTTCAGACCGTCATTCAATTTGTTCCTGATAAGAGATGAGTGGATGAATTTCCTATACTCGAGAGCCAAATCTCTTTCACAAACTAGGCTGTGTAAAAAAAAGGAATCTGGAGAACGAAACGAGCTCGACATTCATTATAAATGATTTATCATTTCCATTCTATTCGAACAGTTGCAAGCTCCCGTACATTTTCTCCTCTAGTCGTTCCATCGCAGATTCTCCGATCAGAAAATAAACCGAGCAAAAAATTGCCGTTTCCTGTTGGATAAATAGAATCATTTATGAATTATGGAGCATAAACGATAGCATCAATTACTTCTGTGTTAATAAGTTTAGCCAAGTGCAGCGAGTAATGGACTAGCAGAATATTTATTATCTCTCGACTAGAAGCGAGCGTCGTAAGTCAGCGGTTCATTAATAATGAACATTAGTGAGAGGATGGATTAAATGTAACGCACTCCCTGTTGCACTGTTTAACCTCCGAGGATCATCTCATTGACCTCGTAGTTCACGAGATAAAATCCTAGGATTCATTTAATGGAATGAGTAAGCACGAATTCACTTCTTCGTCGGTACAGAGGGTTGGGCTGATTAAAATCAAGTGATTAAAATCACAATTAAAATCATGATTTAAATCGCTTGATTTCTAAAATTAAAATCATGATTCAAATCAATTTTAAAAACATAATATAAAAGTTTTCTCGAAGATCAAAAGGAGTAGGTATCTGCTTTTAGCAAAAACAACAAAAAAGAAGTACATAATTCCAAATTCTCAAACTAAACGTAACACCAAAACTGTATTACTGTATATTTTCAGTCTATTCATTTTCGATATAAAATTCAAACAAAAACAAGAGTTTTCCTCCTTTTTCTATGCCTAATCTGTTTCTAATATCCGAGTGTGTACAACTAACGAAATGCGTGAAATTGTTGGGCAACGTCAATTTATAGGTTGAGAAGGGAAACAAGCCTCGACAGGAATATTCTTGCAAAAAGCACAACAAACGCGTTCTTGTTTGTGCCTCACTCGGCACTGTATATCGAGTGTATAGGACAGAAGGAAAACAAATCACGACAAGAACTTTCTTGCAAGAAGCGCGACAAATGCGTTGTCACAACTTTTTGAGCCACAAAGTGTATTAAAATTTCTAGACTTAATTAACAAGAATTTCAAAGAATCAAAATGTTCAAATTTAATATTCAAATTTAAAAAATCAAAAGAATCAATGACTTTTGATTTTTTTTAATAAAAATCAGATTTTGCCCCACCCTGTGGTACATAAGGGCTTTGGGTAAGTGAGTTTGAGATTTTCATGGAGAAAGTGGGTACCTATCTTTCTGTAAGTTTGGTACAGCGTTTTTTACGATTTTCAGTACCCGGGTCCCACATAGCAAAATTATATACCAAGTATGTGCTAAACATATTCCTAAACGCATAAGAATATTGAGATTATATCCCTAGCATATACACAGAATATGGTTACTATATGCTGAGAATATGCTAGGTATATTTTTTTGGCCACAAGTAGTATATGCTACGTATATGATTGAAATATATACCCTGAATATATTCAAATATCCTCAGAATATACCTATATCACCAACATAGCATATGCTATATATATATGCTCAATATACCCTATATGTGCAAACTGGATATGTCCAAGATGAATATATATTTTGGTGAGGGACTTCAGGAGATGCAACATCGTTATCCTTAAAGGTTCTAGTAGTTAGTTTCTTGGCACTTTCTGAAGCATGAATGCCATCCTTGATTATCTTCAAACAAAAGACATCAAATACTTTTAAAACATTTATGAAAAACTAAGAAATTCTTATTCACATGTTATTGTTTTTTATCCTATTTCAGTGTCCTGGGAACGCTGCTGATTTTGGGACCTAAAAATATAATGGATTAGAACAATACCGGGTGTCCCGGTACACATGTTACAATGGAATATTTCATTTATTTGACAAAATGAAAATTTAAAATTCTGAATAATCAATATAGATAATTATACATATTGCTTTGAGCAATGTAAATATCGGAAATCACTTCTGGTTTATGAGATATTCCATTGGAACATGTAGGTATACTGGGACAGTGGTAGGGTCCAGAATTCAAAACTCACCTCATCTCAGTTTTCTTTAATTCATTTTTAACCCGTTCTTTAGCTTTAGCTAACCATCTCTTTATTTCTGGGATAATTTCATATTCACAGGCATTTTGTGTTCTCTTTTTGGCATTTAACAGCATCTAAAGTAGATATACAAGATATTATTCTATGAATAAAAAGAGCCGTGAAGAAAGCTTACCCTAACCTTACTTTATTTTTCGATAACTTCCCCATACTTCACTATCGGTAGGTATCGAATATGCACAATCCACAATAGAGAACACTGAACACACACTGATAAAATGTCTTCTTTGAAAATAAACAAGTTAACTGGTAAACTGATTGTAGATAACATTCAATTTCAACAAGAACAAAGAACAAGAAGCTTGGAAAATGGAAGCTTAGCTTGCGACTTGCCACGCACGCATGCATGCAGTGCTGCCAGGAAGATTTTAACGAAGTCGAAGTACCAACAGTTGGGATTTCAACCTAGCCAGTTTGTACTAAATGTCAAGTTGAAAATGTATTAGAATGTAATATAATAGATTCTAAAAAGTAAGGTTACGGGGTTGATGTGAGTGGTTAGTTCACAAAAATGTAAATGTTGAATTGTTATGTACGTATTTTTTTAAACAAATATTCTTTGAAGTATTTACGGGAATGTTTCCCAAGATCCCTAGAATATGCTACAATATTCCTAGACAGATATGATGAAAAGAACATTCATAGCAGTAAAGTACTTATGCTGGGAATATACTAGGGATATTATTTGGGGAATATGAGTTGAAACATATCCTCAGCATGTGCTCGAGTTATGAATATGCTTTTGATTGCTATGTGGGGTACATAAGGTACATAAGGGCTTTGGGTAAGTGAGTTTGAGATTTTCATGGAGTAAGTGGGTACCTATCTTTCTGTAAGTTTGGTACAGCGTTTTTTACGATTTTCAGTACCCGGGTACTATTTCATTATCAGACCCGGGTACCCAGACATAGTCTATACGAGGTCACTTGAAACAGAATAAAAACTGAAATTCCATTTACAGTCGACGTATCTTTGATAAAACACTGGCGGCAGATTATTATTAATCCTATAAGTTGGCATAGGGTTCTGTTGAAACTTTTTCTAGAGATCAATTACCCTAACACCAAACTGATATTCATGCACTCGACGCGCGTTTCGCTAACGTGGATAGCATCTTCAGGAGGAGAAAATTGATACTGAATCTGAAGCTAGGGTTAGTTGTTTATATACCTAAAGTTTTTTGGTCTGATATGGACTTCGTTACTGTTAATTATTCTAATTAATTTTCTCGATAATGAACTAGTGCAGTCACTACCTGAAGGGTCCGTAATATCTTATTATTGATTATTCTGATTACTTTCTCAACAATAAATTGAAAAGTGGGCTGAAAGGGATAGGTCCCTTGTCACCATTCATGCTGTTTTTACATTTTGCTATTTCTAGACTCTCACATGCATCGAGTAGTCTTGTGTCATGCACATGCTTTATTAGTTTAAGATTGCTTTCACCAATTTTGTAGTCATTGTCTAGAGCGTGTTGGTCGACACTGGATTCTTTTACCCTTCCGTATTTCATGTGTACAAAATTCTCTCTGAAACGAGTTTCAATAGCTGGTCGGCTCTGGCCGATGTATTTGTTGTTGCAATCTTGACAACTGATTTCGTAAATTCCCGACTTCTCTGAGTTTTCTGATTTATCTTTTGGGTTACCAAGAAGCTGTTGTAATTTGTAAGAAGTTTTATATGCAACTTTCATATTTACTTTATCAAATATCTGTTGACCGGATACCAGTATCAATTTTCTTTTCCTGAAGATGCTAACCTTGTTGGCGAAACGCGCGTCGAGTGCAAAAAATATCAGTTTGGTGTTAGGCTATTTGATCTCTAGAAAATGTTTCATGCAGTAGAGGCTTTTCTTGATTCGGATAGTTCTTCAAAATATGCCAGAATAACATTTTCAGAAACACTTTTAGTTTTGTATTTTTGCTCACAATCCATAAACTATTCGTATGCAGTTTTATATTTTTTCTCTTCTTGAAGGTAGTAAAATCAATGACGATGAATTAACTTGTTCTATTAGTTCTGGCGGAGTATTCCCAATTTTAGAACTGTAGCTATCCATTTTAGTTCAATCTCATTTGAAAAATTATTGTTCAAGAATATTTTATAAATATTTAATGCTTGACGTTTGTTGATTTTCAATTTTTTTTATCCCTGTTACCAGTGGGGCAAGAAGTTCCTCAAAGTTGAAACTAATGAATAACATTCATTCGATAACAATTATACAAGAGAATCTTGTTGAAATAGATATAAAACAATATCTGACCCAAAATAATGACCTCCCCTGAAATGATTTTTGAAACGAAAGGAAAGAAAAGCAGATTGAACTGGTTGATACTTGATGAAAATCCATATTCAACAAAATTCTTACTGAAAATCGTACAGAAAACTGTAATCTATATTTTTGAAGAAAACTAAACGTTTTACTTCATAATGAAATAAGAACTTGACAGAACCAGATACCAAAAAAAAACAGAATACAAATAAGCCACTCAGATATTTGTCGGTTGAATTTATCAATTATTAGGCTTATATATTCTCATTTCAATTCAAACTTCAAAGTTTACTTCTGTATTTGGTCGTTTTGAGTTTAGCTTATTTTGTTTCTGTATCTTTGTCGCAAACTATTCATTCATCCCATTCCCTTTATAATCAAGTTGTCAAAAATATTGAATCCAAAAACTCAATTCCATATTTGATGTATCACCCTAGCAATCTCAATTATTTCTGTGGTAATTCAATCTTAGGAAAAGGTAATATTCCCACTCAGGTGTTAATTAACATTTAGAAATGTCATCTTTCAGTAGGACATTCGTACAAAAGACCAAGAAGGTCCTTATAAACAATCGCATTAGACCTTATAAATAATATCATAATAAACAAAATAAAACTTCAACAGATAAGCGATGGTTGAGTTTATAATAAACTTGAAACTGACATCGAAATCTTCTCAATAGTTGGTGGAAGATTGCCTATTCCCTTAGTAATCAAATTATCGGGTAAACACATTGCCCTTACACCTGACACTAATCTCGGACTGCACTGGTCCAAATTCGTTCGGCTAGTTCATGATGTAATCTGCAACTCGCCTCTCGCTGCTGTCTTGTGAGTTGCCGGCTTTCAGATGCTGGGAATACATTTAAACGCATCGAGAGTTGTAAGAATCGGGAGGATTTCGGAATCCTTGAGAGCAGGTGTTTCAGTGAAAAAAGATATCGGAATAGATCACTCTTATTTGTATATTATTCACTCACACATAGATGAAAGATTGATGAATCGTAATAAAATTCCGGGATAAGAAATATTGTTGCAAAGGTACTTAGAAATATTTTGCAGCTCCATCCCTCAGCTCCACTTAACCAACTTTTCTCCTGGGTATAAAAAGTGCCGAGCGTTGAATATTATAGAAACTGATTCTTGGTACTTCTCCCTAATTTTTGAAAATTAATTCGTAATAATTTGACATTGGAGCTCATTGAACAAAAATATTGCTATATGAGTTGGATAGTGCTACCAAATGTTCCCAAATAGTAAATTCATACCATGAATAAATTTTTCCGGAATTTGATATCTAATTATTAACCTCGTCAAGATATGAGGGAAAATATTAATCCGCCCTTCTGTACGTTCAAACAATTATATGATAATGACAGTGTTTTTCAGTCAATAGGTAGGTAGGTAGGAAGAGATAATCTCCGATAAGTTGAAAAAACACTACTTTTTCCACGCTCCTATCTTTTTTTGATTTCACTAGATAACAATTGCACATATTTCTCTTCGGTGGAGTTTACAATGTGTATTTTTGAAGGATTCTTGTCCCTTCGCAGCGTCAGCCTTTTTCATAGTTTAAAATAGCAGGCCTACTTTTTGAGTGCCTTAACAGAAATCATGACTTCAAATAATATTTGAAACAATTCAAAATGGAACTATTTTTCATATTTGTGGTGTGGTGAACAAAGTTCCTAGTCGATTACAGTATCGTATGCTTGATATACGAGATAATCAAGTAAAAGTGACTCCTTTGTGATTCAGTGCCGTTGGCGAGAGGCAGGGTGGTAGTTTTTTTAGATGATCTTTCTCTTCCTTTCTGTGAACGAATCAATTGTATAGCGAAACAAGCGTCGCAGTTTCATGAACTCATTGTCAGAGAGAATATTTTTGTTTCAATAGGAGTGTTTCGTTCCCTTTGTTTTGTTTTTTCGAAGACGAAAAAGCCAAAAAATTGTGAATCCGAACAATAATAAGAATAGTTGTTAAACTAAACTTCGCCCAATAAAAGACGATTTATTATTATTATTATTATTGTTATAATCACAAAGATGATCGCGTATATCAGAATCAAAACGTCGTAGTAATTAACTTGAAAATCTATTTGAATATTCTTCATTGATTTTTTTCAATTTCGTAAGATTTCACTGTTTTCGTGAATTAAATGGTTTGTTTTTATTATATCAATATTGCGTCCTCTTGAATTTGTGTTTATTCTAAATGGTGCACTTAAATTATCTCGTTTGAATATAACGGTTTTATTTTTTCTCAAGCATTACCATTTGAATTTCGTTTCTGCTCATTTACATTCATTGTTTTTATTTTTTTGCCTCAATTTCATTTTCCAACAAGGTTCAATTCAATTTTCTTGTTTAGATTTTCATTTCTTTCCATTTTCACTCAATTTTTGATAGATTTTCATTCGCATAATTGCTTCACGTTCTATTTCTACTGATTTGACTTCCTTACCTAGTATTTAATTAGGTAATTCAAATCTTGATATTTCAGTAATTTGAGTGTGCAATTTAATGCTATTATTCAGATTCAATGTTTCAATTTTATGTTCGATATAATACATTTTTTAACAGGTTGCAGTTTGGTAAATCATACAAACGACGAGATCAAACAAATACCACAGTTTCTATAATCGTTTAGTCAAGAATTCAGTGGAATAACACTAATAACTGTCACGATAATCCCTGGGTTCGTTTATTGAAACGCCAAACAACACTGAACTACTTTTATTACAACTCTTTATCACAACAAAATACAATACAATCACTCAAATTGCTCCGCTAACTTTCCAACGCTCTGTACTAAAACACTCTGTAATTGAAATTCTCTACTTCGAGTTCTGCACTTAGCAATATCTCTACTGTGGCAATGCCAAAGCTCTCTCCACTAAGCTCCGAATAACTATCTGAATAACTCTGCTAAATAACTCTTTCTCTGAATAACTATCTCTTCCGCGATGAGTCTCCTCATATACCTGCGTACGCCGATTGAGAATCTGCGAGAGAGGCCTCGATGATGTGTATCGAAGATTCCACGCGTGACGTCCGCCTTTCGACCCGTCATATTATTCTGCCTTTATTAGCGACAGGCCGGCGCTAGGACATTTCATGACATAATTAATGAAAAATAGTTATTCATGTAATTATTGTATAAAGTAGTTTTTTTTCACACATGAAATATATGCGTGCAGAAGCATATAATTATTATTGATTTTAAAGAGTTTTTTTTTTATAACGATCGTAGATAACAATAATTAATACAGAATGTTATTCAAGCATGTGGCCAAACTCAAATGGGTGATCGTAGAGTAATATTAAGACAAAAGTTTATCAAAACATAGGTCCGGTAGAGCTTCGTTTTCAAGATACACGGTGTCAACATTTGTCAAGATGTATTTTATCGAAACCATTTAATTTAAAAATTCGAAAAATGACTTTCGTGTTATGTTTCCTATTTGTTCAATCATGAAAAATAATCTCGTTATTGCATGCCCATGCAAGTACACACCCTGGTTGTTGATGGTTTTATTTTGTTGTACCAAAAACATGCAATAAAGGAAGATGGAAACATCGTGTGTAATTGTAGCATGGGTGAGTCGTCACCACTAAGTCTGAATCTGATTAAATTGTTTTCTTCAGTTATATTATTGATTGTGTTGCATCCATAAAATCCCAATCGTCCTAGTCTATAACGGCTGTTTCTATCCAATTCGATAGGTGGAAAAAAGTCTGCACTTAAGACTCTCGTCCCGACAGCTTGTAGTTCGAACTTCCGCGACATGACTGATGCATTTTACAAATGACACTTAACTTTATTGTTGTCTACAACACATCTGCAATAATCCACACTTTTTTTTGGGTAGCGCGTTCAAATGAATATCGTTTTTATTGACATCAATACTCATATCCTCTACATTGCAATAGCAGCAGAAAATTTTTCGAGGCATGGGACCATCATTCACACCAGAATTTGAATTAGATTCTTCGTCAGAGTGGTGTTCATAGCAGTATTGATACTTCATTATGTCAATATCATCTTGTAGATGTTTTGGCAATTTTTCCCAAACATTTGCAATCTCATGTGCAGCACAGGCAATTATAACTTCCTTGGGCATATTGGCAAGCATAATGCTATCCATTTTTGTTAGGGTGCGATATTTTGAATACATCTTCAATGAATATCCCATCCTCTTGATAGCCTCACGGTCCATTGATGGAGTTGTATCCATTTTTTTCTTATCTGCAAATCGATTCAGAGAGAAACTTCAGGCACAAGTGACCACAGATAACTGTGTTGAATTTTTGTTGACGATCATAGTTATACTTGATATTCACATTTTTTTTTGAAGTAGTGAATTTATTCTATCGGTGGGGCTAAATTTCCATAACTATCGAAATACACTACTTCTCGCCCTCATTTTCTGTAAGAAACCCAATGGCTGCCATTGCCAATAGTTTTGTCCAAATTGACAATAGCTGCCTTATAATGTTTCGGACCTGAAGCAGGCAACCTGTCACGCATAAAAACACCACGGAAGTGTGGAATTTTCATTTTCTCTGCATAGTAATTGAGATCGAAATCGGTGAGATGCCTCAGAGGAGGAAATCAACTAGTTTTTTGATTTGTGTTTGCTGGAAGAAAAAAAATTGAAAAGAAAAAGTAGTTTCAGTAGCTCGATACGAGAAAAAATACCATAAATGCAAAATATGGGTGGCGTAAATTTCTCTGTTCAGAAATATTGGTTATGGTACCTTCTGAGACGCCACTGGACATAATGATTTCAATCTAGTTGAGGCCAAACCAGCCCCTTATTACCCTTGATGCTACCGCCAAATTTAAGGCAAATCGACTCAAGCATTGTTGAGATATTCAGACAAAAAAAGTTTTTTTTTAATTTGTTGACACCCTGTATCTTGAAAGCATTACCGGACCTATGTTTATATGAACTCTTCGTCTTAGAACTACTCAAAGAATCATCCATTCGAGTTTTGCCACGTACTCAAATAACACCCTGTATATAATAACAAGTATCTAAACTAGTCACGGTTTCCCCACATCGAACTTCCTAAACTTGAGCCACACCGAAATTCATTGACAATTATTATTGCTGTACACGTTCAGACCCACGAAATTAACACCGTACCGAAACGTGTGAAGAAGTGGACATCCTGCCCGAACCTCTTCCTGCACCGAGAGTCTTCCTGCGGCGACGAACAATCGCCTCATTCGTGCCCGAAAAACGAAGAAGAAAAACGAGTCCTGCGACGGCGCTCGAAGCCTTTGTGGCGGTTTCCGTCCGGCCAGGAAGTCAACAAAAGAACGCGGGGTACGATCACGCCTACTTGACTTACCACCGTGATTTCAGCGCATGTGGGAATCATCTTCTAACGCCATTCTCATGCGGTAATGAGGTGGTTTGCGAGAGTATGCTATTTCAAAAAGGTAGGATCGGGTAAGTATGAACGCGTTTTTCATAGGTGGAACATGTGAGAATTTTTTTCTTGAATTTTCTGCTGTTTACAAAATATCGAAATAAAGTAATCGTCACATGCTTATGTCGGCTTAGAAATTTACATGTCATTATTGTGATGTGAAAGCCAGAAATCACAAAAAAATTGTTTTTGAAAATGAGAACCCCAAAACAATAACCTTCGTTATAGTTTTGGGACAAGTGTGAATGCGATACTTCTTTGTACCCTGAGAATGGGACCGTTATTTTTTTCTATAGCACACGTCCTGGATGAAAATTAAGGAAAAATTATTCATGAATAATCTGCAAATTTCTTATAGTCCAATCAAATAAACTTTTTTCGTCAAATTTCTGCCTACCCGAAAAGTAGCTGTGGATTCCGGCAGACACATGTGTCCTTATTATCCCCTAAAGTTTGCGCCAGATTCTGTCCGTGCGTTTAGCAACAATTAGCGGTTGAATGCCGGAAATCATTATTTTTTTTGTTTTTTGCTTATATAATGAAAACTCTTGATCGGATCGAAAAAAAGTTGAATTAAAAGTTGTAGATAATTGAAAAATCTATCGATTAGCGTTGGCCCGATTTCGATATTCCGATTTGTTGCTTAACTATTGCGCTCGGAATTTCAAAAAAGGCGTTTTTTCCATTACTCTATTAAAAAATGTTGAAATGCATTTGGGGGTTGCAACTGTGAATTTGGGAAGCTTTTAACTAGTAGATACCACAGTTTCAATTTGGTTGAAAACCAATTGATAGGTTAGCAACAATCTAATTTGTTACTAAAAAAAGTGTCCCACTAGATTGTTATTTCTTGCCTTACGGATAGTCGTAGAGCAATGAACGAAACAGTTTTGGATAGTCAAAGAGTTGAACTACAAATTATCGTTTTTGGAAAATCGTTTTTTCAATGTGATACCTTAAAAAATGGCGTCAAAAAAACAACGTTTTTCAAAGTAAAAAACAATTAGGAAAAAATGGTCGTATCAAAATGAGAGAAAATGCATGGGAAAGCTGCTAATTTTCTACGAATTTTGACAACCTTACTTTTGTTCCACGATAATTAGGAGCCAAGATAACACTTTTTATCATTTAGTTTCCCCTGCATTCGTTTGTTTATATGAAGCAACGAGACCTTGACGACTGCACAGAGCAAGAGTCATATTATCCATAGGAACCAGCAGAATTTGTTTTCCACAATCATTTATCATATTTATTCATAGGAGCAGTGGAGGTTCTTCCGGGACCGTTCGACGTGCCGTGTGGAGGGGAAAGCCGGAGAGAGCGATCCAGCGCATAAAGCCATCGATTCGATATAAGAGTGAAATAAACTAATCAGAGCCCAAAATGACCTCGCTGTCTGTTTCTCGGAAACTACTCTAATAACATGATGCAACAATGCAATCTCCTAATTCTCAGAAATGACCTGGATCTCTTAATGACCAGTCAAAATGATATTAGAGCTTGTATATTTCAATTGTATCTTATAATTGTCTTGTACAGCTTATCCAATTCATCTTGGCAAAGAACTAATAACGTATATGCCCAGTAATCTCTGTGAAGTATACCAAGATAAAGAAACATCTATTATATGTGTTATTATGTTGAAATTTATTCCTATAATATATATATATATATATATATATATAATATAGAAGGTGTTTCTTTCTTCGTCATGGTCTACACTAGCATTGTGCAACTGGAAAAGTACCTGAGTTTGTGCCAAGATGATTGGATAAGCTGTACATGTATTCTCTTTTCTCTTTTTCATTTTAATGTGTTGAATACCTAGAACACTCTTAACACTATTCCTCTGGGAATATTGTTATGACTTCCTTTTATAGTAGTATTGTCTTTTTCTGGTTAGCACACAGTAGTTTTCAAGTATCCTTACGTGTTAGTACTGTAAAATGTGTTTGTAAGTGAATCCAAAATAAAATGAAATAAAGTTTGAACATTAGTTAAAGAATAGTATCTAAATTATACTACTACCGAAACATTTTTGACCTATAGATGTAATTGAAATTATGTATAATGAATATAAATGTTATTCAATATTGAGATACCTTACCTTTTTAAGAAATCGAAAAAATTGAATATTCTCACGTGAACTATCAAAGAAGTCAGCTTAACAATAATACATGTTCAAATCACTACCAAAATAAAAGTTCAAATGGAATGTTTATTTCGCGCACTCAGTATAACCGGCCGGAACGATACAAACCGTACAATCGGGGACACTCTGTACAGTAGTTTTAACATGGAAATCACACTCTGCTGAAAGAAACAAACGAAAATTTCTGGGGGCAGATGCCGCCGTATTGGTTCATTTTGTCATTTGCTAAGTATCTGAAATACCTGATAGGACCTGACTAACCTAACGGAGACAAAATAAACATGTAAATAGATGAATGTTAATGGACATTTTCAGTTACAAGCTGTAAATATCAAAGAATAATGTTGCACATAAATGGGCCAAAAATCTCAATATTGAATAACATTCATATATACGCATTTGTAAAAATATCAATTGGAAAGGAGATGAGCTGTGCTTTATTCATTTTCGAATGTCAGAGAAAACTTGCTTCCTCCGTCTAACTAAGGTAACATTTGACATCGTATTATCAGAGTTAAATTTAAAATGAACGAATAATTCACTACATTTGCAGCGTAAAAATTGAATTATTTGCGATTTGAGGGATTTCCGAAAACAAACCGGGTAAGCCATAGTGATATTCGATCATATCTCGATGCACTATTGAAAAAAAAAAAACTTGTCCAGTATTTCCCGAGATACAGACAGCGTGGTCATTTTGGGCTTTGATCAGTTTATTTCACGCGGTGCACTCGACGGCCGTTTAGCGGTAGATCGCTCTCTCCGGCTTCCCCCTCTACACGGCACGTCGAACGGTCCCGGAAGAACCTCCACTTATCCTATCAATAATTATGATAAATAATTGTGGAAAACAAATTCTGCTGGTTCCTATGGATAATATGACTCTTGCTCTGTGCAGTCGTCGAGGTCTCGTTGCTTCATATAAACAAACGAATGCAGGGGAAACTAAATGATAAAAAGTGTTATCTTGGCTCCTAATTATCGTGGAACAAAAGTGAGGTTGTCAAAATTAGTAGAAAAATAGCAGCTTTCCCATGCATTTTCTCTCATTTTGATACGACCATTTTTTCCTAATTGTTTTTTACTTTGAAAAACGTTGTTTTTTTGACGCCATTTTTAAAGGTATCACATTGAAAAAATCGATTTTCCAAAAACAATAAATTGTAGTTTAAACCTTTGACTATCCAAAACTGTTTCGTTCATTGCTCTACGATTATCCGTAGGGCAAGAAATAACAATCTAGTGGGACACTTTTTTTAGTAACAAATTAGATTGTTGCTAACCTATCAATTGGTTTTTAACCAAATTGAAACTGTGGTTTCTACTAGTTGAAAGCTTCTCAAATTCACAGTTGCAACCCCCAAATGCATTTCAACATTTTTTAATAGAGTAATGGAAAAAACGCCTTTTTTCAAATTCCGAGCGCAATAGTTAAGCAACAAATCGGAATATCGAAATCGGGCTAACGCTAATCGATAGATTTTTCAATTATCTACAACTTTCAATTCACCTTTTTTCCGATCCGATCAATAGTTTTCATTATATAAGCAAAAAACAAATAAAAATAATGATTTCCGGCATTCAACCGCTAATTGTTGCTAAACGCACGGACAGAATCTGGCGCAAACTTTAGGGGATAATAAGGACACATGTGTCTGCCGGAATCCACAGCTACTTTTCGGGTAGGCGAAAATCGTCATTTTGGGCTCTTGAACAGTTAATTTGATTGGATTATTAAGCGTTTCAATGATTCGGTCTTCTATGGGTTGCTAAGGAGTTTATTACCAAAGTTAATATTTCCACGTCAAAAAACTGTGTGAAACGTTGTTGGTGATATTTGAGCAAGAAGTGGAACTAGCTGAGGCAGTATCAAAATTACTGCCACAGAAATCGAAAGAACTTTATAAGAGAAAATATAAGCCTTTCAATACATGGAGGAAAGTGAAAAAAGTCCATAGAGCCAGTGACGTTTTCGAGAGTAATTACACAAGTGCTTCAAAATTACCGATAATTTTCCATGAGAGCATGTTGTCTGGAAACTGCATGAGTTTATTTTCGTATTTTGTCGAAAGAGCCCGACTCCGATGGAGTCTGACAACATGTTTGAATAGAAAATTATCAGGTTAATTTCGATGCACGAGTGTAATTCGGTAGCACATTTCCGTAGTTAAAACAACGACGTTTAAAATTCAGTATTTATGCCTGTCAAGATGACAAATGTACATTTTAGCAAGATATGAAATAAACCGAATGCAGTTTTTTTACTGACAGCATGCTTGAATGGAAAATTATCAGGTTTATTTTGATGCACGAGTGTAATTCGGTAGAATATTTCCGTAGTTGAAACAACGACGTTTAAAATTCAGTTTTTTTGCCTGTCAAGATGACAAATGTACATTTTAGCAAAATTTGAAAATAACCGAATGCAGTTTTTTTACTGACAACATGCTTGAATGGAAAATTATCAGGTTTATTTTGATGCACGAGTGTAATTCGGTAGAATATTTCCGGAGTAAAAACAACCACGTTCAAAATTCAGTATTTATGCCTGTCAAGATGACAAATGTACCTTTTAACAATCGTTACTATAGATACACGGACCGAGCGGGTATTTTTCGATACCTACCGGGTATTTACCAGCCCGAAAATGTCCCGCCGGGAATTTATCGGCAGTAATTACACAAGTGCTTCAAAATTACCGATAATTTTCCATGAAAGTATGTTGTCTAAAAACTACATGAGTTCATTTTCATATTTTGTCGAAAGAGCCCGACTCCGAAGGGGGAGGGCTTTTCTAGCAAAATATGAAAATAACCGAATGCGGTTTTTTACTGACAACATGTTTGAAAGGAAAATTATCAGGTTTATTTTGATGCACGAGTGTAATTCGGTAGAATATTTCCGGAGTTAAAACAACGACGTTTAAAATTCAGTATTTATGCCTGTCAAGATGACAAATGTACATTTTAACAATCAATACACGGACCGAGCGGTATTTTTCGATACCTACCGGGTATTTACCAGCCCGAAAATGTCCCGCCGGGAATTTATCTGTAATTGATCGAAAATGTCCCGCTTCATATGGGATTTTTAGTAGAGTAGATTTACCCAAAAAAATTGTTGAAGGTGGAACTTATTCCCACAAACACGAGTTTTGATTTCAAAAGGCAGTATTAAAAATACAAAACTCAACTCTGATAGTCTTTATCATTTTTCTCAACACTTACTTTGAAGGCACTATTTGTACAATCGCTACCAGAACAGTGGGAGCATATCTCAGTACATTCCTCACCATACCGTCGACTACTAACACACGGCTAATTTGTATCCATTTTACAGGTGCAGTGTATTGTGTTGAGTAATAACTCTGGGCAGAGGGCTCATTTTACATGCTGGTCTCCTTTTTTCAACTCCCCTCTTCGGTGTTGGCATTATTGGAGTTCAGGGTTTTCCAACAAAGGTATTGTAATTTTTTTCATGTTGAGATTATATCGTAGCATATTTAAAGTCTCTGTCTTTGGATTTCCTCCGTACAAAGATACCAATGCTTTAGTGCCAACATCTATAGATTCTTTTCTGTTTGCACTTTCGGATCCAAACAAAGTAGCGCAAATGCTAAATTCTTCACATTTTCAAAAATGTCGATATGGTGCCGATTTACTTTTCCCAAATAAGGAGCTTGTGATATCGCATCCGGTTAAAGTATGGGAACAAGAGGATGATTTTGCATCCTTTTTCACCAAACAAATGTTGCATCGAGTGAATATCACTCAGCAAAAAAAACTGTTTGTGTGAAAAGTGAAAGTGCCAGAATATGTCGTCAACAAAAACTGTTACGTGCCTTTCTTCTGCCAACATCAGTGCTGTTCTTACAATTAATATGTCAGCATGATATGTAGCATGAATCACAATGTGTACATTGGCTTCTAAGTGTTTCCCAAGCATGGTACCAAAACACCGTTTAGTTTCATTATTAGACAGAGAAGGTGCTTTGCCTATAAGAAGTCTAAAGCTTTCGGTAAATTTCACTGTTACCGCTGATTGTTTTTTGCGTATCTGATGCTCAACTTTAGAATGGTTATCAATATGACGATATAGTTGTAATACATCTGGAAAATTCACCAGTTTTTGGCCATGGCAATTTGTATAGTAGGGCACCACCGTCAAGAACATAATGTTTCCCCAGGTAACATGTGAATTGAACTAGGTTGTGAGTAATTTTCCGTTAATTGATACCACCACACATTTCTTACGAATTCAGAAGAAAATAAGATGGTGATCGAAAAACGCATTTCGCACACTCAATTTTTTCTAGACTTATCTGGCTAATCGCAATTAGATTGTTATAATCAAGGGTCACAAATCTATGCCATTTGTAGCCAAATCGGGTATCCCACAAGGTTCCAACCTCGGACCTTTGTTGTTCTTACTTTTTATCAATAGCCTAGTGGAAAAAATTGAATCGACTCACTGCTTATTATTTGCTGAGGATTGTGAAAGATTACAAAAAGACCTAAATAGTGTCGTAGAGTGGTCAAAAGAGAAGAAATTGCTATTTAATCTCAGTAAGTGTAACATCATGCCGTTTTCGCGGAATTTTGTATAGCTACAATATGGATGGTGAAATATTGGGCAGAACAAAGGAGATGAGAGATCTTGGAGTTATTTTCGACAGTGAGTTGTCCTTCAAATCCCACATGATAGATATAACGAACAAGGCGGCAAAGATGTACGGATTTGTTGTCCGTTAACTGTATAAAAAACTCATATATTACATTTGTCAGAAGCATTTTAGAATATTCATCGATCATATGAAACCCATATTATCAATGTCACAAATATAGTATCGGCTGTTGCGTTTGTAAAATTGAATGAATAAATGAATAAACGTCTAGTATGTTGAAATGATAAGAATGACGACCTATTCAGCATAAAATTTTCCGTTATTTGAAACCACACACGTTTTTGATGAACTTTTTCAAAAAAATTTAAGATGGTGGCCAAAAAACGCATTTACACACATTATTCACATTATTCTAGACTTTTAGTAAGTTGAAATGATATGAGTACTGTACTTAAAAAACCAAACCCCATCTTTGTGAGAATTAGTTCTACCCTAAACCCTATTTCGAATGTACTAATCGTCAAATTGAATTTTTTATAAACAGTGAAGGGCGCGAATAGGGCAAGAGAACTTTGGTTAAATCGTCCATCTCTAGAATGTGATTTAGTGTTCCATAAAAGAACTTCTTGATCCTTGCGGATGAGGTGAAAGTAGGTAAGTCTACTCTTTTAAGTTAATAAAAACTCACTTCAACATGTGGCATAGAGAAAATTATATAAAAGCCATTGAAATAAAAAAACACTGTTTTCCATTTTCATAACGACAAACGGAATATCCGATTACGGAACTCCCGAATGCAACTCTATATCTTTTTATCGAAGCCGCCGCTTCTCGATAAACCAACAATCGAATCTTCATGACGGAAATAATTAATCCGAAAACTTCATTCCAAGTGCGGGCACAATAATTCCATTCATCGGTATGCATATCGCATGCACCCTACGTATGCACCTGTTCCGAATATTCTGAATATTATTATTAATATTATTGTTGGTGCGCACTGCAGGAGAACGGTACATCCGCACCTCATGAATGCTAAACGACGAGAATCGAAAATGAACTTGTTCATTGTTCTGGTCACCGTATATGAGTGGAAAAGCAGGTACGAGGAATATTCCATGTGGGTGTTTTAGTGATTTTTTTTCCATTGACCACATAGGAAAGTGACACATATCGCACTCTCTACTCCCATTGAAAGTGTTCTTTCTCACTCGTGCGGAAAGTGACTTTCCGCACTAGTGTGGAAAATACTTTCCGCACGGCTGTCAATAAGCCATCAAACCCGTGAATTATGTAAGATTTGAAGATGCCAATATTAATTGCTCCTCCCTATTGTTATTATTTATATAAAAACTAGACCAATAGGTAACTAATTATTCATAAAAAATGAAAAGAAAAAGAGGTGTTGTATCATAAGCATATGTCACATTTTCAAATAAACGTTAATTTTTTTTTCTACAAACGTGTTAAAAATGCCATTTTTAGCATTCCATAGAAGCCTTAAAAATGTCACTTTAAGGCACTGAGTGCCTTAAAATGTTTATGGCACTGCTGTCAAAAGTGAATTGTCAGATTTTGAAAGCAAACGTCAAAATATTTAGATTTTATTTATCCACATTAATATCAATAGTACAATTTGTGCAATTTGACAAATTAATTTCTTGCACTGCTGTTTTACCATTTTCCATGGCTAAGGAAGAATGATGCGTAGAAATAATTGAATTTCCAGTCGAAGTTGAGGCCACAATTTCTTCGGATGTTTGTTGTTGGATTGATGTTGTAGGTAATGTTCGCTGCACCGTTAAAATTTAATTCAAACTGTATAAGTACTTTATTTGAACGTTTGTAGAAAAAATATTGTATGAAAACGTGTTGAAAGTACCTTTTAAGGCACTTATGTGAATTGCAGAATTCGCTTCGCTCATTCTGCAAACCTTCACATGCGTGCCTTAAAATGTACTTTTAACACTTATATCATAAATAACTATCAAATGCAGATTCACTCGAAAGGGAAACCCTGTAATGTTCAAAGAACATCGCGTGAATCAAGGGACAGGAGATACGAATTCACATTAACTTTGAATTTTTGAAGCTTGTAAGGCTCAGGAAAAACGTTTTTCGGCAAGGAGTTCCAAAGCTCAGATGTTCCATCGAAAAAAGATCCCTGAGCAAGAGAGGTTCGACAGGTCTTCAAATTCACAACAAAGGGGTGGGAATTCTGTACTCGTCGAGACATCTGTGTAGATATTACCAAGGGTGGAACGATTGATAACAATTCAGAAGAGCACCGACCGTGAAAATATCTATAGAAGAGAAACAAGTCTCCGACCTTTCTACGATGTTCCAATGAAGTGAGCGAGTCTGTGAGCGAAGAATCACTAACAAAACGGATTCCCTTTTTCTGAATAGAATCGAGAAGCCTTAAAAAATGTTTTGGTGCCAAACTCCACACATGAGAACTATATTCCAAGACAGGTGGTACCTGGACCTTGTAGATCATCAGAAGCTGACGAGAAGTGAAGTGTTCCTTCGCACGAAATAGAAATCCAAGTTTCTGGGAAGCACCTTCAGCGATCGATCTCACATGGTTTTCTCATGAAAGATTTTCACTGATCGTAATTCCTAGCATCGAATACTTGACTTTGTAGGAATACTTACTCCTGACATCTGAATACTAGATGATGATGGATCGGCTCTCCTCGAGAAGAGACATGCCTGGGTTTTCTTAGCATTAAATTCCACCAAGTTCATGTTACCCCATTCTATTATTTTCAACAAGTCATCGTTAATTTTATTGACGTGAATGTTTCTTTGAATTTTTGTTTCTCGAGCTGGTATGGGTACTCTGTAATTTATGAGAGTAAAAAGCTCTATAACCCTATACCCTATGAAATTAGGAAGGAGAAGAGCTATAGGAGGTTCAGAACTCTTGTTAAAGAAGCTCTTATAACAAAAGCGTACTACAACCTTGAGGAATATTACAATGGAACTTTGCTATGAATAAGTTTTTTTTTATGTTTATATTGACACCTATAGGTTAAAACTAATTTTAAACTGTAGAAGCTATATTATATTTCAATTCCATGACATGTGAAACCATGTTCAGGATGTGTGGCCTTGTTTTTTACAATTTTTTACTCGTAAGGACTATACAAAACTGTTCTTCAACAAACTGTCAAACATATATTTTCAATCTTATATTATATTGTTATATTTTATCTACTTGACATGTGAACTCCTTTTATGCAAATTGTGTTTGTGAATATTTGTGCTTTTACATTTTTATCTCATCATATTTTCAAGTACTATTTACAACTATATTTTTTAACAAGCTTTGTCAACAAGAAATTATTTTTCTTAGACAATAAAGTATATCTCTCTCTCTCTCATATCTATTGCTTTTTCCATCAAGATTCACCAGATGAATGGATTCCTCCCACCCGTTAATTGTGAGGCCTGACGAACACGTCATTCTCTTGATTCTATCAGTTTTATCTGAAAATGACAGAATCTTCTGTTTGAAAAATTTGATATCTTCAGTCGAAACTGTCTGAAATCATACGACTGACGTCGAATAGGAAAAATATCCCCAACGCTGCAACGATCGATGCAAGCCTCGGCACGCTTCCAGATAATTTCGCATCTATTATTAGAACAACAAAGAAACGTTTGAATCATAGAAACTGACTAGCAACAACGACCCGGTTGTGTTTACCAACAAGTTTCGACATGCAGAAGTCGAACCGCAAAGCGACGAGATATTTTTAGCGGAGGTCATCTAACGATTAATTTTTTCCAATTAGTGTTTTAACGATATACCTTCCATCATATGCGTTGGTGGACTGACACTCGATTAGAATAACTGATATTACAAAAAAATTCATTAGTGGATATTACTGATTGGTTTTCACTCAGAATTATACAGGGTGAGCAGACAAGAAACCCTAGAAAACATGTAGGTCCAGTTTCGTTGGATAGTTTGGATAACTGCAGAAGGTTTTAGGGTGTTTTTTCAATTTTTAGGTTTGTTCTTCTCAGAATCAGAAAATCAAAGTGATATGACACTTCTGTGAAAGGAGGATCACCAATATTCAACGAACAATCTCTGAAACAGCTACTTACTTCCATCCACAAGAGGAACTTTTCAATCCCCCAGATTTTTTTGGAACAAAACCTTAATTACGTCGTCTCATAGCTTCCGGAAGACAGTAGTAATTTTTGCACCAAGTGCGTGAAATTGAGTGTTTTTTAATTGCACATGAGAATGTAAATCTTTGACCGGGACCGAATGTACTATTGAAAACAAAATTTTACCCACGAAATACAAACAACATTTTCTCTACAACTGAATCATTATCAAGACTTTATAATTTACAGTGTGGTTGGTCATTTAAGTGTGCAACATATGGGTTTTTTTCTAATTACTTGCACAACCAAAATAGAGATGGTGCTGAAAGTTGTGAAAGATAGCTTTCAGATTGATCTAAATTCAAATTTTGACCGATCAGAAAGCTATCGTATCGGAACTGTTGTAAATTTTATTTATATTAATTTTTCATACTTAGTTTATGAATATCTGAGAACCCTAGTGTACTGAGGTTCATATGGAATGACCATAAAAATTTACTACTCTCGTCTTTCAGAAAATTCGAATACTCACGAAGTATTTTCCTAAATTTACATTTTTCAATTATTTCATACATTACCTCTGGGTTAAAACTGTTCACATTAGCTACATGCCCAATCACTGTCTTTTCGTTGTCGTACTTATCTTCCTTTGAATAAGATTGTATAGGCCTACGGACGAGAAATTGTAGTGCTATCATTTCGTGTTGTTGACAATAGTTCAAGTTGTTAGGAATGTACTCGAACGTGTTCGTGTCTTTCTTTCAATGTCAACTGTCGTGTTCACACGAAAAAGAAGCCCTGTAATGTTCAAAGAACATCGCGTGGATCAAGGGACAGAAGATACAAATTAACTTTCAATTCGAATTTTTGAAGTTTGTGAGTCTCAGGAAGAACCTCTTTTCGTAAAGAGTTCCAAACTTCAGCAGTTCTATTGAAAAAAGTGAAGTTCGACCGGTCTCCAAGCTCACAACAGAGGGGTGGGAATTCTGTACTCGTCAGGTTATCCGTGTAGACACTGCCAAGGATGGAAAAATTGAAAACAATTCAGAAGAGCACCAACCGTAAAAATATCTGAAGAAGAGAGTCTCCGACCCTTCTACGATGCTCCAACGAAGTGAGCGAGTCTGTGAGCAAAGAATCACCAATTAGACGGTTTGCATTTTTCTGAATGGAATTAAGAAGCTTCAATGAATGTTCTAGTGTCGAGCTCCATACATGAGAACTATATTCCAAGATAGTTCTTTCTTCGCACAAATAGAAGTTTCTAGGAAGCACCTTTAGCTGTCGATCTCACATGGTATTTCCATGAGAGATTATTACTGATCGTAATTCCTAGCATCGAGGTACTTTACTTCGAAGGAATAGTTACGTATATTTTATTACAATTTTAATATGAATTGATAATTAATATTGAATATAAAAATTTAATATTCCTTATTTTTACTAAGTCTGAAAACATCAAAACATCCCAGTTGCCTCGTACTCTATGACGCTAGACCCGCATATATTCACA
Source organism: Zygogramma bicolorata (assembly GCA_032362365.1). Classification (NCBI taxonomy): domain Eukaryota; kingdom Metazoa; phylum Arthropoda; class Insecta; order Coleoptera; family Chrysomelidae; genus Zygogramma; species Zygogramma bicolorata. The sequence continues at coordinate 382,516 of JAVJAQ010001977.1, forward strand.
GAGGGATTAGTTTTCACGTCCGATCCATTTCACCGACACTTAATTGACCCAGTGACCGAACACCAGTTACTCTTTTGTTCTGTATGCATAATTTCCATCATGGCGGAATTCTCGGTTACCGTTTTTTATTCCATAATTACGAGGTTAATTGCGCGACTGGTGAATCTCATTTGATCGAAATGAATATTCATCGGTGCGAATTGCGATGGCAGGAGGGCTCAGAACGCTATATGCAGCAGGAAGCAGTGTGAATCATTTAGTACGTACGGGAGGGGAGTTTGAAATTCCATCAAGGACACCAATGAGCAGAGCTGTCATTTCAACAAAATAGTATGCAATTTATTGGAAAAATTCGATGGAGAGATCACAATCATTTAGTACGGGAGGTGAGGTTGAAATTCCATCAAGGACACCTATGAGAAGAGCTGTCATTTCAACAGAGTGTTCTAGATGGAGTCTGTGGAGTTTGAAGAGAAAATTGCGATAAATGTTCGTAAGTCATTATTTTGTGGTGGATGGGTGTTTTCTTTTTGTTTTTTCTTTTTGAGTTAGTCACCTACCACAATCTGAAGAATATCATGACTCGAACCACCACACAAGTCCCACGAATGCTCTAGCAAAATAACTTCGAAATAGAGCGAAAAAGTATGCAATTTATTGGAAAAATTCGATGAAAAGATCACAATCATTTAGTACGGGAGGTGAGTTTGAAATTCCATCAAGGTCACCCATGAGCAGAGCTGTCATTTCAACAAAGTGTTCTAGATGGAGTCTGTGGAGTTTGAAGAGAAGATTGCGATTACTGTTTGTAAGTCATCATTTTGTGGTGGATGGATATTTTCTTTTCGTTTTTTTTTTGAGTTAGTAACCTACCATAATCTGAAAAATATTATGACTGAAACCACCACAAAAGTCTCAAGAATGGTCTAGCAAAATAACTTCAAGATAGAGCGGAAATAGTATCCAATTTATTGGAATAATTCGGTGAAGAGATCACAATCATTTAGTACGGGAGGTGAGGTTGAATTTCCATCAAGGACACCAATAAGCAGAGCTGTCATTTCAACAGAGTGTTCTAGATGGAGTCTGTGGAGTTTGGAAAGAAGATTGCGATGACTGTATGAAAGACATTATCTTGTGGTGAAGAGATGTTTTTTTTTTGTTTTTTGTTTTTGGGTTAGTAACCTACCACAATCTGAAGAATATTATGACTCAAACCACCAAACAAGTCTCAGGAATACTCTAGCAAAATAACTTCAAGATAGAGTGAAAATAGTATGCAGTTTATTGAAAAAATTCGATGAAGAGATCACAATCATTTAGTACGGGAGGTGAGTTTGAAATTCCATCAAGTTCACCCATGAGCAGAGCTGTCATTTCAAAAAGTGTTCTAGATGGAGTCTGTGGAGTTTGAAGAGAAGATTGCGATTACTGTTTGTAAGTCATCATTTTGTGGTGGATGGATATTTTCTTTTTGTTTTTTTTTTGAGTTAGTAACCTACCATAATCTGAAAAATATTATGACTGAAACCACCACAAAAGTCTCAAGAATGGTCTAGCAAAATAACTTCAAGATAGAGCGGAAATAGTATCCAATTTATTGGAATAATTCGATGAAGAGATCACAATCATTTAGTACGGGAGGTGAGGTTGAATTTCCATCAAGGACACCAATAAGCAGAGCTGTCATTTCAACAGAGTGTTCTAGATGGAGTCTGTGGAGTTTGGAAAGAAGATTGCGATGACTGTATGAAAGACATTATCTTGTGGTGAAGAGATGTTTTTTTTTTGTTTTTTGTTTTTGGGTTAGTAACCTACCACAATCTGAAGAATATTATGACTCAAACCACCAAACAAGTCTCAGGAATACTCTAGCAAAATAACTTCAAGATAGAGAGAAAATAGTATGCAGTTTATTGAAAAAATTCGATGATGAGGTCACAATCATTTAGTAAGGGAAATGAGTTTGAAATTTCATCAAGGACATCCATGAGAAGAGCTGTCATTTCAACAGAGTGTTCTAGATGGAGTCTGTGGAGTTTGAAGAGAAGATTGCGATTACTGTTTGTAAGTCATTATTTTGTGGTGAATGGATGTTTTCTTTTTTCTTTTTGTTTTTTTTTGGTAACTTACCACAATCCGAAGAATAATAGGCCCCAAACCACCAAACAAGTCCCAGGAATGCTCTAGCAAAATAACTTCAAGATAGAGCGAAAACAGTATGCAATTTATTAGAAAAATTCGATGATACGATCACAATCATTTAGTACGGAAGGTGAGTTTGAAATTACATCAAGGACATCGATGAGTAGAGCTGTCATTTCAACAGAATGTTTTAGATGGAGTCTGTGGAGTTTGAAAAGGAGATTACGATTACTGTTTGTCGGTCATTATTTTGTGGTGGATGGATGTTTTCTTTTTGTATTTTCTTTTTGAGTTAGTAACCTACCACAATCTGAAGAATATTATGACTCAAAACACCACACAAGTCTCAAGAATGCTCTAGCAAAGTAACTTCAAGATAGAGCGAAAATAGTATGCAATTTATTGGAAAAATTCGATGAAGAGATCACAATCATTTAGTACGGGAGGTGTGTTTGAAATTCCAACAGAGTGTTCTAGATGGAGTCTGTGGAGTTTGAAATGAAGATTGCGATAACTGTTTGTGAATCCTTATCTTCCTTATTTTGTGGTGGATGGATGTTTTCTTTTTCAATCTGAAAAATATTATGACTCAAATCACCACACAAGTCTCTAGAATGCTCTAGCAAAATAACTTCATGATAGAGCAAAAATAGTATACGTTTGCTCGAATGTGGTTGACAATGTTCTTTGCTGAATGGTAATGGTTCGGACTTCCATTGTCTATGTTACTAACTCTATTGAAACCTGTTGCTGACAACGAAAGGAAAAAAATACGAATCAAGTGAGAAAATCAAATCAAAATCAAATTTTTTTGGTCAATAAGAAATTGAGGATTGATTGATCAAAGAAAATAATGTTGTTACAAAAAATCGAATATGAAATATGAGTCAAAAAAAATTATATAAAGAAATAAACGCAATAAATAGTATTGTGACAAGAAAATTGAGGTTTCGAATGTGAAATACTAGTCAAAAATGTAAATGAAGAAATGAATGAAGTATTATGAAGAAATGTTGAAACCAAGTTTCAAGTTGAGTGTACTCACGACGTTTCGATTGCTGGTATTCATTGTTGGTATCCGCTATCGTCATCACCCGAAGACGATTGCGGATACCAGCAATCGAAACGTCGTGAGTACACTCAACTTGAAACTTAGTTTCAACATTTTTCATAATATTTCATTTATTTTTTATTTACTTTTTTTGACTAGTATTTCACATTCGATACCAAAACTTTCTTGTCAGAATATTATTTCATTTATTTCTTTATATAAAATTTTTTCACTCTTATTTCATATTCGATATATCGATTTTTATAACAACATTATTTTCTTTGACCAATCAATGCTCAATTTCATTATTGACCAATAATTTGATTAGATTATCTCACTTGATTTGTATTTTTATCCTTTTTTAAAGCAATAGGTTTCAATAGAGTTGATAATATAGAAAATGTAAGTCCGAACCATCACAAGTTGAATATTTAGGATTTTTTTTGTTATGTCTAGTGGAAGTATTCCATAATTCATCCATCCTCCAACTGAAGAGTCAAAAAAATAATGTTTTCTGAAAGAAACGAGATCTTGTCTTGGCTTGGATGAAAACGTCTCCTGATGACTGGATTTTTTTTACAAATAGCTCTCTATTTTTGCTTTATTGTGTAGATATTTCCAATGTATGGTCGATGAATAATTTTTTTGGTTTCTTCTTCTCCGAATCGATAAAGAAAAATTACAACTTCTATGAAAGAGGTAAAATAAAAAAAAATTACAAACACTTGCTTTTGATAAGAAAAGGAAGAAAGAGTCCATCTATTTTATTAATATACTCACTCCATGAAGGCTGTAATTTCTATTTTCAATTTTCATTGCTTGGTATACAAATTTTCTGTTGAAGTCAATTTTCAAATGTAATTTGAGTGTGATTGATGCATATCAAAGTTTTGACTTGAGTAGCAGTTTTTCGAAAATTTCACACAATAGCTTTTTTTGAATTTTTTTTTATATAGAGATTCACACGAAAGGGAAGCCATGTAATGTTCAAAAAACACCGCCTGAATCGAGGGACAGGAGATACGGATTAACAATCACTTTGAATTTTTGAAGTTTGTAAGCCTCAGGAAAAACATTTTTCGACAAGGAGTTCCGAAGCTCAGCTGTTCTATTGAAAAAAGATCCCTGAGCAAGAGAGGTTCGATAGGTCTCCGAATTCACAACAAAGGGGAATTCTGTACTCGTCGAGTCATCTGTGTAGATATTTTCAAGGGTGGATCGATTGATAACAATTCAGAAGAACACCGACCGTGAAAATATCTATAGAAGAGAGACCAATCTCCAACCCTTCTACGATGTTCCAATGAAGTGAGCGAGTCTGTGAGCGAAGAATCACCAACAAGACGAATTGCCTTTTTCTGAATAGAATCGAGAAGCCGCAATGAATGTTTTGGTGCCGAACTCCAAGACAGGTCGTATCTGAGCATTGTAGATCATTAGAAGCTCCAAAAATAAGACAAACTTTCTGAAGACGTACCAAAAACCGTGAAACAGGTATGTTCAAAATATTTCATTTCAGTTTATATATGAATTTTGTTTCAATAGCAAATTACTCTCATTTCAATATATCATTCAAGTATTATCATTACTATAATAGCTATTATTTCTCGATCAAAAGCTTCCGAGTTACTGTATGAAACGGCATCGTTATGCACCTAATTCCGTCAACTTTTTCCATCTAGTCTGTGGGAAAATTACTTGCTTTCTTCCCATTTACTTGTTATCAACCAACAACAATGGCTACAATAAAGAATTGAAGTTCTCGCAGACAGCGAACAACCAACCCATTTACCAAACAATTGAAACGCTTGCCAACTAGAAATCATGATGAAAATTAACAGGCCAGTCAATTGTGACATTTGGGTGGTGCGACTAAAAATCCGGTTTATACTTTTGGCAGTCAGTCAGAAGTAGTGATTTGAACTTTCCAGTTCAATCTTCAAGTTCTAGCCATTGCTGTAAAAGAAACTGATGAATAACATTAAGCTTCAACTATAAGTACACACTGGAAAATTTCAATTCAACGTAGATATATGGATTAGTATGCTTTTTATATTCATCAATTGAAATACTAGAACCATCGCAAAATAATATACTGTTACGAATCTCCTAGCGTCGGCCCTGACGATCGTGAACGCAGAATAATATGGGGGGTCGAAAAGCGAACGTCATTTTTTCCAGGAACTGTTGATTCGCATGGAGAATTCGATAGACATCATCGAGGCCTCTCTCGAAGATTCTCCGTAGGCGTACGCAGGTATATAAGAAGACACTGCATGGAGACAGTTATTCATACAGAGTTTATTCGCAAAGCAGTTATTCAGAGAGAGAGAATTCAGGAAAATTATTCGAATAGTTATTCAGACAATTATTCGGAGCTTAGTGGAGAGAGGTTTGGTATTGCTAAGTGCAGAAGGCGAAGTAGAGAATTTCTATTACAGTTTGAGTGATTCTTTTGTATTGTATTGTGATAAAGAGTTGTGATAAAAGTAGTTAAGTGTTGTTTGGAGTTTCAATCAACGAACCCTAGGAAAAATCGTAACAGTACTGTTTAACGATCGAGGAATAGTAGTCATTTTTCACGTGTATGAAGTTTGCAGCATGAGCCGTAGGCGAAAGCTGCAAATCACAAAAGTGGGATATTAGAATTTCCTGCAAGTTATACACTACACTTTTTCGACCCTTATAACAGATAATATAGAAATGATCCGACAAATCACATGAACTTCAAATCTAATGTCATGCAAAATTTCTATTTAGGTACTATTTAATGAGAAAATAGAACTTCCATTGCTGAACTGAAACAGAATGATGTCATTGTTTTATCAGATAAGGAAATGAAATTGAAGATATATAGTATACCTCAATGATTTATCAAGAACAGTAGAGATAAACGTAGAAAAATTGAGTTTTTGCCTTTTCATCAAGTGGGACATTAAAATATTGTTCAAACAATGAACTTGAAAGAATATGTAGTTGGAACTAGAACTATCAAGCATTTGATATATTCTTCACACCAACTTAATTTTTTGACAGAAAAATCAGTATTATCTTAATCAATACGTGTATTGGTTTTGTAAACCAATTGTTGAAATCGTACAGAAAAAAATATGTAATATTCTTGTCAAAAATGGATTTTCAAATATCAAATATCGGTCAGTTCTATCCAAATAATTGAAAGATAAAAACTGTCAAACACTCTCAAGCCAAAAAAAAGTAACGCAATTGAAAAAAACTTTGTGATTTTCACAACAGCGTAAGGTGTGTTGTTATGGTATCGGTTTTCATGGATTCTCCTCAATTATTAGCCTATCAGCCAATTTCATCTGTTGAATTGAAAAAAAGTAACGAAAAACGAATAAAAATAATAAGTCAACACCCACAGATAATTAGGTCAAAGAAATCAATTGAAATAAAATGCGTGAAATAGTGAAAACTTAAATGAAATGAAATTGATCTCTATCAAAATATAAAGTTTGAGAAACTTCAATCATCAGAAAAGAGAATTAAATGAAACATCATTTCCTTTTGCATTCTTTTTTTTTTCATTATTTCAATCAAGATGAATAAAAACCCTGGTGCGTTTACCGATATGCTTTTGTTTAGGCAATTCCTCTCGACCTGAGAAATCGAAGAGTAAACGTGTTGTTGAGGTGGTGATACAAATGCGATTTTCTAAGGGTATATTTTCATTGAGGCGGCAGCTTAAGAGTGATTTTCGATACCGGCGGTCTCATTGGATAAACTCTTGCGGGATCTTTCGTTCACCAATAGAATCATCAGTATACAAAATACGTAAGGTCAAGTTCGTCTAATAAAAAGCTATTATTTCTTTTTTAAATGTTTGACAGTTCGATTCGAATTCATTTGAAAGTTCCTTTAATATTCAAAATCTTGTACCTAGTTCTTGTTTCTTTTCACTTTTTTCTTATTTATATTTCTTTTAAGTGTTTATCGTTGCTGTTCTTGTATTTGTTTGATTTTATAGTGATAGTTAGATTTATTATGAACCGATTTACAAAGCTCAAGATAAAACATTCGTCTAACGTGTAGGTATTACTTATATATTTTTTCAACATTATGAAGAAAAAAGTACTTACCCATCTTTGGTTCCTCAGAAAGTAGAATGATAAGATATCAATACTTTCCAGTTTCACTCACAACTATTGTTTCGGAAGATTTAAAATCACATCACAATCACTGAGTTTTTGATTTATTTTTTATCAAATTAAAAGCAAAAGCAAAAGGAATACCTAATAATCAGTCAAAATGTGATGACTACATAATTTCTAGCATATCGCGGGAAAGCAATAAATTGCATGCAAAACATGAGATCATGAAATAAACATAACCTATAAATCTATAAATAATCGAATGGCCGTCGAGCAGACGGATATCATGGCATCACAGATTAAATTAAAATAACGTAAGGAGCGCCTCTGCTGGGAAACTCTCGAAGGAATCTCTTCAGTTAAAATTGATCAAAATCAAGATAGCAAAAAGTCGAGAAAATTTGCTCACAATCTATTAGGTATAAGTCAACACACCAGGGTTTTTATTCATCTTGATTTCAATTCTCTTAAATTCATTTATTGATAGTCTATTTTCGAATAGATCTATTTTCGATTAATCAGTTTAATATATATAGTCAATAATCCAACAGGTGCCCATGTTCATAATTCCTTTTTTTTCAAGTTTGGCTCAGCCATTTTCCTATCTGTTTTTTCCTATAGTTTTATTATTTATTGATTGAATTCAGGTCAATTTATTTTCTCGGAGGAAGGAAAATTTTCAGAGGGAGGAAGGGGGTTTAAAATGTTATCAGAGGGAGGGTAAAAGGGTACAGCGACTTGAAAAATTCTTCTTTTTCTTTCCCAAAACGTTGAAGGACGAGGGGGTAATAAATCCGTGCTTGCTACTCAACATGTAAACCACATTCAAATTTGTCCAGTATCACCATCTGTTTTTTTTTTTCGATTTGTTCGGCCTAACAAAGCAGATCCAGTAGTTTCGAATTGGCGGAGCATAAAAAGCGGAAACGACTTGCAATTAATCCACATAATAGACGGAACAGGGGGGCGGGGACGGGGGGATCGGTATCTGCATACAGCCATCCCATTGGCGGATTCGGATGTGCAATTGTTCTCCTAGTCTGCTGCGAAATACGACAAAATAAAAGAATAGTGTTAAATTCGTGCCGCAGACGGATGTCAGTGTGTGGGTGGAACGGTGAAAATGGTGAGTTTGACTATTTTATTTTTCATTTTTGAAAATATTTATTGGTGGTAGAAGCAGTTACAGAGCCTCGGCTTTGAGAACATTAGGAACACGAGGACATTAGTTTTGGGATGCAATTATATTGTGTAGTTCTTAGTACTAAGTTTTATCACGTTCTTAACAACTCTGCCTTCTTGGCGCACTCGAAAGATCGTTTGAAAGCAGTCGAAAACCCCATTTTTACACCGTTAGTCAATGGGTTTCAATGAAATACGAAACACGTCTTTCATGAATTCCGTTGAGGAATATTTTAGCAAAATCTGAAGTAGATTGAAGTACGTTGTCTCATACAAACTTTGACGACGTTTTCCACCCCCTCAAGGGTGGAATATCGGAAAACCTTATGGGAGGCCTACGTTATACACAGAACACACCCTCCAAGTTTCAGATCTCTACGATGAGCGGTTTAGTCTGTGTGTTGATTCATCTCAAATATAACTTCCTAGCCCTTTTCAACCCCGCTGGGCTATGCATTTCAATAATAGTCTATTATGCAACGATCGTGTGATGATGGTTATTAATACATGAGCATAAACCGGGGTACGAAACGAGCCGAAGGTGAGTTTCGTATGGTTTATGCGAGTGTATCAATAACCATTACATGAGAGTTGCATACGCTATTTTATCTACACCCGATAAATAATGAAGAACTATGAATATTATATTATCAGGTATTTATATTGAACACAATAATAGTAGGTAATCAATCGTATTTCTTTGAAAAATTCTACAGAATTGTGATTAATGGTACAACAACGGAAAATACAACAATGAGAAATGAATAGAAGAAAAAAATGGAAAAGAATCTCTGCCGAGGTCAGGAAATTAAACCCGGACTTTTCTGATCACTGCCGGCGCGATTGACCACTCAGCCACGAGAGCTCATTCGATTTAGTCGAAAATAAAAACATATATGTTGCATTAGTCAAATACAAAATATGATCCCTTCGATTGTATTTTTTTCTTGTCGTCTAAGACATCTGTGGAGGAGTCGCTGGTAATTCTTCTATATCACTGCTATAGGACATTTTCATACGATTATCGAAAATTGACTAAATTCTTCAAAAATTCAATACCTGCTGATTTTGAATTGACAAACGTCAAAATGCAAAGCTTGCACATCATGCTTGATTGAAAAATGATGGGTTTCTATTGGTTGAAAATCTGTATCGTAATGGATTACATTATAAAACGAGTTATGAGCATATAAGTGTATTATAATAGTACGGGGGTAGATAAAATACGAAACACGTCTTCCTTAAATGCTGTTAAAGAATATTCATGCAGAATTTGAAGTAGATTGGACCAAGGCATCACGTTGTACCATACAAAATTTGCTCCTGTTTTTCTTTCCCTTAGTGGTGGAATTGTTAAATAGAGCCTATATAACTCCTGAATTGTGTAGCAGTATTTTTCGAAAATTACCCCCTACAGACAAACATACGAACAAAGTCAGAAACGAACCTCTTTATAATATTGGTTTGGCAGTATAGATATGGTCCATTTTGTGTGCGAGAAATGTTTTTTTTTCTGTTTGTTGCACTGAAGAAATTTCAATACCTCCAGAATTTAGTGCAAGCCATATCAGATGCAGTAAGACTGCATATTTAATATGACCCTCGCAAAATGAAAACACCCTCATGAAGCCATATATTCTTCAGGAGTTGATACAATTTTTTATTCAATAGACATTTGAGAAGTATACTTGAGAAATAAATTTTTAGTATTAACTTTTTTATGGACTTGTTGAATCTCAAAGAAGTCATAGTTTTGATGAGAGTACTGAAATTGATTTGGTGGGAAATATAAATGGACATTTTTCGAATTATTACGACGTGATTTTAACAAACCATTTTGAAACTACGTGATTACAGCATTGCGGTCAGACACAAAAAAATACCTGATAATACTTCATGGTGTTCGATTAGTCTTCTCAAACGTATATCTGATGAAAAAAAAAATGCCAATTGGTTGAAAAATATATCGAGACTTTTTGTGGAGATCAATTCCCTGACAAGATTGGCATCTTCAGAAGAAAACATATATATACTTGTTCCGTAGTTTTCTGGGTTTGTGATCTACCACAATCTGAAAAAATAAGAATAAATATTGTAATCTATATAAGTGTAGGAGGGCAGATTTTCAATCTACCCCAAAAAGGAATCTGCTTTCTTCATGCTGTCTGGTGAAGAATGCATATCTATGAGTTCGCTTGATATGGATCGCGGATGGCTGCCCCTCTTGAAGGACAAAATGTTGGGTATGTCAAATTTGAAATAATTTGACAACTGTCAGTCACGAAAATTGTCTATACGAGATATTTCCATTTGAAAAGGAATTTGCCTAGAAGTTTTGAGAACGGAAGCAGATTCAGTTTCCGAAGCGTTAACAGATAAGTATTTTCATATGTCAGTTCTTATAGTTTTTTTGAAAGTGTTGCGATATTTCCTCTGCCAAATCTAACTTCTGACAACACTGTTACGATTTTCCTTGGGTCCCATGATTAGAACACCAAACAACACTAAACTTCTTTTATTTAAACTATCTATCAAAAGCGTTTGATTCTATCAATATCAATGTTGCTCTGATTAAATTATCTGGACTGGGATTTCGGGGTATTTTTTTGTCGTGGCTCGCATCTTATCTTGAGAATCGTAAAATTTGCGTAAAAGTGGATGATTGTAGATCTCAACTTTTTGATGTTGATTTAGGGGTTCCTCAAGGATCAGTTTTAGGTCCCTTAATTTTTCTTCTGTACGTCAATGATTTACCAAATTATTTGAGCACTGAACACATTTTTTTGTATGCAGATGATACGACAATCGCCACTGATGCTGAAACCCCAGAAGAACTTGTGCAAAAAATGAATGATTTGTCGAAAGAATTTACTGATTGGTGTTGCAATAATTCCTTAATTGTCAATCCTGATAAAACAGTTTGCAGTTTTATTCTCGTACAAAAATCTCAAATGATTATTTCGTTCGCGTGAACAACAAAAATATGAAATTCTCTGATTCAATAAAATTTCTGGGCACATATTTGGATGCAAATTTGAAGTGGGATATACATGTTGATCAAGTGTGTAAGAGACTCAATAGTAGTTATTATGCAATTTTGCAGCTGAAAAATATATTCACATTAGAGCAATTAATAAATGTGTACTATGCTCTCTCATATTCACATATTTCTTATAATATTGTCCTTTGGGGAAGTGCGGCAAATGCTCGCAGAGTTTTTATCAGTCAAAAAAGACTGATTCGTCTAATCTTTGGCTTAGATTACCGAATGACCTGTAGGAATCATTTTAAAAATTTCAAATTACTGACGGTACCATCGATTTACATTTACAAAACTATAACATCACTTCACAAAAAGTTCTGACTCTCATGACTATGCTACGAGGCATGGTGACTTATTACAAAGCACCGCACTTCACTTTACGAAAGCAGTCCTCAGTACAATGGAATACGATTTTTCAATCATCTCCCCAGTGATATCAAAAATGAAAAAAATATTAATAAATTCAAAACAAAATTGAAAAAATATTTAGTGGAATCCTGCTTTTATGACATCAGTGAATATTTTGCCAATTCATAGTTTTTACTTTGTTGTTTAGTTTTTTGGATGAACGATATGTTTGAAGTAATATAGTTATTTATCTACCGTATGTGTGTATGTGTATAAGTGTGCATATGTGTAGTGTATATTTGTATTGTGTCTAACTTTATACGTCTGTATACATTTTCTGACTTGTCCTATATCATGTGTATGATCTTAAAGGATGAATAAAGATTATTATTATTATTATTATTATTATTATCACAAAACAATACAACACAATCACTTAAATCGCTCTGATAACTTTCCAATGCTCGGTAATAAACTCTCTGTACTGAAAATTGTGCCGTTATACAAATTCTAAACGTCGACTACTTGCACTTAGCAATAACAAAACTCTCTCCACTTAGCTCTACTAAACTCGCTCCACTTAGCTTTGAATGCAAACTTCTGAATAACTAACTCTCTGAATAAAAACTTCACTTCGCCGCGATGTCCCGTTTGCTCATATACTTGCGTATCTATCGAGAATCCTCGAGAGAAGCCCCGATGACGTGTCTCGAATTCTCCAGGCGGATTTACAGGTTCTGGGAAAATGACGTTAGATACGACGCGATTCCTCATCTGCGTTTACGATCTCGTCAGGGCCGGCGCTAGGACGTAATAATAGGAAAAAATTGAGTTATACGAGAAGTTGCCGACTAATTGGACTTGTTCTATCCAGAAAGAACTGTTTTTCAATGGACGCAGCAACTTTCCGGGGTAGATTGAAAATCTGTCCTTCCACACTTGTATAGATTCCAATATTAATTGTTATTTTTTCAGATTGTGGTAGGTCACAAACCCAGAAAACTACGGAACAAATATTGATCCACCACAAAATAATGACGTTCAAACAAAACACATACTATATCTAGAAACCAGGGTTACCTATTTATTTATATAGTTCACAATCTAAGGTATTCCAAAAACTACCTGCAAATTTGTTTATTCCGATATAGACTCCCAACTATTAATTATTCTGCTCAATTCCTCAACAATAGGCTGAAAAGCGGGCTAGAATGGATAGGCCCTTTGTTACTAATCATGCTATTTTTACATGTTGCTGTTTGTAGACTCTCGAATGCATCGAAACCTTGTATCATGCACATGCTCGTTCAGTTTCAGATTGCTTTCACCAATCCTGTGATCATTGTCCAGGACATGGTGGACGAAACTTTTTTACCCTTCGTATCTCATGCCTATCCCTTTTAGCACGTTTATTGTTGTGAAATTCATCAGAATCATTAGTAGTAAGAAGACGAAGTCCATATCGAACCAGAAAACTCCGCAGGTGGTTGTTGCACTACCTGAGACGACCATATATTAAAATAGCTAAGCCTAGTCTTTGGATTTAGTATCAGTTTCCATCTCCTGGAGATGCTAACCTTGTTACCGAAACGCGCGTCTAGTACAAATAATATCGGTTTGGTATTAGGGTAATTGATATCTAGAAAAAGTTTCAACTTATGCCAAAGGTTCCAATCTCGTCGTTTATTTGAAAAATATATATTTTTTATATCGGTGATTGCATTTCAAATGAGTGAAACTGAATAAGGCAGGTTAGAAAATTTCAATTCCGTTCAAAAATGGTTCGGCTTCATCCCGAGACTAACAACAAAATATCAAGTTAAATCGTTTACAATTTTTTTTTCAATTAGGCAAAAAGTTCAGTATGGATGTGCATGTGGAAAAAGTCTAAAATCAATTTTTAGTTCCGAATTTATATGAAAATGCTAAAAACAGATATTGCCCAAAAGCAATGGAAGAAACAAATGAACACAATTGACCACTGCAACAAACATGGAGTTGGAGGTTAGTTGAAAAATAAAACGTGAGTACAGTCCACAAATAAACTTTAATTCAGCGAATGGTATGCAAGAGTGATTTGATTATTGATTCTCTAATATATATCGATTAAAAATTCTGGAATAAGGTAACCGTCCCAATTACTGACACCTTAAGTACCATAATTTGATATGGAGATCATTATCTCTGGAATAATTAATGCTTTTCTTGAAAGTGTTCCACCACTTGAAACTTCAGAATTGTTATTGAGGCTATTCAATGATTGAATAAATAAGAAAGTAATATAATATTCTTGAATGAGATTCACAAAAAAATAACCCTTTGTTCCAGTTACTGACTCTAAACAAATTCGCTTGTCCTATTTACTGATTTCTATATGTCCCAATTAAAGACAATAGAAAAATGGTTCGAATGAATATGATTCGAATCAAGTACAAGTATTCAATATTTCAGCATCTCAGGAACGTGAAAAACTCCTCTTTTATTGACAGCTGCGAACTTAGGTTGTTTAATTATCTCCATTATATCAGATTTGGAGTACCATATAGCGTCATCAGGTATTGGCCATTTCTATCCCGTGACCATCTGTCCATTGTCTTTACTTTAACTTCATCTCCATCTAATTCTAAGATTATGCCTGGATAATGTTGGTTATCGTAACAAACAACAACATAGTTTTCGAATGATGGTTTAGTTGGGGAAGGGATCAAGATTTCGTAGATAAACAATTCAGTTTTTCGCCAACTGAAACGATTGGTTTTATTCTATTGAATTTGCTTCAAATCTCTAGGGTCGATTGTGGTTCTTCTCACTAAGTGAGAGCCTTATCAGTCAGTCTCCTAAGGAAGGATAGTAATCATTACGATGTGAAGAAAGGCCAACAATGTATTTTACTTCAAGTTTAATGGCTCATTGCTTTTATACCCAAATTTCTGATTATCTCTTCATACACTAATATCCCAAAATTTCCCTATCACATAAATATAATCAACACTTATTAACCATACCTCAACAATAGAAATCCATATTATACAAAATCAAAAGGACATGAATACCCCAATGTTTTCTCCAAGTTCTAATTTATTATACAAGACTGAAGATTTGATCACTCAGAATCATGGAAAAAATCGATCAAAATTGTAATATAACCATTGATCATAAACTTTTCATGAAGTTCAGATTACCCTTTTACTTTTTTGTAACGTTACAAGAAGTGCACAACTCTGGGTACCTGTGGAAGAAAGTTATCAAATGATCCTTACAATGATCTGTAATATTTTGAGAAATCAAATTTCAAATATTGGAAATATCCCTAAATCGAATACTTAACTAAAGTATGGTGAATACTGATATCCATATCCATGGAGATTAAATAAAATAAGGCAGCAACTGCACCATCCAAAATAAAATTGAAAACTAGATTCTGGTCTTCGCGACAACTCCAAATCTTCCTAGCATTGCCTGATGCCATGCAGAAGCAAGTGAACCAAGTTCTTCCTTGGATTCATCTTTCCATTGAATGAGGAAGTAATAAAACCCTATAAATTTCCAATGAATTTCCAAAAACACAATTTCTATAATTTTGCTCACCCTAAATTGGGGGTTTAAAATACTTAGACTGGAGATGAGGAAAGTAGCTGGACTGATGAGGAAATTAATCCGACACATGGTCGCCATTTTCAATTGTTTCATCAATGGTATGTTATCCCAAAACATCCAAAAAATCTCTATAATCCATAACACAAAAATCATCTGAGCCGATCCACTTCGACATCTATCAAGTTTGGTGAATATTTTCACAAGAAAATAATTAAACCTTTGAAAACGTTCAATGACTGCTTGAACGTACTTCTCTCATCGACAGTCAACCACCAAGAGAGCGAGCCTTCCTCTCTACTAGTCTATCCCTACCCGAAATCATAAAACATCGAAATGACCTTGAAACTGTCAATCCATAGAACCTATTATGGTAATGTTGAAGGACAATCAAAATTTCTACAAGTTTATGTACACGTATAAAAATAAGAGAATAAGTTGTAATTTGAAAGCTATTATTTAAAAGAAAAACTCAGAGCAATAGCTGAATTTTCATTATCATGAATATCCGAATTTTAGCTGAAGTTAAAAAATACTTCCATGAAGAATTCAATGGAATTGGGTGAGAAATGTAAAGGAAATACAAATGAAGCTGGAATCATTTGAAAATGTTTTCGATCTGATAATTTCATTTCTTGATATTGGCACTTGTCAGGTAAACTAATAACCGAACGCTGACGAACACACTTCACAGTGCTGCAACCCAAGAAGAAGAATCGATAATAACGATTACTGAGGACTTAACCTGAATTCGGCAATTTGTTTACACCTGAGCTGTCAACAGATAATAAAATATCCAAGAAATAATTTAAAATCAATTTTCATAATGACTATGGGTACAATTAATGAATGTGACCCTGAAATAAACAATGATGGCAAGCACCAAGAACTCCTGGAAGATTACCAACCACAAGCTAGATTTGGCATCCATGAGATATCAATTATTTACAAGTATACTAGTGAATGTGAATGAATCCTATTATCATCCAATGTTGATGTGAGTATCTGTATCCTTATGGCAAAAAGAAAGCAAGATTAATATTTTTTACTTTTTTTTTCACAAAATCAACCGTTACACAACGTTTCGGATTTTATTAAACTTTGGCGAAAAACCGAATTGTTTATCTACGAAATCTTGATCCCTTCCCCAACTAAACCATCATTTGAAAATATTATTTGGATCACCAAACCTCACGCATTAAACAACATAATTGTTTACCTAAGTATCAGCTGTTAAAGCTGTTTGCATTTGCTCTTCCGAATATTGAAGTCGACGATGAGCCATTTTTCTGAAAAAAAGCCATGTACCAATTACTGACTAGCATGTCCCAGATACCGACAGTCAGGTAAATCGAGTTAAATAACGGTAATAGTAGTGAAATCGATGTCAGTAACTGGTACATAGCTCAACCACAGAAATATGAAATTAAATAGAGACAGATAACATTTAGATACATTGTACCATTTATCGATAGTTTTGTCAGTATTAGGTACATGATGCAATAGGTATATGTACATATTACTGACATTTATATTTTTCAATATATTCAATTGCTTCTTTATGATCAGTCTGGATGGAATAATTTTACCGTGAAAGTGTCAACCAGAAACTCACCTGCATCGAATAATTCGCAAAGAAGTACAGATGCTGTTTACAGAACTTGCACAAAAACTATAACTAAGTTGTTGTCAAATTGTCTACCAGACGAGCTCTCACGTGTAAATGGCGGGAAGCACTCGGAACAGAAGCTAGCTGTCATTTTATTTGGCGGTTATTTCAAAATTAAACTTATGAATGTCTACCGAATACTCGTTTGTGCCTGATGTTCCCAAATTCACAATTTTAATGCAGCCATATACCTTATTTTTTGTTAATGACGAACAGGACTGTCAGTATCTGGGACACTATCTGTAATTGGGACAATTACCTCAGTTCTTTGTTTAACTATTACAAAAAGTACATGTTTTCTGGACAAGTTTGACAGTTAAGAGTCCGAAAACGCGTTTTTTGCACCAGTTGAACACAAAAATTGTCTACACCCGCTAATTTCGAGGTTTGTCGAAAGAGTAATTTGAAACTAAAAACAGGTAGTTCCATGCTAGAATTAATTGACGATTATCTGATATCAAGTGTACAATTGATTTCTCTGAGAGAAGAATTACCATCAATACCCATTTCTGAGTCAATTTGAAAATATTCTGACTATCCTGCCACAAGACTTCAAGTTGTGATCAGTATTCATCAAACAAATGAACTCAGATTCTCATGATGTCACATTTTTGTGACAGAATACCTGCGCCGGCGTAGCCAACCTTAAGTTAACAAGATATTAAATTGTAAATAAATCAATTTCAACTTGATGCTGAGAATTTCAAAATAGTGTGGATGAATTGTTTTCTGATATATAAATTAGAAATGATATGACTTTTAGGATAGTCACTACAGATACCGAAAATTGCTGGTAAACAGTGGTTAAGTCATTTCATTTTTTGTACTAGGTCAAGTTTTTCACATTTTGGTAGAATCACCGAGGCAACCAAGCAATGTCCTGAAATAGCCTATTTTGTAATGAAATAAGTGAATTTAAGAAGGTCATACTCAGGCGGTTGGAGAAAGAAATCCATTTCATTCACCTTCAACTCTATTAGTACGTTTCACAAAGAAATCATTTGCTTCTATTGTTTCACCCTTCAGAAAAAATGAGATGCCCGTCGTAATAGATGTGACAATACTTGGAACAACGCCAACGCTTGTGAAAACTGCATTCAATATTCAATACAACGACTGATTGAACGCCAAAAATACACAAACTAGACTTCGAAAACATATTCTGGATTTGAGATAAGATTGTTGAAGAACCATATTTATGGTAACTGGGAAATCTCTGAGCGAGAATTACCATGTATTTATTGTGCCTTCTTATTCTACTTCTGACCACACACACATTTCCATATCTTGTCCAACACAATACTCACTGAATGGAGTAGATCCAACATTCAAATCATGTCCGGCTTTCGATAATTCAATGATAACGATAGTAGAACTAGTTTCACCGGTTGGAATGGTCATTATATTCGCAAATGACCTATAAATCAATCGATATTATTGCACACATTATCTTTGTTTACTCGCTCATACCTATTTTGTTTTCGTTATTATGGAAGTTGAGCAATTCAAATTCATCTACCCCTCTAATCCCCCCTCTTTCCCCCAAACTTGTAGGAACTTCTTATCGCTGTTACGTCACTAATTCGTCATTTTATCTATGGGGAACACTCTTGGACAGCGTTGCCGTAGTGAGAAAATTATGAGATATCAATATAGGTAGGAATATCTTATAGTCTCTTAGATTGGAACCTTTGACAAACACCCAGCAATCAACCCGCACAAACTGGAATGGATGTCATAAAGTATAGGGAAGCAAAGCGCAATAAGCCCTAGAGGCTGAAGTGCTTTCCGGAGACCTGGGAGTAAAGGAAAGGACAGACGGCTCTCACAAGGAAAAAAAAGTTCTTTCAGGAGTGTTTTCAAACGCCTATAACCTACAAAACTGCCGTCGGGCGGACAGGAAATGTGACGTTACGTTTCCAGATTCATGAATTGCACCTCTGTTGGCAATCTCTGAAAGGAATTTCCCTTCTCAAAATTGTTCGTAATCACTAATGCCAGAGATCGATAATTTGGGCTTACAATTTTTCAGGTATAAGTCAACACACTAGGGTTTTCATGCATTCTGCTTCCAATTCATCTTCTGGATTACCTAGGAGTTCGGGTGATTCACCAGAAGCATTATATGCTTCTATCATATTTACTTTTCCATGAGACGTTTTCGGGGTAGATGGCCTTTTTTGGAAACTTCTCTTTTCATGCAGCAGCAGTTGGATAGACTCTTTCTTCCTTCAAGACAGTGTTTACTAAATATTCGATGTTACTTTCAGAAAATGTTCTTCAATTGTATTGCTGTGAAATCAACAACTAGGCACTACCGAAATAAGTGAAGACATATAATATGTGCTATACTCATATGAATCGTAGACAAATTGAAAGTTGTTCATGTCTTTTGATGAAACTTTCTGGAAGTTAAACAACAATATGGAAGGCGAAAGGTTTGACTCTAATAATGTGCTCTGGGATATCTAAAGAAGAAAATATAACCCAAATTTTGTCATTAGTAATCTCTGATTGAATTTCAAAAGTATTACTGATTTTTGGGAATGAAGAATATTGAACCAATTAAAATACTAACCCCAACATAAAACACTTGTTTTCCTGATCGGAAGACCGCAAATACCATACCTTTTTATTCGTAATCACACTTATAGTCCACACTATCCGATACTATAAGAGCGATAGGTTTCCTTTCTTCTTCCACTTAATGTTAATTATTTACGGGTAGGTGTGACGGTAGGAGCTGCGGGAAGTATAAGGCTTGTTCCATAATGTAATACATTTTTTTCAATTCTTCATTTGACGTCGGCATATTTCTGCTATTAAGGCAGATCACCAACGCTGGTGAGCACACTTCCCCAACCAGAAATTTTGCCGAACCCTCTGGTATTCCAACCAGAGTTAGGGATCTTTCACGGGCCCAACATCCATGGACTCGGGCCGCCGGCTTTACGTCCCCTCCGAAGGACGACATATCTTCAATATATCTAGTGCTCATTGATATATTGCCTGCGAGCTATGATATGCTATTTTGCTGCAGTTGTATGGGCTTTCGACGCGGTCTTTTCCTGCATTAGGTCACCCATCCAAGTACTAACTGCGCTTGGCGCTGCTAAATTTCAGATATCGAATGACTATCAGTCAACCTGAAGAGCTGGGCCGTGCCCAATGTATTACTTATCAATTCGTCGGTTTTCTGTTTTTTTTTATTTATTTCCTACTCCTGGAGTGATCTGCCACAATGTGGGTCGGTGGATAATTCACAATTCACGGTAGCCTTCAGAATGGATGAAAAGACATCACATCTGCAATGCAGCTCAGTTGTTTCTCTAGCGAGTTTCTGCAGCCACTTGTAAGTATTCAGTGAAAATAAATTCTGCTTAGTGATCGGCATCAGATACGAAACTTGTGAATTTGACGGACATGATCTCAGACTCTATCTTGTGTATGCGACTCTCGTGCTCAACATATACAAGGCTGTGTTATTTTGGTCTCCTTTCTCTCTAAGAATACAGAAGTACGTCCCTGAGTCCAGAAGGTGGCTGAAAGAATGGATAACCGGTCCGTTTTTGTCTTCTTCACACGTGTGAATGATAGCGCAGTGTACCTACTCTGTGCCGACGAGAAGCAAATGCACTAAAAAGGAATAAATATTTGTAAGACTATATCTCAAACACATTTTGTATTAGGCAATGCACATAAATAAAATTGATGCTCAGACAAATGTCAACGTAAATGTCATTTGCCTTCTCAGAGGTTGAAATGTTTTGAAATTCAGCTTTTTTAGTTTCGATGAATGCCTTGAGCTTGATAATCACAAAGGTGCTCCCACGGGGGGGGGGGGGGGTTCAGGGGTTATAACCCCCAAATTACTACCGAATACAAAACACACCACTTTCAATCATATCACATTCTTTCTAAAAATATTCCTCATCGCGTCTTCGTCTTTTCTTTCGACTTCGACTTGATAATTAACCCCATTCCCCGAAAAAAAATCTCGTCGCCCCTGTCCCTCCTTCCCTGAATTCTGTACTAGAAAAAATCGCAATTAAAGCAGGAACGTGATATTTTTGGAAACTAGTGTTTCAAATCTTGAAAAGGTAAGAAGAAGACGAAGTCGCGAAAGCGCCAAGACGTTGACAAAGGGTTTGGTAATATTTCGGTCGCTATGAGCACCTTTTTTAGATTTTTTTTGGAACTTACTCAATTCGGTCTCCTCTACAAAAAATCCAAATGAAAATTTCGGCGGTCTCGTAAATTTTCGGAGATACATTTTGTTGTAAAACTTCAGAATTTTTCACATCAAATTTCTGTTGTTGTTGATAAAACACCACTCACTCTCTTATTCATTCGTTTTTTCTCCAGTAATACATTCGGTTCTCAAAAATAACAATGAGAAAGGCAACACTGCAAATACATCACTTTGCTGTGTTGCCTGTCATCACATCACTGTCATTGCACTATGACATCACAACAAATTGGTTATGGTATGAAAAGAGACGCAATTTTTTTTAGAAAACAATGATTTTTCCTGCTTCAAAATGTTGAGAACGTGTAAATAAGAGAGTGTGTGGTGTTTTATCAGAAGAAGGACGGAGTCTGTGTGTTCAAACGACAGAAATTTGATGTAAAAAATTGTGAAGTTTCACAAAAAAACGGTCCTATATCTCCGACACTATACGAGACCGCCAAAAATTTTATAAGAATATTTTGTAGACGAGACCGAATTACGTGAGTCCCACAAAAATAAATCCAAAAAAAGGTGCTCATAGCGGCCGAAGTATTACCAAGAGTTTTGCCGACTTCGTCTTCTTCTGAGTAAACAATGGGTCACTTTCCAACCTAAAAGTAGCTTTGAATGATGCACATTTTCGAATAACTTTTGATAAATTATTCTCCTGCATCACCCTATTCTTGGGCAAGAGCCGAGCCGATCGTTAAATCTGGCAACACCGCGCGTGCGCAACTGCATTTTCACGATTGCCTTGCACCGCGACACGCGTTATCGATTCGGCCGGAGACCGCGCGTCGATTGTTTTGTAGAAAACGACGTCCACGGCCTACTCGATCTGGCGTCGGCCATTCCGGCACCGAAATAGACGAAGCGCGTTCTTTTCTTCTTCGGGATCTGGAAGGCGTCGGAGAAGTTTCATAAAGTGCCGGATTTACGAAACAGTCTCGTGCGGGATTATCTGTGCAGGAAAAGAGCAGAGTGAGTTTTGTTGTTGTGGTGTGTTTGTTGGTTGGGTTAGGTTAGGGCTCGAAGTGATTGTTCGTTTATAACGAAAGGGGAATACGGTTTTTCTACGGCTATTACACAAAAATTGTCTATTAACTGTTCCTGCTAGGACGATGAGGTACATTGTATGTCTTCAATTTCATTTCTCTGTCTGATAAAACGACGACTTCATTGTGTTACAGTTGTAGTTATTATTACACAATAAATCAGGTCTCCTATGGAATGTCAAATTTCAAGCAATGACAGCTCTTTTTGCTCATTTAATTGTACCCAAATGGAAATTTCGAATGGATTAAATTTGAATTTCATGTTATTTGTTGAATAATTTCGCTATTATCTGTTATAGCCGTGGAAAAAGTATAATGCTCGATATAGTGTATATCTCGCGTGTAATACTAATTTTCCATCGTAAGATTTGCAGCATTCGCCTACGGATCATGCTGTGAACTTCAACTTATGAAATATCAAGTGACGCCTTTCGAAATTACCGTAGATGTCAAAACGACTTATTTTTCGTAACCACTCAGTGAAAAAACCGAAATGATGAAGAAATAGCGTCTTCTGATTTTGATATATCATGTGACACTTTTCGAAATTGTCGTAGGTACTTATACCTTTATCAAAACGCCTCACATTTCATAATCAGATGACAAATGTTCTAGTGGTTAGATTATTATAGATTAGATTATATGTTAGGGACTTTCGTGCTACGAGCCTTTACACCGCGACCTTTACAGATCTATTGTGTTTGTCCTCGAGATCGTTTAGAGTTCTTTGTCTAACCCTGTCTTCTTTACGAGACTCCACAGGCTAGTTCTTAGAACTCCCATGAATTTGGGAGCTCTTGGTTTTTCTTCTCCCAGTGTTAGAAACCTTTGTCTTGAGTGGTTACTAAGAAACTACTTTTTTCGGGAACCGGCCGGAAGTGGGTACTTCCCGGACGCTTTTTCTTTGAGAAAGTAGCATTTTTCCGGCCTAGTCCGGGAAATACGTACTTCCCGGACTAGGCCGGGAAAATACTACCTTCTCAAAGAAAAAGCGTCCGGGAAGTGGGTCGGTTGCCGAAAAAATAGTGTACGCAACACGACCGAAAATAGTTTTTTTGGACTCGCAGACTTCCAGGACTCGCTACGCTCGTCCTAGAATTTTGTCCACTCGTCCAAAAAAAACAGTATTTTCCGGAGTTGTTACGTGAATTACTATTCTGATAAAATGAAATAATACCAAATTGCAGTATGTCTCCAATTGCATCACTTCATTAAGTGTCAAACATGAGAACATGATTCTTTTTGTGGAGGGAATGAAGATTTCAGGAATTGATATAAAAGGAGGAACATCGAATATTTCACACACATTACTTGTTTGTTGATATACAGGGTGTAACTGAATAAGTGTTAACCATTTGAGGAGGTGATTCCTCATTGAAGAAAAGATAGGATCCTTCATATAAAGAAACTTCATTGGATCATCCCTTGTTAAGATACAGCCCCTGAAAGGGGGTACATAAAATTTGTATAACAATTTTTTTCACAAGCACTGACAAGGTTCAAGTTAGTTTTATTAATTACCCTTCAATCGTTTAATACAGGTACTAACTACAAAATAAAATTAAATCCAGTTCGCATTTATGACGATGTATCTCATTTGTTCGTAAAATAATTTTTTGCTGCGAACTGGTTTACTTTGAGCAAAAAACCCAAGAGACATTATATGTTTAGAATGAAACAGGCTATCGGAAATACGTTTTTGAATGGTAAACAAATAAAATAATAAGAAAAAGTTACATTGGAAAAGAATTTCAGGGGTTGCGTTTTCCACCCCTTACAATGGGGTGAACCAAATAAATTACTGGCTAAGTGTCTTTTGGTAGTACAAAACGTCAGGTTAATTTCAATATTCTAACCTCGATTGTAACTCTTTCAGTACTTGTGAAAAAAATTGTTATACAAATTTTATGATCCCCCTTTGAGGGTCTGTATCTTAACAAGGGATGCTCCAATGAAGTTTCTTCATATGAAAGATCCTATCTTTGTTTCGAAGAGGAATCACCTCCTTAACCCTCCGTTAGTCGCGCATGGGACTGGCAGTCCCATGATCTACAATTTTCTCAATTATATTAAAACTATTATAGCTACAGCGTCGTAACTTCATGACATCTCACAGTGAACTTCTAGAAGCCAGTCGCCTGAGTTTCATGCGAAGGGATAGTTTTATTTCTTAGAAAATTTGCAAAGAGTGCGTCAGGTACCTGCTTTGGGACTGATAGTCCCAGCGCGACTGCCAACGACTCATTTTTGTTGCGTACATTGAACAAGCGTCTCAGTACCGTATTTGTAGGCTTCGTTGTTTGTAGGTTATCTTTTCTTGTTCATTGTTCATTTGTTACTGTGCCGTGTATTTTTGAAACAAAGTGCATAATTATGGACACAAAGCGTTATGATTTTGATAACCCCGCTGACGTGGAAGAATTAAATCGTTTAGCTTTCAACCTGGGACGAGCCGAAGAGCGGTCAAGAGAAAACGTTGCGAACCTTGTTATAACGAATCTAAAAAGGACGCCAGAACAACATATACATGTCAAAAGTGTGATACCTATATATGTTTGAAAAAACATGTCCAAGTAATATGTAAAAATTGCTTAGAAAAAATAACTAAAGAGGAAACAGCTGGTGAATCTGAATAAATCAAACTACAATAAAATCGGATTGATGCCATTTATTACCTACTTGCTTTTCTATTCCCTAAATATGTTCACGTGAATTTTGTAAAGTCGTATCCACAAATACTACTAGGTATAAGAGGTATAAATATGAAAAATAATTCATAAACAATAAAAACACTAGTTATAAAACACAATAAAATTATAATGCAATTGCAAATGCAATTCAACTCGCTTTAGTAATGAACTAATTTACCAAAAACATTTTAAGCCAAAATAATTCATATGACCAAAAATAAGGCTGCGTTGTTGATGTGGGACTGGCAGTCCCAGCGCGACTAACGACGTTACATATGGTGGCGCGCCTAACGGAAGGTTAAATGTTTTACACTTATTCAGTTACACCCTGTATTTCAATCATTTATAGCACTGTCTAGGCCGTGTTTATATAGACTTTTAAGTCATTCACATAAAGGAAGGGTCTATCTAAAACAGCTGCTCTCTATAGAGTTTCTGCATTGTCCTTGCAATGGCTTGGAAAAAAAAGTGTCAAAAATCCTTTCATCGATTCTGAACCGTTCTAGTTCCCGTGAATGATTACTTAATGTACTGCTACTTTTCTATTTTTTTATATACAAAGTAGTACTCTTCAAAATTGTCATAGATGTGAAAGCGCTTTTTTTTTCATTGGCGCCTAGGAAATGTTCTACTTTACATAAATTATTGCGGAATATCTATTTTCGTAATTTTGAATGATTAAGTGTCATTCTTCGACACTGATGTCAAATCGCCTACTTTTCATAACCAATTATGTTCCAGTGATTACGAAAATTACGAATAATCTACGTTCTTATTACTTTTCGTTAATGATTACGAAATAGCTCGCAAAATAGTTAATTTTCCGATTTCTGATTCGTCAGATGACTTTTGAAAACTGGCTAGATCAACCAAAAACAACACGGCCCCAACCCAAAAACCTCAACACCGGCCGTGAAAGCCGACATTCTTTCAATATAGGAAGTGTTTAGAACTGAACGTGGATTCATGCAGCTTCAATTATCAAGGAACAATTAACATCAATGAATTGAACTGCCTAATTTACTATAGACGATTCATACAACCAAATTAACAACTATCAATTACCAAGCAACAAGTAAGAGTTGGCTAACTTTTAACTTTCTCACTCCAATTGTAAAATATGTGTCTCTAATGTGCAGGTTATGACTGATTTTGTGATCATAAGAAATTTTTTCTTCAAATAATATTTTTCTTGATTGTTTTTCTGTTCGTGGAATATAAGCGAGTTGAAATTGAAATCGTAGATACGTTTCTCGTAGAATTTCTCAGGAAAACAATGATATTTCCTTTTCAATTTCGATCTTCAACTCCCCAAAACAAAGCTAGGGTATATTAAAACGAATGAAAAATGTTACAAAATATAAGATAACTGATCCCTCCCAACCTTAATAGTATTCCCCCCCCTAGAGGTCCGAATGAAGTATAAGTAGAATAATTAATAGACTGCGAAGTTTCAACTTTTACACTTTCCAATCTTGAACATTAGTACGTCTTATTTTACATTGCTTGTAATTAAATTCAATTAAAATATCTTTAGCGTAACTATGACCATATATGCTTATAATATCACGATCAGCAATGAAAACAATTCAGTTACTTCGGTCCATGATCTATGCTCTCAGCTCAAAAGTACCACTCACCAAAATATATAATTAAGAAATGAACGCTCTGACCTTTGTTCACACTGTCCACCATGGGTCCTTGTTCCAGTCTCAGCAGCCAACCACCAACATCAGTTTGGTTAAGATCCCTCAGTATTTCGAATGGACTTTGGTTCCCTTTGAATCCATCAAGTATCAGCACCTTTTTCGTGGTATACCACCTGTTATTTGCATTTATTATATAATTTTGTACTTAATTTGTGAATAGTTTTTATCTCAAACCTTTTGGCGTCACCATTTTTGTTGCCGCCATGCCGCCTCGCTGCTCCCTTTTTACTACTTTTTAGCTTTCTTCACACCAGCGTTACACCGGACAGTTCTAGAACACCAGTGGCGTAACTTCATTTACTACCGTACACAAGTAAATTGAGCAAAATGACATCAAATCGTAAGTCTCACACATTAGAGATCTGAAATTCCAGAATATACAATTGGATACCAAGAATTATAATTGAAAACTGATTTGGATTGGCCGCTACCTAATGAAATCCTCGATGAAATCCATACACTTTATCAATAACCATTGTAAGTGAGATTCGTATTTCATTTCTATCCGAATTTGTAGATTTTGTTTTAGATTTCAAATTTTGTGATTTAGGGATTCACGCTTGGATTACAGGACTTTTAACTGGATTCGATAAAGGATTTAAAAATTTGCGTTGCGAATGTCAGAGTGGGATTCATGATAGATTTGTAAGTTTGATGGTGACCCGATTCTCGAAGGAAGACTTCCCTCGGGTTATCAGTGTTTCCCTAGCAACCATAGCATCTTCACTAATCATGAAATGGAAATGTTGAATTTCCTATTTTTTTATTTTTATGAAGGTGAAAAAAAAACGCATAAGAGCACGGATGTTAATAGATAATCTCGGGCAACTTACGATCTCACGGGTCAAAATTAGCAATCGGCTTTGTCAGAGCATCGAATAAACATACACTTGGTTTATGAATAACTATTACGACCTCTCCTCAAGAAACATTCACTTGAATAATTGACGCTTTTCTCATATTCCTGAATTATTGTGAACAACATTGTATCACATTTTTCTGAAGTCTCGGTGAGTAATATAGTATCCCAATTGACTAATTAGATACACGTGCCCTCTCAACATAAATTTTCCATCAATATCAATCATATCAATCGTTTCATACAAATGATAAAAGCTAATCATTGTTGGATATGCATTGGATTTTTTTAAAATGCACCTTGAGTGCCTGCCTTGTCTTATCAGATAATAATTGCATTTTGAACGAATGAACTTGTTTAGTGAAGTTCTCTCATACTCTGGGTATGAATAAATTTCGCAATCATTATTGAAATATAACGTCGTAGATATGTGGTTAATACGCATAATTTCACGAATTCTTATCGACCACAATTAAAATAATGATTCAATTCTGTCAAATAAGACAAAGGCGAATAATTGTTATCGGTCCAATTAACATAAAAGTGAACAGTTGAGGCACCAAGAAACACTTTATGTTACAAGGTGACATTTTTAAGTAAATTGAGTTTCCTACAAATCGATCAAAAATATAGACATTTCTTACAATGTTTTTGAGGAAATAGCAAGATGAATAAAAACCCTTGTGCGTTGACCGATATCCTTTTGTTTAGCCAAATCCTCTCGACCTGATGAATCGAAGAGTAAACTTACATTTATTGACAGTAGGTGGTGTTGAGGTGGTGATACAAATGCTATTTTCTAAGGGTACATTTTCATTGAGGCGGCAGCTTACGAGTGATTTTCGATACCGGCGGTTTCATTGGATAAACTCTTGCGGGATCTTTCGTTCACCAATCAGTATACAAAATACGTAAGGTCAAGTTCGTCTAATAAAAAGCTATTCATTTTTTTGAAATGTTTGACAGTTCGATTCGAATTTGAATGCATTTGAAAGTTCCTTTGATATCCAAAATCGTGTACCTAGTTCTTGTTTCTTTTCACGTTTTTCTTGTTTATATTCTTTTTAAGTGTTTATCGTTGCTGTTCTTGTATTTGTTTGATTTTATAGTGATAGTTAGATTTATTACGAACCGATTTACAAAGCTCAAAATAAAGCGCTAAGGCTGGATTCAGACATATCCGAAATCCGATCGTACGACGATCAGATAGCTTTCTGGTTGGTCTTAATTGGTCTAAATTTAAATTTAGACCAATCAGCAAGCTATCTGATCGTCTTACGATTGGATTTCGGATCTGTCTGAATCCAGCCTAACGTGTAGGTATTACTTATCCCTCATATCATCGGCTCGCAATCCCTTTGAATTTGCTTTTTTTTCAGCACTATGAAGAAAAAAGTACTTACCTATCTTCGGTTCCTCAGAAAGTAGAAAGATAAGATATCAATACTCTCCAGTTTCACTCACAACTATTGTTTCGGAAGATTTAAAATCACATCACAATCACTGAGTTTTTGATTTATTCTTCATCAAATTGGAAGCAAAAGCTATACCTTATAATCAGTCAAAATGTGATGACTATATAATTTCTAGCATTTCGCGGAAAAGCAAGAAATTGCATGCAAAACATGAGACCATGAAATAAACATAACCTATAAATCTATAAATAATCGAATGGCCGTCAAGCAGACGGATATCATGGCATCACAGATTAAATTAAAATCACGTGAGGTGTGCCTCTGCTGGCAAACTATCGAAGGCATCTCT